>JAWNOU010000125.1:0-68075 GCA_035045725.1 Drosophila ezoana
TGTTCACACAAGAAGTGTATCTAGCCGTCGCTATTTCAATGAAGTTGGTTCCGACTCCGGAACCAGGAAAAACATATTCACCACTTACACTTACACTTACAATTACAATTACACTTACACTAACACTAAAGCATTGTAACATAGTATCAGAAATATAGACCAGAAGAAAAAATAACCTGCAAGTGAACAAACGTGTTTTCCTTCAAAACCTTCTTCAAAATTTGAGCAGAGCAGAAACGCTCCCCCAACGATACAGAATTTGAGCAAAGTTCATCTGGAAGCCCTGCAGACGCCCTACTACAACATTTGGTCCTTCGAGCCGGATTCTTCATCAACATTTGGCATATCCAGTTCGCCCCAGCAAGCATTGGTGGATCTGCAATAAAAGGTTCCAGGAACAGCTACAATTTCAAACAAGATAAGTAGCAGTGCACCTACCTCAACTCGTCCATTGCCAAATTTCCGGCAACTCCAGTCCGATTAGTTCATATTTGTGTGTCTGAACATATTTTTTCGCTTCACATTGTCCGTGGTTAAAGCGAATGGCAATTGTATTTAAAAAATTAAAAAAAAAACCGCAAATAAAATATTGTTCGTGGCCATCTACAAAGTGACAAATATTAAAACAAATAAAACAGAAAGTGAATCCGATAAGGTCGCCATATTGGTGTCTGTACATATGTATATACATATATGTACAAGTGCACACCCAAAAATTTAACCGATCGCCATATTGATGTACGCAAGTACATCAAGACATATCTGCACACATAGGCTTTCGCTCCGTTAAACAACAAGTGTATGCGCTTCTCCATTCCAACCTTCACCAAATAATCACATACCTAAATATAAAAAATAAGACACAATTCTGATTGGTATTTAGTTAATTAAAACCACACTGTGCAAATTCACCTGCATGTATACACACACACGCACATCATATTATATGTGTATCGTTTGCTATTTTTCCTCCACAGCAGCTTCAAGATCAATTTATATATTTATTTTACCAATTAATTGGCAAGTGCAAAAGGTAAACAAACATCAGGGTTGTCAAGTATCAAGATCGGTTTTCGATAAACTGTTTCTGAGAAACTTTTATATTTTTGCATGTTTCCACTTTGCCATTGAGCCGCGTTCTTAACTTAATAAAATACAAACATATGCTTACTTTTTCTTATTCTTATAAAAATTTATAAATCATAATTATAAGTTAAGACGTTTCCAAGTTGCGTAATAAATCGAATATCCGTGCGATTTTTCATAAAATAACAATTATACAAATAATTCTATGACAGAAAACCTTCCATTGAGCTGCGTTTAGAATAAACGTACTTTTCTTGAGCTCAACAATTAATAAGCAATAAGCATCAATTTAGTAAATTATTAGTAAAATAATTAATTTAACAAAACTTTCCGATTTCGTTGGGCTCAATAGTGAACACCCTTTCGGTCATTCCATTTTTATCTGATATCTCGATTCCATCGTTCCTGTGCCATTTCTTATTCCGTTTTCGCTCGGCTGATTCAAATTATTTGTATTTGATCACATTTCACCTGGTTATTACAATTTTTGGCTCTGTGAAGAGCCTAGTATGCCAATCGGTGGTGATCAAAACAGCCACAAACGACTCACAGCACCGTCCGTTAAGGAGTCAAAGCGACCTTTAACCTCACCTAGAGCAGTTTTCGGGAAACTCAAGGTCGAGAGTACCAGCACAACCGTCCGCAAGACTGTGAGTCCGATTCCAACAAGAGATATTACCCCAAAAATTACCCGTTCGACTACGCAAAAAATGCAGAAGTCAAGCGAAATGGCACTGAACGACTTTGTTTCTATAACTGACCGACTAGGCCAGTTTGAAGTGAAGATCAATGACGCAGCGGACAGTGACGTGTCACTGTTCACTCTCCAAGTCCGACGAGATCAGATTAAGACTTTATGGGAAAAGGTAGAACGCGAGTACGAGTTATGTTCCAAAACTCTCAACCAAGGCGCTTGCAGCAGCAGTGACCTGGTGGCTATGCAAGCCAAATATGATTACTCGTACTCCGTTTACGAGCGATGTGCGGCTCAACTAAGTGAAAAAATAGAAAGAGCCACGGCTTTAAATAGACAAGCTGAGCAACCCCCCTCCAACTTCTCCATGTCCAGGGGTTGCAGTCTCCCGCCATGCGACACTGAAGTTTTCAGTGGGGATTACCTACGCTGGCCTACTTTCCGAGACTTGTTTACAGCGGTTTATATTAACAATCCAAGATTGACGCCGGTGGAAAAATTGTTCCATCTAAATTCCAAAACCAGCGGCGAAGCTAGGGCAATTGTCTCCAAGTCCCCGCTCACGAATGACGGCTTTCAGTCAGCGTGGGCGAGCCTGACGGAGAGATTTGAGAATAAGCGACTATTAGTCAATAGTCAATTGAAAATTCTTTTCAATCTCCCCTCAGCAACACAAGAGTCTGGAGCCGCCCTTAAAGAGCTTCAGGGCACAATCCAGGGATGTTTAACGGCTCTCGACTTGTCCAGGGTGAGCACGGAAAATTGGGATTGTCTGCTTATTTTCTTGTGCTCCTCTAAATTGCCTAAGCTCACGCTGTCGTTATGGGAACAATCACTCCACGATAAGGCAGAGATACCTCAATGGTCCGAGATGAATTCATTTCTGATCGACCGATATCGCACCTTGGAGGCGATAGAGGATGTACGACCTACCGCACATACGCCACCCCAGTCCAAACCCACAAGAAAAGAGTCCAACCACCTGAGAACCTTCGAAGCAACAGTGACTACAAAGTCACAACACTGCAAATTGTGTCAGAAGGAAAACCATCCCGTGCGTCTATGCCCACGTTTTCTACAAATGTCCGTACCCGAGAGAGTTTCCGTCATTAAGCAACAAAAGTTGTGCTTAAACTGCTTCGCCAGACAGCACCAGTTGAAAGACTGCACCAGCGCACATAGTTGTTTCACGTGCAAGGGACGTCACAACACGCTGCTCCACCGTGACAGACCCCAGGTGCCCTCAGCTTCCACAACACCAATAGTTTTGAACCCTCCTTCGTCAATACAGTCCACTTCGACTTCAACCCAAGCTACCGTTCAAAACTACTTTTCCGCAAACTCACATGGTGTTCTCCTCGGCACGGCTGTCATCCAAGTGTGTCATTTGGGCACAAAGTATACAGCTCGGGCATTAATCGACTCTGGGTCTGAAGCGACCTTTATTTCAGAGCGATTGTTCAGAAGGGTTAAACTTCCTTATCAACCCGTCGACGCACAGGTCTCCGGTTTGAATCAAGCTATTTCGGCTCAACCTCAAAAACTTTGCCATTTTAATATTGGCTCTCCGATAAAGCCCAGGGTTCATATTGAAACCTCGGCTTATGTTCTTCCAAAGCTAGCAGGCAATTTGCCCTCCTACACCATCCCCCAAACCGCTTTGGAAGAACTTCCAAAATTACACTTGGCCGATCCCTCTTTCTATAGAAGCTCACAGATAGACGTGCTTCTCGGCGCCGATATCCTCCCATCCATATTGTTAGGTGGCTCCTATCCCAACATATGTGGCACTCTCCTTGGTCAAGAAACGATTTTCGGCTGGATCCTTACAGGCCCCGTTTCGAAGACCAGTGCCAAATCTGTCGCATCCTTTTCGACTCAAGTCTCGCTGAATCCAAATGCGAGCTTGGATAAACTGCTCACAAAATTTTGGGAGGTGGAGGATATTCCAGTAAAGCTGGAAAAGGAATCCGACCTGTTTTGTGAGCACACTTTCCAAAAAACCACTAAAAGGGATAAAAACGGCAGATACTTGGTCACACTACCATTCAAGAATTCCGATCACATCCAGTTAGGCCATTCAAGGTCCATCGCACTAGCTCAATTTCTACGAAATGAGAATCGTCTGGCAAAAAATGCCCCCCTTAAGGAGCAGTACGATGCGGTGATCCAGGAATATCTGGACTTAGGTCACATGCGACAAGTCCCTCCAAGCAATGGTTCGGATAACTTTTATCTACCACACCATGCTGTTCACAAGCCTGACAGCACCACGACCAAGCTCCGCGTTGTATTTAACGCCTCCCACCCGTCATCGAATGGTAAAAGTCTGAACGATGTGCTACATGCAGGGCCCGTTCTGCAATCCGACTTAACCATTCAAATTCTAAGATGGCGCTTCTTCCGATATGTCTTCAACGCCGATATCACGAAAATGTATCGGCAGATACTTGTGCATCCCAAACACACGCCCTATCAGAGAATTCTGTTCCGAACAAAGGACAACGAGCTTCGTGACTTCGAACTCAGCACAGTCACGTTTGGAGTTAACTGTGCCCCCTTTTTGGCAATCCGGGTACTACATCAGTTATCTGATGACGTTCGTTCGCTCTATCCCTTAGCAAGTCACATTATCGCAAACAATATGTATGTCGACGATGTACTAGCGGGAGCCCATTCCAAATCAACGGCAGATCAAGCAATTGCAGAACTCCGCAAAGCCCTTGAATCTGCCGGGTTCCCCTTGCGAAAATGGACATCCAATGAAAAGGACTTGCTAAGAGCGATTCCCAAGGACCACTTGCTTCGCGCCGACTTCTTAGAGATCGAAGAAGCCTGTTCGGCAAAGACTCTCGGGATCAGATGGAAAGCTGACACCGATGAGTTCTTTTTCGCTCCATCCGAGCTAACAACCAAACAGTCCGTCTCCAAACGTGAAGTCCTTTCACAGATTGCCAAACTGTTCGATCCAGCAGGTTGGCTGGGACCAGTCATTATTCAGGCAAAAATATTCATGCAGGAGATCTGGCTCCAAGAACTGGGCTGGGACGATCCGCTACCTGAGAGTCTTCTCAGTAAGTGGAATTTATTTCTGCAAGAGTATCCGGGCCTCAGTGCGATTCGCATCCCTAGATGGGTCGAATTCCGCCCACAGGGGACTATTCAATACCACGGGTTTTGTGACGCTTCGCAGCGTGCATATGGGGCCGCCATTTACGTGCGCACTGAGATACAAGATCGCATCTCAGTACATCTCCTAACAGCGAAAACGAGAGTCGCTCCGGTCAAGACGGTATCCTTGCCACGACTAGAGCTGTGCGGAGCAGCACTTCTGTCCGAGTTATCCGCTGCACTCAGTCCCCAGCTACCTTCCGCTGGCGGCGACTGGTTCTATTGGACAGATTCCACAATTGTGCTAGCCTGGCTTCATAAGCCACCATGCGCCTGGACTACCTTTGTAGCAAACAGAGTCGCAAAAATTACTCAGGCCACCGACTCCAATAAATGGTCCCATGTACGATCCGAGTACAATCCAGCGGACCTAGCGAGCAGAGGTGCCCCACCACAAGTGTTAGTCAACAACGAGCTGTGGTGGCACGGGCCAGAATGGTTACGCCTACCTCAGAACCAATGGCCCATTCCTTCAGATCCCCTCCCAGATACGACAATAGAGCAACGTACGATTAAAGTAAACCTCGCAAACACGGCTCCCTCATTTTCTTTCCTCGAGCGCTTCTCCAAGTTCGATAGAGCCCTGCGAGTGTTAGCATACATCTATCGCTTCTTCAAGCGTTGCAAACGATTGTCGCTCCCGTCAACTATTGAAATTGACAGCAACGAGATTTCTTATGCACAAGAAAGACTCATTCTCCTGACCCAGAGACAAGCATACTCGTCAGAGTACACTTGCGTGAGCACGAAGAAACAGCTCACTTCCAGCAAACTCCTTAATTTGAACCCCTTTCTAGATGGTAAGGGAATTATTCGAGCATGTGGTCGTGTAAGAGCGGCCGAAGCACTCGGCTACGATGAGCGGCATCCAATCATACTGCCATACACATGTGCATATTCGCGTCTTTTGACCGCTTTCACCCATCTTATATCCTTGCATGGAGGCAACCAGCTCATGATGCGTTTAATACGATCACAGTACTGGATTCCAAAGCTGAAGGTGTTGGTCAAATCCACAATCCATTCCTGCAAAATCTGCGTCATTCGAAAAAAGAAATTGCAAACGCAGCTCATGGGCGACTTGCCTGTGGAGAGAGTCACATTCTCTCGGCCGTTCACTCACACAGGAGTCGATTTTGCAGGCCCCTTCGATGTGAAAAATTACACAGGTCGAGCCTGTCTTATTACAAAAGGCTACGTGTGCGTCTTTGTGTGCTTCAGCACCAAAGCCATCCACCTAGAAGCTACATCTGACCTGACCACAGAAAAATTCCTAGCGGCATTTGCGAGATTTGTGGCACGACGAGGGTGCCCAAGTCAAATGCATTCCGACAACGGCAAAACCTTCGTCGGAGCGGCCAAAGTCCTCTCGCGCGATTTTGTAGAAGCGCTTAAGACTCAACTCCAGGCCACTTACAGTCTCCAGAAACTGTCCTGGCACTTCAACCCTCCTAGTGCACCGCATATGGGTGGCCTGTGGGAGGCAGGTGTGAAGAGTTTCAAAAATCTATTTTATAAGTCTACATCGACCTCCAAATACACCTTCGAAGAGCTTTCCACGCTCCTATCCAAAGTTGAAGCATGCCTGAATTCAAGACCGATATCTCCAATGTCGGAAGATCCTACTGATCTCCTAGCTCTGACTCCCGGTCATTTTCTAGTCGGGGGTCCTCTACTTTCCGCAACAGAGCCAGAGATCAAGGAAAACGCCGCGTCCATCATCAACCGCTGGCAGCGCTTGAAGGCTTTGCAACAACAGTTCTGTCTCCGTTGGAAACATGAGTATCTTTTAGAGTTACACAAAAGAAACAAATGGCAAACTCCAACGCGAGACTTACAACGGGACGATCTAGTCATTATTAAAGAAGATAATCTTCCAGTTAATGACTGGCGTCTTGGTCGAATCCAAACGACCTATCCTGGCGACGACCAAAGAGTCCGAGTGGTCGACGTGTTAACAGCCCGAGGTGTCTCCAAGAGACCTATCTCTAAGCTGATCCTGCTCCCGATAGAATCTAGTCTCCATTCTCCATCCAGTAGAATCTCCAGTAAAGACTAGAATCCTAGATCCATTGGTCTGCGGACCATCCGTATAAAGCCGCATCAGTAATGTCTATTATGTTTTTTTTCAACCTTCTTCACGTAACAGCACGATGTCTCCACGCCAACAACAAGGCCGATCCAAGAGCCGACCGGCAACGGAATCGTTCCGATGCCGAGTATGCCGAGGAGTCCACGCGCTGCGAAAGTGCCAGCGGTTCATGCGGCTGTCTCCAGAGAAGAGACTCCGAGCAGTTCTGGTCAACAAATACTGCCCAAACTGCCTGGCTCACCAACATTCCGGGGAGTCCTGTCGCCGCAAGGACAAGTGCCGCAAGTGCCAGGGCGACCATCACACCTTGCTTCATTTCCAAGAAGCGCGTCGCATGCCATCGCGATCTCCAGAGCGATCCCCAAAAATGCGCAGCACCAAGGCCCAAGAGCGACGCTCCGCGCCGCCTTCATCCGCTGGTTCCATCTCCTTGTCTACTTTAATGGAACACAAAAGGACAACCGTGCTCCCGAGAGCACTCATCCGACTTGGAAACGGCAAGGCGACCCGCGACACTCGGGCACTTTTAGACCCGTGCTGTCCGGTAAGTCTTATCGACGCATCCTTGGCAAAGGCCTCCGGGCTATCCGTCACCCGCGTCGGTAAAGACAACGCTTGCTCGGCCATTATCAGTTCCAGGACCTCTAGCTTCCAGCGAGAGGTCATCCTGCAGGTGATGCCAAATCTCCGGTATCGAACTCCAACGAAGCTCGTCAGCGAGAAACTGAACGAGCCTTTCAACAACGTTCGATTGGCAGACGATCGCTGGTTCCAGCCGGAAATCTCCAATCTGGTTTTGGGCTCGGACATCTATCCAGACTTGATTCTCCAAGGCGTCCTGCCGAGCCATGGCGGCGCACCATTGGCCCAAAACACAGTCTTCGGGTGGATACTGTCCGGCTCCTGCGCTCACCAGTAAACAGAGCCACTACCTCCTAATTTTTCCATTTTTTGCAATACTGCAAGGCGGGCGGCATGTTCACACAAGAAGTGTATCTAGCCGTCGCTATTTCAATGAAGTTGGTTCCGACTCCGGAACCAGGAAAAACATATTCACCACTTACACTTACACTTACAATTACAATTACACTTACACTAACACTAAAGCATTGTAACATAGTATCAGAAATATAGACCAGAAGAAAAAATAACCTGCAAGTGAACAAACGTGTTTTCCTTCAAAACCTTCTTCAAAATTTGAGCAGAGCAGAAACGCTCCCCCAACGATACAGAATTTGAGCAAAGTTCATCTGGAAGCCCTGCAGACGCCCTACTACAACAGATTGTAGATTGTATATATTTTTTTTTAAAGTGTTAAAGTTTAAAAAAATAAAAAAATTTGTTTATAAATATATATATATATTTTTGTTTTGTTTTGGCTGATCAGGCCATTTTCTATATTTAATTTTTGAAATTTAAAATGTAAAAATGTAAGTGTATTACTCAAGTTTATAATAATAAGAATAATAAAAGTTTTTTTTGTTTATTTTTTTTGATTTTTAAATAAAAGAACATTTTTGAAAGTAATAAATGTTTTATCTAAAAATGTTATATTTATGTGGTTATATATGTATAGAATATATATATATATATTTTTCTTTTCTTTTTTTTCGTGTTTGTATGGCCATACTACAAAAATGATTATGTATTAAAAATGTTTAGCCTATCCCTATGTACTTTTTGTTTTTTTTTGTTTCTAGTATCTGTTATTACCATATTATCTCTATCCTCTATTTATTTATTTATTTATTTATTTATTTATTTAAGGTCGACAAAACGAGTGTCTTCCTCATTATTCCGTAGATTATACGTACAATAGATAATGCAATTATTTGCTAAAAGCCTAGTTAGATAACACAGTTCTCTAAATAGCATCACCGACCAATGGAGGTGTTTTAGTTGCCAGTCTGGCCAGCTGTGACCCTTTTCACAGCTAAATTTGTCAGTGACGCTATTAGAGCCTACATCTAAGCAGAAGGGTGTAAGTAGGAAAGAAGTGTTTTTAAGTAAAATTAAAAATAATCTTAGTTTGCTATATTAATTAATAAAATACAATAAATAGGAAAAAAGAAAGTAAGAAGATTGTTATTCAAGTAAAGAAATGTAAGCTAGATATATAGAGTGTTAAGTAGATAGGACATAGAGAAAAGTAATGGAAAATCACCGCCCCGGTGGGGTGAAATTTACAGCCTGTCCGGCAAGCTATGCCCCTGAAAGCAACGATTTTATTAGGGGTAGAGAAAGTTCGGTAGAGAAAACGTGATGCAAACTATTATAATTTTTACATAGCACGCGAAAAGGATTGTGCATAGCGTAGTCTGTTGTGCACGTAGACAGGAATAAGGGGCGGTAATTTCTGGTTGGTATAGACGGAACAGAGAATTGAAGACGCCCTAGCAGAAAAGGAGAATCTATATCGCCAATAATCAACAACTAATAATCAGCCTGCTGGAGTAGGATGGCAACCGAAAATTAGGGTCCGAATTTAAACCTCGTAAGGCAAAAAGCAGAAATTGCTTCTGAACAGATTCAATACGATCCTGTCTATTGTTATACTGTGGAGACCAGATGCAAGAGCAGTATTCAAGGATAGGGCGAACAAGAGAGATGTACAGAAGTTTCGTTATAAAAGGATCGTTAAACTCTTTAGACCATCGTTTAATGAATCCAAGTACACCTTTTGCCTCATTAACGATTGTATCTATGTGAAGATTAAAACAGAGTTTAGAATCAAAAAGAACGCCTAGATCCTTAACTGTTAGTATACGTTGCAAAGGGGTATTGTCGATTGTATAACTGACAAGATAAGGTGTAGTACGATTAAATGTCATAAACTTACACTTTGAACAATTCAGATGCAATTGATTGGCCGAACACCAAAGTTGCATAGCGTTCAAATCGTCTTGTAGACGATCATGTAGGGGATTAGTGTATGATAGAATAAATTTCACATCATCCGCATACATGAGTACACGGCATGTGATATAACAGAGGGGAGATCATTTATAAAAAGAGCAAAGAGCAAAGGTCCAAGATGACTACCTTGTGGAACACCAGAAGTAACGTGATCTTGTTTAGAAGTAGTCAGCCTCAGCATTACTCTTTGGGTCCTACCTTTTAAATAAGAATTAATCCATAGCAAAAGAGACGGAGGGAAACCTATTCGGTCAAGTTTAAAAAGTAAAATGTCATGGTGCACAGAGTCAAACGTCTTACTGAAGTCAGTATAAATGACATCAGTTTGCATTTTGGAAAGATAAGCATCGTTTACCAAGAAAGTAAACTCAAGCAGATTGGTCGTAGTTGACCGATTCTTTACGAATCCATGTTGAACAGGGGAAAAAACTGAAAGTGAGTAGACGTGTGTTGAAGAGGGCAAAGTGACAAACATAACCCTATACGGGTAGCGGAGCGCTTAGGCTTAGCCTGCCACGTGACCAATTGTGTGTGAATCGGGACTTGGTTTGAAGACCGCGTGACCAATCTTGGCAATGTGTATGCTTTCCCCTTCCTATTGTTAGGCGGCTACTAGGATTAGCCCCCACACAGTTCTGAACTCCCGGCAAAGAGCCGCCGTTCGCATCGCCAAGTCCATGGCATGGAGCTGTTGGCAATATTATTTGTTCATTTTTATAGTTTATAAGCACCAAATATAGTAATATAAGATAATAGATTCGTAAGAGGCAAGAAGCCGCTGACATTATAATTGTCACTTTGCCCTCTTCAACACACGTCTACTCACTTTGATCGTCACCGCAAAAGTGCCGGCACACTCCCGTGCGCTTGCCTCGGTTGCTCAACTGCTTTCGCAGCTTCGCCTCGGAAGTTTCGCTCTTCACCGCCGAATTGAAGTAGCTCTATCAAAGCCGGTGTTGAGCAACTGATCAGCAACGCACGGTTGCTGCGACGGCCTAACTATCTTCAATACATCGGCACCTTGCCTTAACTGTGCTTATTACTAATACAATACTTAAATACTATACAAGACTTATAGCCTTTAACTATAAATATGAACTGTGGGGTGGCTACCATAGTGGCCGCCTTACACCCCATTACTTCGACGACGATACCGTCGCTTCCCCGTCATTCATGGCGACAATTTCCTCAACTAACTTATCGCTCATCCGTTTCTAATGTTATTCCCTGCCTTTACAGTGCATCTCACAATATATTAAATTTACTCTACCTATTCTTAACTTACTCTACGGCTAGTCTGCTATATCTGCTGTGCACGCTCTTTTTCCACATTCATTGGGCCTGGTTCCTCTCCGTCTTCGGTCATCTCTCGGTAAAACGGCTTCAGATGCGAAATATTGGCCACCCTCTCTTTCCGTTCGCCTGGCCTCACTGGCGCACAATGTTAGGCGACACGAACTTGGTGACCCGATAGGGGCCATCAAATTTGGGTGCCAATTTCGCAGCGAAGCCCTCAGCGACTTTAGACAGTTGATGCTGCCGTAACAGGACCATCAAGTCTAACGAAGGCCGCCACTCTCGTCTCCGCAGGGAGTAGTGTCTGCCGTGGACGATATAAAAGACTTCCTCCAATCTAGCCGCCTTTGACATAGGGTCGAACGCACTGGTTGCAGACCCCGCAGTCACCTAATCGTTTAGAACGGCGGGAAACCAACAACTCAAACCGGCTGGTCGCATGCTGACGAGACAGGTAGCAGAGCCGATGGCAGTACTCTGGGTCGGGCCCCTTCCACGATCGAAACATGAAAACACAATGTTACTGGTTCCATTATGCCTTCTCGAAGTGGGTGGAGCTGGTCCCACTCAGGTGCACTTGCAGACGGCGTTTCGAGAGAGAATTTTGAGCAGGTTCGGGTTCAAGATATCTTGAAAATCAAAACTATGTTCCATAAAACAACTTAATTTTCGACCAATCGTTCCTATAGCAACTATATGATATGGTGGTCCGATCTAAATAAGATTTTGTATATATCTAGGGAGCATAATAAAACTAATAAATGTCGAGGCTGGTGAAGATATCTTGAAAAACAAACAAGTAAGAGGCTCTAGTCGGGAGCTCCCGACTAGGGGATACCCTGAACCCTCTTATTCCATCACCAAATGCAGCGCGCGTTATAGATAGAGAGTAGCGGTAAGTTGGCGATGGGTATAAAATGAAAGATACTCGATATATATATACTATTCTAGAAGCTACATGTCAAGTTTGGTGAGTCTAGCTCTTATTATTTACCAAAATTGCTTAAAAAAAGGGATTTCGATATACATTTTTATCGGTTACTTGGAAACGGGGCAAGTTATCGTTTATCGGAAACAAACTCGATCTGCGCGGGCACTAGGAGCACCTTCATCTATAATTTTAAGTGTCTAGCTCTTATAGGTTCTGAGATCCTTGCGTACATACATACGGACAGACAGACGGACATGGCTAGATCGACTCCCATTTTCAATGGGTTCAGGGTATAAAAATGTCCATACAAGTTAATTTTCGACTGATCGTTCCTATGTCACCTTTATGATATAGAAGTCCAATGAAAGTAAGATTTTGCATATATATGGGGAGCATAGTAAAACTAATAAATGCCGAGTTTGGTCAAATAAAAATAAAATAAATGTCGAGACTGGTCAAGATATCTTGAAAAACAAAAACTCACAATACAAGTTAATTTTCGACCGATCACTCCTATGGCAGCTATATGTTATAGTCCGATGTAAAGAGGATAATGCATATATCTAGGGAGCATAATATAACTAATAAATGTCGAGACTGGTGAAGATATCTTGAAATACATAAAAATTTCCATACAAGTTAATTTTCGACTGATCGTCCCTGTGGGAGTTATATGATTAAGTATATCAGCTATATGATATTGAAGTCCGATGTAAGTAAGATTTTGCTTTAATGGAGGTAGAATAATAAAACTAATAAATCATGAGTTTGGTCAAGATATCTTGAAAAAACAAAATCTTCCATAAAACAACTTAATTTTCGACGGATCTTTCCTATGTCAGCTATATTTTATAGTAGTTCGATGTAAATAAAATTTTGCATAAATGTAGGGAGCATAAAAAATTTAATAAATGCCGAGTTTGGTCAGGATATCTTCAACTTAATTTTCTACTAACCATTCCAATGGTAGGAGCATGGTAAAACTAACAAAATTAATTTCTTGCCAGCAAAAGCCAGAGCAGTGAATAACAATAACAATAATGAATAACAACAAAAAACATGTATACATTTTATGTAGTTATGCATGCATAATTAACGCATACAAACATAAGTGCTTGCACGCTATTGCACGCTACGACAAAAACTTCTCTCGAGCATATACTGTCCAAAAAGAAAAGTTAAATCAATCTATGTGTGCTAATTACTTAAAATTGTTATTGAACAAGACGGGCTTTTTGAAAAATTATTTTATTCATAAATTTTCCGGTAAAATTTATAGTAGGTAGTGTGCGTTCACGGATAAAGCAAAAGTACTTTGCGTCGATGGTACGTTTTAAACTTTTTCGCTCAATGTACTTCTAAATCGAAGCGGCACAAAGTACATCGACCAGCTTTGTTTAAGGCAGGCTGGCGACTAGCTTCGTTGCTCGTATCAGCATCAGCAAGCCGCGACTTCGGCATTTGTTCGTCTGGCTTTTGGAGAGCGAAGAGCCAGAAAGGGTCCCCAGAAAGAGAGTCGCCTCCGACGGAGGCAGCGAGCGACGTCCCAGTGGCCCGTACGGAAACGGACCAGATCAACCGCAGCCCGGACCCCACAGCGGAAGGGAACCCGACGGCACCGAAGCCCACGTCGGCTTATGAGCCGTTAACAGAGGACGAGGAAGACGAACTGGCATTCCTCCACCGCTTCACCACCCATCGTCTAGAGGTAGACCCCGACAGCAAGTTCCCCCGGATAACGTTGCGTTACCTGCCGAAGGTTCCCGAGGAGGCTAGGGCACCCCGTTCTGGGCCCTCGAAGCGTGGAGGGGTGAGCACAGGGGAAGGCCCTGGCAGAAAACGCCGACGAAACCGTCACCGCCGACAGACGGTAACCCAGAGCAAGCGCCGTCGAAGCAGGATCTAACGCCAGCCCAGTCCTGGGAGAACGTCGACAACGGCCCAGAAAAAACTTCGCCCAGAGACCGAGAAGCCCGGAGGACCGCAGCTGCGCGTTCCGCGTTCGCCCGCGATCGCCAGGGGGGTCCTTCCCCGCCCGGGAAGAAGTTGCGGAGCCATGACCGTTCCTCAAGAAGGACATCTGAAACCCTGGCTAGCGCTAATTTCAGTCTGCCAGATGTTCGTGGAAGAGCGGCGATTCGGAGACAAGGACACGACAGCACCACTCGTGCCCATGGCCTGTGCCGAGACGCCGATTTCCACCTCCCAAGAAGAATTGGAGAATGTGTGGTTTGGCCACGAGGACGCGATGAATCCACGGCAAGGAGCCATCGTTTATGGCCAAGATCACGGCAAGGAGTCGTTGGCGGGATGATTTAATAGTTTTGTTAGTTTATAAGTATTAATTGTATTTGGTTAAGATCATTGCTTGACAAGAGGCAAGGAGCCGCCAATATTGCAATTAATTTAGTTAATACTATTATTGAGTAACGAGGCAAGGAGTCTTTTATATTATGAGTAATTTAAGTAATATTATTATTGAGCAAAGAGCAAGGAGCCGTTGAGCTTATAGCTCATATCGTGTGCATTAAGAGCATAGTTAAGGGCAAGGAGCCCAGTTCAGGTTTGAATTTAACCGCCGGCCGCCGATGCAACCGTGCGTTTGCTGATAGGTTGCTCAACACCGCCTTCGAAAGCGCCGCTTCAAAAAGAGTGCTAAAAAAGCAATTAAATATTTATTTGTCTAAATAAATATGAATTTTGATTCGTGAGGCGGCCACTGAGGTCAGCCACCCCACAGCTTTGAATCCACAGCAAGGAGCCATCGTTCTATGGCCAAGATCACGGCATGCAGCCGTTGGCGGAACGACCTAATAATTTTGTTAGCTTATAAGTATTAATTGTATTAGGTTAAGATCATAGCCGGCACTTTTTGAAGAGCTATCAAGGTGAGTAGACGTGTCGAGTAAAGGCGCGCGAACGACAAGACCGAAGTGTACAGCGGAGCGCTAAAGCTCCAAGATAGTGCGGCAGGGTAGGTAGGATAGAAGTGGTACGAGGTAAAGTTTGTGAGGCGGCTACTAGGATTAGCAGCTTTGAACTCACGGCAAGGAGCCGCCGTTCGCATCGCCAAGGCCATGGCAAGGAGCTATTGACAGTATTGTTTGTTAATTTTTAAAGTTTATAAGCACCAAATGTAGTAATATAAGATAATAGATTTGTAAGAGGCAAGAAGCCGCCGACATTATAATTAAGTAAAAAGGCAAGGAGCCGCTAACTGCATAGTCTGAGTATTATTAGAATAAATGCATAGTTTGGGCAAGTAGCCGCTCATAGTTTGAATTTAACCGCCGGCCGCCGCTGCAACCGTGCGTTGCTGATCGGTTGTTTAACACCGCCTGCGAGAGCGCAACTTCGATTCGGCGGCGAAGAGCGAAAGTTCCGAAGCGAAGTTGCGAAAGCTCGCGGCGAAGTCGAGCGGCCGAGGCAAGCGCATGGCTCGCTAGCGAGCGAGCCGGCACTTTTGGAGTATCGATCAGGGTGATTAGACGTGCCAAAAAAGGAGTGCGAGCAAAACGGTGAAGTGTACAGCGGAGCGCTAGGGCTCCAAGACAGTGCGGTAGGGCCTTAGTCTAGGAAGTCTAGTAGGGTAGAATGTAACAAAGTTAGCGAATAAAGTGAATACAGTGGTGATAATTAAGTGAAATGGTGATCTTTGTATTCTCGGGCGGTCATACTTGTGCTAAACATCGGAAATAGCCGATGTTCACCCTAACCTAGTGGAGGATAGCGTAGTTGGTGCGTGGCTCCGGCCTGCTAAAATAGGTAGCACGAGGCCGCGGCCCCGCAGGGTAGGTAAGATAGCAGTAGTGCGAGTTATACTTTGGTCGGACCATTCATTCCCCCTCCCCTTAAGCCCTCTGTCCCAGCGAACTTATAAATGTCTTGTAACTCGCTAGACCTGGTAAGACTGAGATATGTACCCCGGCCAGTAGCTTCTTTACAACTTTGGTCGAAGTATTCACTTCACTAAGATTTTGCTTTAATGGAGGGAGAATAATAAAACTAATAAATGCCAAGTTTTGTCAATATTTTGAAAAAAAAAAACAAATTTTCCAAACAACAACTTAGTTATCGACCGATCGTTCCTATTGCTGTTATGTGATATAGTACTCCGATGTAATGACGATTTTGCATAAATGTAGAGGGCATAATAAAACTAATAAATGTGGAGTTGGTACAAGATATCTTGAAAGACAATAAAAAAACTTAATTATTCCGATGTAGATTGGATTTTGCATATATATAAGCAGTGAATAACAACACATATTTACTGTAAAGGAGCTACTGGCCGGGGTACAACTCTCAGTCTTACCAGGACCAGCAATTTAAAAGATATTTGTTAGTTTGCTGGGACGGTGGGTTAGAGGGGGGAGGAAGTGGCTCAAACCATCTACGACTCCTCCTACTTTCATAGGATAAGAAGGGGAGAGCATACACATTGCCAAGATTGCTCACGCGGTCTTCAAACCAGGCTAAGCCTAAGCGCTCCGCTACCCGTTTAGGGTTATGTAACTATCTTGAATACATCGGCACCTTGCCTTAACTGTGCTTATTACTAATACAATACTTAAATACTATACAAGACTTATAGCCTATAACTATAAATATGAACTGTGGGGTGGCTACCTTAGTGGCCGCCTTACACCCCATTACTTCGACGACGATACCGTCGCTTCCCCGTCAGCATTCATGGCGACAACTTCCTCAACTAACTTATCGCTCATCCGTTTCTAATGTAATTCACTGCCTTAACAGTGCATCTCACAATAAATTAAATTTACTCTACCTATTCTTAACTTACTCTACGGCTAGTCTGCTATATCTGCTGTACACGCTCTTTTTCCACATTCATTGGGCCTGGTTCCTCTCCGTCTTCGGTCATCTCTCAGTAAAACTCTTTCCGTCCACCTGGCCTCACTGGCTCACAATGTTAGGCGACACGAACTTGGTGACCCGATAGGGGCCATCAAATTTGGGTGCCAATTTTGCAGCGAAGCCCTCAGCGACGTTAGACAGTTGATGCTGATTGTCATAGGGTCGAACGCACTGGTTGCAGACCCCGGCGTCACCTAATCGTTTAGAACGGCGGGCCTCCAACAACTCAAACCGGCTGGTCGCATGCTGACGAGACAGGTAGCAGAGCCGATGGCAGTACTCTGGTCGGGCCCCTTCTACGATCGAAACATGAAAACACAATGTTACTGGTTCCATTATGCCTTCTCGAAGTGGGTGGAGCTGGGCCCACTCAGAAGAGCCACTGTGGTGCACTTGCAGACGGCGCTTCGAGAGAGAATTTTGAGCAGGTTCGGGGTCAAGATATCTTGAAAATCAAAACTATGTTCCATAAAACAACTTAATTTTCGACCAATCGTTCCTATGGCAACTATATGATATGGTGGTCCGATCTAAATAAGATTTTCTATATATCTAGGGAGCATAATAAAACTAATAAATGTCGAGGCTGGTAAAGATATCTTGAAAAACAAAAAATGTCCATACAAGTTAATTTTCGACTGATCGTTCCTATATCACCTTTATGATATAGAAGTCCGATGAAAGTAAGATTTTGGATATATATGGGGAGCATAGTAAAACTAATAAATGCCGAGTTTGGTCAAATAAAAATAAAATAAATGTCGAGACTGGTCAAGATATCTTGAAAAACAAAACTCCCCATACAACAAGTTAATTTTCGACCGATCATTCCTATGACAGCTATATGTTATAGTCCGATGTAAAGAGGATAATGCATATATCTAGGGAGCATAATATAACTAATAAATGTCGAGACTGGTGAAGATATCTTGAAATACATAAAAATTTCCATACAAGTTAATTTTCGACTGATCGTCCCTGTGGGAGTTATATGATTAAGTATATCAGCTATATGATATTGAAGTCCGATGTAAGTAAGATTTTGCTTTAATGGAGGTAGAATAATAAAACTAATAAATCATGAGTTTGGTCAAGATATCTTGAAAAAACAAAATCTTCCATAAAACAACTTAATTTTCGACGGATCTTTCCTATGTCAGCTATATTTTGATAGTAGTGTATATAAAATTTTGCATAAATGTAGGGAGCATAAAAAATTTAATAAATGCCGAGTTTGGTCAGGATATCTTCAACTTAATTTTCTACTAACCATTCCAATGGTAGGAGCATGGTAAAACTAACAAAATTAATTTCTTGCCAGCAAAAGCCAGAGCAGTGAATAACAATAACAATAATGAATAACAACAAAAAACATGTATACATTTTATGTAGTTATGCATGCATAATTAACGCATACAAACATAAGTGCTTGCACGCTATTGCACGCTACGACAAAAACTTCTCTCGAGCATATACTGTCCAAAAAGAAAAGTTAAATCAATCTATGTGTGCTAATTACTTAAAATTGTTATTGAACAAGACGGGCTTTTTGAAAAATTATTTTATTCATAAATTTTCCGGTAAAATTTATAGTAGGTAGTGTGCGTTCACGGATAAAGCAAAAGTACTTTGCGTCGATGGTACGTTTTAAACTTTTTCGCTCAATGTACTTCTAAATCGAAGCGGCACAAAGTACATCGACCAGCTTTGTTTAAGGCAGGCTGGCGACTAGCTTCGTTGCTCGTATCAGCATCAGCAAGCCGCGACTTCGGCATTTGTTCGTCTGGCTTTTGGAGAGCGAAGAGCCAGAAAGGGTCCCCAGAAAGAGAGTCGCCTCCGACGGAGGCAGCGAGCGACGTCCCAGTGGCCCGTACGGAAACGGACCAGATCAACCGCAGCCCGGACCCCACAGCGGAAGGGAACCCGACGGCACCGAAGCCCACGTCGGCTTATGAGCCGTTAACAGAGGACGAGGAAGACGAACTGGCATTCCTCCACCGCTTCACCACCCACCGTCTAGAGGTAGACCCCGACAGCAAGTTCCCCTGGATAACGTTGCGTTACCTGCCGAAGGTTCCCGAGGAGGCTAGGGCACCCCGTTCTGGGCCCTCGAAGCGTGGAAGGGTGAGCACAGGGGAAGGCCCTGGCAGAAAACGCCGACGAAACCGTCACCGCCGACAGACGGTAACCCAGAGCAAGCGCCGTCGAAGCAGGATCTAACGCCAGCCCAGTCCTGGGAGAACGTCGACAACGGCCCAGAAAAAACTTCGCCCAGAGACCGAGAAGCCCGGAGGACCGCAGCTGCGCGTTCCGCGTTCGCCCGCGATCGCCAGGGGGGTCCTTCCCCGCCCGGGAAGAAGTTGCGGAGCCATGACCGTTCCTCAAGAAGGACATCTGAAACCCTGGCTAGCGCTAATTTCAGTCTGCCAGATGTTCGTGGAAGAGCGGCGATTCGGAGACAAGGACACGACAGCACCACTCGTGCCCATGGCCTGTGCCGAGACGCCGATTTCCACCTCCCAAGAAGAATTGGAGAATGTGTGGTTTGGCCACGAGGACGCGATGCGGCCACTGAGGTCAGCCACCCCACAGTTTTGAATCCACGGCAAGGAGCCATCGTTTATGGCCAAGATCACGGCAAGGAGTCGTTGGCGGGATGATTTAATAGTTTTGTTAGTTTATAAGTATTAATTGTATTTGGTTAAGATCATTGCTTGACAAGAGGCAAGGAGCCGCCAATATTGCAATTAATTTAGTTAATACTATTATTGAGTAACGAGGCAAGGAGTCTTTTATATTATGAGTAATTTAAGTAATATTATTATTGAGCAAAGAGCAAGGAGCCGTTGAGCTTATAGCTCATATCGTGTGCATTAAGAGCATAGTTAAGGGCAAGGAGCCCAGTTCAGGTTTGAATTTAACCGCCGGCCGCCGCTGCAACCGTGCGTTGCTGATCGGTTGTTCAACACCGCCTGCGAGAGCGCAACTTCGATTCGGCGGCGAAGAGCGAAAGTTCCGAAGCGAAGTTGCGAAAGCTCGCGGCGAAGTCGAGCGGCCGAGGCAAGCGCATGGCTCGCTAGCGAGCGAGCCGGCACTTTTGGAGTATCGATCAGGGTGATTAGACGTGCCAAAAAAGGAGTGCGAGCAAAACGGTGAAGTGTACAGCGGAGCGCTAGGGCTCCAAGACAGTGCGGTAGGGCCTTAGTCTAGGAAGTCTAGTAGGGTAGAATGTAACAAAGTTAGCGAATAAAGTGAATACAGTGGTGATAATTAAGTGAAATGGTGATCTTTGTATTCTCGGGCGGTCATACTTGTGCTAAACATCGGAAAATGCCGATGTTCACCCTAACCTAGTGGAGGATAGCGTAGTTGGTGCGTGGCTCCGGCCTGCTAAAATAGGTAGCACGAGGCCGCGGCCCCGCAGGGTAGGTAAGATAGCAGTAGTGCGAGTTATACTTTGGTCGGACCATTCATTCCCCCTCCCCTTAAGCCCTCTGTCCCAGCGAACTTATAAATGTCTTGTAACTCGCTAGACCTGGTAAGACTGAGATATGTACCCCGGCCAGTAGCTTCTTTACAACTTTGGTCGAAGTATTCACTTCACTAAGATTTTGCTTTAATGGAGGGAGAATAATAAAACTAATAAATGCCAAGTTTTGTCAATATTTTGAAAAAAAAAAACAAATTTTCCAAACAACAACTTAGTTATCGACCGATCGTTCCTATTGCTGTTATGTGATATAGTACTCCGATGTAATGAGGATTTTGCATAAATGTAGGGGGCATAATAAAACTAATAAATGTGGAGTTGGTACAAGATATCTTGAAAGACAATAAAAAAACTTAATTATTCCGATGTAGATTGGATTTTGCATATATATAAGCAGTGAATAACAACACATATTTACTGTAAAGGAGCTACTGGCCGGGGTACAACTCTCAGTCTTACCAGGACCAGCAATTTAAAAGATATTTGTTAGTTTGCTGGGACGGTGGGTTAGAGGGGGGAGGAAGTGGCTCAAACCATCTACGACTCCTCCTACTTTCATAGGATAAGAAGGGGAGAGCATACACATTGCCAAGATTGCTCACGCGGTCTTCAAACCAAGTCCCGATTCACACATAATTGGTCACGTGGTCGGCAGGCTAAGCCTAAGCGCTCCGCTACCCGTTTAGGGTTATGTTTGTCACTTTGCCCTCTTCAACACACGTCTACTCACTTTGATCGTCACCGCAAAAGTGCCGGCACACTCCCGTGCGCTTGCCTCGGTTGCTCAACTGCTTTCGCAGCTTCGCCTCGAAACTTTCGCTCTTCACCGCCGAATTGAAGTAGCGCTATCAAAGCCGGTGTTAAGCAACTGATCAGCAACGCACGGTTGCTGCGACGGCCTAACTATCTTCAATACATCGGCACCTTGCCTTAACTGTGCTTATTACTAATACAATACTTAAATACTATACAAGACTTATAGCCTTTAACTATAAATATGAACTGTGGGGTGGCTACCATAGTGGCCGCCTTACACCCCATTACTTCGACGACGATACCGTCGCTTCCCCGTCAGCATTCATGGCGACAACTTCCTCAACTGACTTATCGCTCATCCGTTTCTTATGTTATTCCCTGCCTTAACAGTACATCTCACAATATATTAAATTTACTCTACCTATTCTTAACTTACTCTACGGCTAGTCTGCTATATCTGCTGTGCACGCTCTTTTTCCACATTCATTGGGCCTGGTTCCTCTCCGTCTTCGATCATCTCTCGGTAAAACGGCTTCAGATGCGAAATATTGGCCTCTTTCCGTTCGCCTGACCCGATTTGGGCCATCAAATTTGGGTGCTTATTTCGCAGCGAAGCCCTCAGCGACTTTAGACAGTTGATGCTGCCGTAACAGGACCATCAAGTCTAACGACGGCCGCCACTCTCGTCTCCGCAGGGAGTAGTGTCTGCCCTGGTCCTTTGATGCACGGTGGAAATTGCTGTGGACGATATAAAAGACTTCCTTCAATCTAGACGCCTTTGTCGTAGGGTCGAACGCACTGGTTGCATACCCCGAAGTCACCTAATCGTTTAGAACGGCGGGAAACCAACAACTCAAACCGGCTGGTCGCATGCTGACGAGACAGGTAGCAGAGTCGATGGCAGTACTCTGGGTCGGGCCCCTTCCACGATCGAAACATGAAAACACAATGTTACTGGTTCCATTATGCCTTCTCGAAGTGGGTGGAGCTGGTCCCACTCAGGAGAGCCACTGCGGTGCACTTGCAGACGGCGTTTCGAGAGAGAATTTTGAGCAGGTTCGGTGTCAAGATATCTTGAAAATCAAAACTATGTTCCATAAAACAACTTAATTTTCGACCAATCGTTCCTATGGCAACTATATGATATGGTGGTCCGATCTAAATAGGATTTTGTATATATCTAGGGAGCATAATAAAACTAATAAATGTCGAGGCTGGTAAAGATATCTTGAAAAACAAACAAGTAAGAGGTTCTAGTCGGGAGCTCCCGACTAAGGGATACCCTGAACCCTCTTATTCCATCACCAAATGCAGCGCGCGCTTATAGATAGAGAGTAGCGGGAAGTTGGCGATTGGTATAAAATGAAAGATAATCGATATATATATACTATTCTAGAAGCTACATGTCAAGTTTGGTGAGTCTAGCTCTTATTATTTACCAAAATTGCTTAAAAAACGGGATTTCGATATACATTTTTATCGGTTACTTGGAAACGGGGCAAGTTATCGTTTATCGGAACCAAACTCGATCTGCGCGGGCACTAGGAGCACCTTCATCTAAAATTTCAGTCTCTAGCTCTTATAGTTTCTAAGATCCTTGCGTTCATATATACGGACAGACAGACGGACATGGCTAGATCGACTCGGCTATTGATGCTGATCACGAATATATATACTTTATGGGGTCGGAGATGCTTCCTTCTGCCTGTTACATACATTTGCACTTTGCACAAATACAATATACCCTTTTCCCATTTTCAATGGGTTCAGGGTATAAAAATGTCCATACAAGTTAATTTTCGACTGATCGTTCCTATGTCACCTTTACGATATAGAAGTCCGATGAAAGTAAGATTTTGCATATATATGGGGAGCATAGTAAAACTAATAAATGCCGAGTTTGGTCAAATAAAAATAAAATAAATGTCGAGACTGGTCAAGATATCTTGAAAAACAAAAACTCACAATACAAGTTAATTTTCGACCGATCATTCCTATGGCAGCTATATGTTATAGTCCGATGTAAAGAGGATAATGCATATATCTAGGGAGCATAATATAACTAATAAACGTCGAGACTGGTGAAGATATCTTGAAATACATACAAATTTCCATACAAGTTAATTTTCGACTGATCGTCCCTGTGGGAGTTATCTGATTAAGTATATCAGCTATATGATATTGAAGTCCGATGTAAGTAAGATTTTGCTTTAATGGAGGTATAATAATAAAACTAATAAATCACGAGTTTGGTCAAGATATCGTGAAAAAACAAAATCTTCCATAAAACAACTTAATTTTCGACGGACGGAAAATTTTGCATAAATGTAGGGACCATAAAAAATTTAATTAATGCCGAGTTTGGTCAGGATATCTTCAACTTAATTTTCCACCAACCATTCCAATGGTAGGAACATGGTAAAACTAACAAAATTAATTTCTTGCCAGCAAAAGCCAGAGCAGTTATGCATGCATAATTAACGCATACAAACATAAGTGCTTGCACGCTATTGCACGCTACGACAAAAATTTCTCTCGAGCATATACTGTCCAAAAAGAAAATTTAAATCAATCTATGTGTGCTAATTACTTAAAATAGTTATTGAACAAGACGGGCTTTTTAAAAAATTATTTTATTCATAAATTTTCCGGTAAAATTTATAGTAGGTAGTAAGCATGCCTTTCATGGATAAAGCAAAAGTACTTTGCGTCGATGGTACGTTTTAAACTTTTTCGCTCAATGTACTTCTAAATCGAAGCGGCACAAAGTACATCGACCAGCTTTGTTTAAGGCAGGCTGGCGACTAGCTTCGTTGCTCGTATCAGCATCAGCAAGCCGCGACTTCGGCATTTGTTCGTCTGGCTTTTATTTTTTTATTTTATTTATTTATTTATTTAAGGTCGACAAAACGAGTGTCTTCCTCATTATTCCGTAGATTATACATACAATAGATAATGGAATTATATGCTAAAAGGCTAATTAGATAACATAGTTCTCTAAATAGCATCACCGACCGATGGAGGTGTTTTAGTTGCCAGTCCGGCCAGCTGTGCCCCTTTTCACAGCTAAATTTGTCAGTGAGTAAGTAAAATTAAAAATAATCTTAGTTTGCTATATTAATTAATAAAATACAATAAATAGGAAAAAAGAAAGTAAGAAGAATAATGTTAATAAAGTAAAGAAATGGAAGCTAGATATATAGAGTGTTAAGTAGATAGGACAGAGAGAAAAGTTATGGGAAATCACCGACCCGGTGGGGGAAATTTACAGCCTGTCCGGCAAGCTATGCCCCTGCTCATAGCTGGGAATGGTCAGTGACTTCCCGAAGGTATCCTGAAAGCAACGATTTTATTAGGGGTAGAGAAAGTTCGGTAGAGAAAACGTGATGCAAACTATTATTATTTTTACATAGCACGCGAAAAGGATTGTGCATAGCGTAGTCTGTTGTGCACGTAGACAGGAATAAGGGGCGGTAATTTCTGGTTGGTCTAGACGGAACAGAGAATTGAAGACGCCCTAGCAGAAAAGGAGAATCTATATCGCCAATAATCAACTTATGTAGAAGGACAACACCGAGAATTGTCCTACGGTTGGTTAACGACGGAAGGTTAAGAAGAAGCAGCCTGCTGGAGTAGGATGGCAACCGAAGATTAGCGTCCCAATTTAAACCTCGTAAGGCAAAAAGCAGAAATTGCTTCTGAACAGATTCAATACGATCCTGGCTATTGTTATACTGCGGAGACCAGATGCAAGAGCAGTATTCAAGGATAGGGCGAACAAGAGAGATGTACAGAAGTTTCGTTATAAAAGGATCGTCAAACTCTTTAGACCATCGTTTAATGAATCCAAGTACACCTTTTGCCTCATTAACGATGGTATCTATGTGAAGATTGAAACAGAGTTTAGAATCAAATAGAACGCCTAGATCCTTAACTGTTAGTATACGTTGTAAAGGGGTATTGTCGATTGTATAACTGACAAGATAAGGTGTAGTACGATTAAATGTCATAAACATACACTTTGAACAATTCAGATGCAATTGATTGGCCGAACACCAAAGTTGCATAGCGTTCAAATCGTCTTGTAGACGAGAATGATGTAAGGGATTAGTGTATGATAGATTAAGTTTCACATCATCCGCATACATGAGTACACGGGCATGTGATATAACAGAGGGGAGGTCATTTATAAAAAGAGTAAAGAGTAAAGGTCCAAGATGACTACCTTGAGGAACACCAGAAGTAACGTGAACTTGTTTAGAGGTAGTCAGCCTCAGCATTACTCTTTGGGTCCTACCTTTTAAATAAGAATTAATCCAAAGCAAAAGAGACGGACGAACCAGACTTTTTAAACTTTTTAAAATATTTAGATTTTAAATTTTTAATATGTGACAATCTGGGAGTAAACCAGGGTGGTTTTGAAGAAGTAGTCGAAGGAATTGACTTGGGAATACTCATATCTAAGAGTTTAGGAGTTTAGGGTGCTATAAAAAAAAGTAATAGCAGTATTTATATCAACCGAGTCATATAAGACAGACCAATCGGTTGCATAAATAAGCTGATTCAGCAATGAATAATTTCTTTTGCGAAAGCAGGGCGGGGCTTATTGGCTGATGAGCACGAAATGAGACGATTACAATTGAACATTGTAATCTCTAAAGTAGGATGATCTACATCCTCAGGAAGAGATAAAGGAGGGGACCTAGACACATTAGAAATAAGGTAGTCGTTAACAAATACAAGGTCAAGTGTTCTATTTAAATGATTAGAAATTGAATTGATTTGAAACAACGAAAGATCAAGCATGCAGTCTATAAAATCATGCTGTGCTGAGGGCACTAGATAATTTTCAGCAGTGAATAATGACCAAGAGATGTTCGGCAAATTAAAATCACCCAACACCATAAATAGGTCATTATCACGCACGTGTGAAGAAACTTCTTTAATACAAGTAATATGTTTCATATAAACTTGAATATCAGAAGAAGGAGGGACATAAGAGCATGTAATATAGATATTCCGTGTAGGAAAAGATACCTTAACTGAGATAATCTCAGCGTCAGTAGGCGTACTAAAACAGAAAAGTTCTGACTGGAGAGTGGCTCTAACGGCAATTAACACCCCACCACCTCGAGTCGGCCGATCATTTCTATGCAAAATAAAACTATTTGAAAATACCTCAAAATCGGATATGGTTGAATTTAACCATGTTTCTGAAAAAGCTATTATATCCGAGTCGAAGGAAGTACTGGCCATGAAAAGATTTTTAAGCTTTGAAATAAGACCTCTGACATTCTGATAATGAATACAGATTTGGTCAGAAGATGAAGTTAGTTTTTTGGGGCAGAAATGGTACCCTGTATTGAAGGGACTGGAAGGGTGACAGGCTGGTTACGCTTTTTTGGCTTGAACTCGTGAACAATCATGTGTGGAGGCCAAAATTTGGGATCACAAATGATTGGGAACATATCATGTGAAACATTTATTTTGAATGATGATATTTCACGAGGGGTGGAGAAATTAAATTTGGTTATTGACACGCTAGCAGAAGATTTGCTAGCAATATAGGCTGCCAATGACTCAGAAGTGGTGTCCGATGAAAGTCGAGACACAAAAACTTGCCTACGAGGGGCAACAACCGTTAAAGTAGGTGCTGATGGGGCTGCAGGTAAAACCGGAGTTGGAGGAGCTAAAGAGGCACCCTGATTGTGTTTAACAATGTGGGCAAGATTACGCGCAGGTCTACCTTTGCGGCCAGGAGCTGACGGGGCTGAGGCAGTTTGGATAACTGGGACAGTATCAGGAGAGCGAAGAGCCAGTCGGCAGGCATGTCGCGTGAATTGGAATATGTTTGAAA
The DNA here is from genome assembly GCA_035045725.1 of Drosophila ezoana. NCBI lineage: Eukaryota > Metazoa > Arthropoda > Insecta > Diptera > Drosophilidae > Drosophila > Drosophila ezoana. The sequence continues at coordinate 27,168 of JAWNOU010000125.1, forward strand.
GGCCAGGCCAGAAATTTTGCGTAGTATTCAAATGTATAGGATTTCTCATCTTAGTGTTGATATTTTCTTTTGCTATCCAGGGTGGTAGACGCAGAGAAGGAAGCAATTTCCCCGTCGGCCCCAGAAACAGAGTCGGCCCCGACGGATTAAGCGAGCGACGTCCCAGTGGCCCGTACGGAAACGGACCAGATCAACCGCAGCCCGGGCCCCACAGCGGAAGGGAACCCGACGGCACCGAAGCCCACGTCGGCTTATGAGCCGTTAACAGAGGACGAGGAAGACGAACCAGCATTCCGCCACCGCTTCACCACCCACCGTCTAGAGGTAGACCCCGACAGCAATTTCCCCCGGATAACGTTGCGCTACCTGCCGAAGGTTCCCGAGGAGGTTAGGGCAACCCGTTCTGGGCCCTCGAAGAGTGGAAGGGTGAGCACAGGGGAAGGCCCTGGCGGAAAACGCCGACGAAACCGTCACCGCCGACAGACGGTAACCCAGAGCAAGCGCCGTCGAAGCAGGAGCTAACGCCAGCCCAGTCCTGGGAGAACGTCGACACCGGCCCAGAAAAAACTTCGCCCAGAGACCGAGAAGCCCGGAGGCCCGCAGCTGCGCGTTCCGCGTTCGCCCCGCGAGCGCCATGAGGGTCCCTCCCAGCCCGGGAGGAAGTTGCGGAGCCATGACCGTTCCTCAAGAAGGACATCTGAAACCCTGGCTAGCGCTAATTTCAGTCTGCCAGATGTTCGTGGAAGAGCGGCGATTCGGAGACAAGGACACGACACCACCACTCGTGCCCATGGCCTGTGCCGAGACGCCGATTTCCAACTCCCAAGAAGAATTGGAGAATGCGTGGTTTGGCCACGAGGACGCGATGCGGCCACTGAGGTCAGCCACCCCACAGTTTTAAATTAATAGTTTTGTTAGTTTATAAGTATTAATTGTATTTGGTTAAGATCATTGCTTGACAAGAGGCAAGGAGCCGCCAATATTGCAATTAATTTAGTTAATACTATTATTGAGTAACGAGGCAAGGAGTCTTTTATATTATGAGTAATTTAAGTAATATTATTATTGAGCAAAGAGCAAGGAGCCGTTGAGCTTATAGCTCATATCGTGTGCATTAAGAGCATAGTTAAGGGCAAGGAGCCCAGTTCAGGTTTGAATTTAACCGCCGGCCGCCGATGCAACCGTGCGTTGCTGATCGGTTGCTCAACAAAGCGAGGCTGCGAAAGCTCGCGGCGAAGTTGAGCGACCGAGGCAAGCGCACGGGTTTTTGGTGAACTATCAGGGTAAGTAGACGTGCCGAGAAAAGGAGCGCGAGCGATAACAGTGAAATGTACAGCGGCGCGCTAGGGCTCCAAACAGTGCAGCAGGGCCCTATTTTAGGAAACTCAGTAGGGTAGAAGTTAATAAAACTAGTGAATAAAGTGAATGTACAAAATATGTATTTTTAAGTCGATGCAAATATTTACATCATTTATTTAAATTAAATTAATATTATTCTTATTCTCCAATTTAGAAAAAAAAGAGTGCTAAAGAAGCAATTAAATAATTATTTGTATAAATAAATATGGATTTTGATTCGTGAGGCGGCCACTGAGGTCAGCCACCCCACAGCTTTGAATCCACAGCAAGGTGCCATCGTTCTATGGCCAAGATCACGGCAAGGAGCCGTTGGCGGAACGACCTAATAGTTTTGTTAGTTTATAAGTATTAATTGTATTAGGTTAAGATCATAGCCTGCACTTTTTGAAGAGCTATCAGGGTGAGTATACGTGGCGAGAAAAGGCCCGCGAACGACAAGACGGAAGTTTACAGCGGAGCGCTAGGGCTCCAAGATAGTGCGGCAGGGCCTTAGTCTAGGAGAGCAGTAAGGAGATTTGGATTTACGTATGATATTTTGTTTTATCATATCGCTTATTTGTTTATTTACTTCCTCATCGTATATTTGAGGATATATATATGGACGCCTGTAAACTGGGTCCTCATGCTTTGTTAGAATTTTGTGTTTAATTGTACTAGTGAAAGTCATATTGTCACCTTCGTGGTACTGGATATCACGAAATTCATGTAAAATATTTTTAATTTTTCCTTTTCTTCTGAGTTTAGGTGATCTAGCCTATACTCATTATTTTCTGTTAATTCGTTATTAATAGAGAAGTTAAATGGTCTGTCCTCTGTTGAGGGTAGATCAATGCACTCTTGTGCGGTCATGTCCTTTTCGACCTCTTCGTCATTATATCTAAAACAAAAGTTAAATTCTCCTAAGGTTACGGATCCTTGTGCATAGTCTATTTTCTCTTGACATGCTTCAAGGTATTCTCTCCCAATCAGAACATAATGCTCTGAGAAGTCGTGAATATAGAATTTGTGTTTACTCGGACAAATTTTGCTTGCTCCTAATCTTATGCTTTGCTTTAATTCAATAATACCATGTATGGTGTGAATCTTTAGTGTTTCGTTGCAAATTGGAAAATTTAAGCGGTTTGTTTTCATTAGGTTTATGATTGAACCTGTGTCTATGACACATTTTAGAGCTTCGTCATTCATAATTAATTTTATGAATGGATTTCTTCTGTTTGTTCCGAGGCTTGCTGATGAAAATTTACAAATGAGCCCATTTTCATCTGCCCACTGTTGCTGTCTCTTTGACGTTTATTCAGAGGGTTGGGCACATTCAAGCGTGAATGATTCTGATTTTGATAGTTTAAGGGATTTTGGGTTCTACCTTGACTTAAGCCTTTTGATTGTCTTCGGAATTATTGTGTTGTTTGTTTTGTACATGATAACTCTGATTTGTGTTGGAATAGCCACTTGAACTGGTGGCTGGGTTAAGATTCTGCTGATAATTTCCCATGTTCCTACGATTGTTATTTTGATTTCCCTGAACGTTATTAGTTTTAGGTCTATTAGTTACGCTATTTTCGTATAATCCTTCTCTTTCCGCTACTTGTTTAAGTTTCTTTGTCGACGTTATGTCGTATCTGGCTAACATCATGAAAAGCCTATCGGCTAATTTTTTTGTAATTACGTCTTTAACTGTGTTACTCATGGCATTTGTATAAAGTGTCGTATTGCTAGGTATATTTTCTATAGCTAACTTATTTAATATGGCATAAGATTTACTTTCGAGATCCTCGATGAACTTACGGACGTTTCCCAGGTAATTCGTGTTGTATAAGCGACGAAGCAGCTCTTCACATGGTGTTTGCACTTTATATTCTTCAATCAGTGCATTCCTCAACTCCTGTCAAGTGTGGGCTGCTGTCCATTGTGAAACTCTCTGAGCATCTCCAGCAACTTGTAATTCGATGGCTCCGTATAAGATGCTGTGTTGCCTGACATCTCAGGTTGGATAAAGGTGTAGGATGTAATCGATCCTTTTAATAAAAGCGTTGAGATTTTCTGTTGATCCGTCAAAACTTGGCACCTGTCTCAGTTGTAAAAGGGCCTGCTTGAGGTGTTGTTCTGATAATTCTATAATCTTAGCGTAATTCCCTTTTTGGTGTTTGATAATGACTTTTTATTGTTTAAATAGTTTTTTTTTTTACACAAATAGTTACTTTAAAAAAATATATTTCAATACTTTATTTTCACTAACGTCTACTTCTTATAACGAGTACATTCAGATTTGCCTCCCGAATATGAACTAATTTATCTATCTGTTGCGGTGGCTTAGCAAACTTCGCTTTGAGAGAGTTTGAGTCAAAATAAAGTAAAGTTTGAGCTGCGTCAGTTTAAGCTGTTTGAGCTGCGTAAAGTTTAATTATGCGTGGGATAGTACTCTGATGGGAACATTGACAGTGGCGTCAATTTTATGGTGAATTGTTTATGTCTACCAAAAGGGGACAGTTTGATCTTGACCAATGTCGATGTTATCACCTGGCTTTTTTGCTTACAATATTAGACATGTTTATACGTATACTCATACTTATGCTTGTGTGCAAAGTTATGTTAAAGGGTGGGTGCATTGATCTTGACCAATGTCGATTTTATCACCTGGCTTTTTTGCTTACAATATTAGACATGTTTATACGTATACTCATACTTATGCTTGTGTGCAAAGTTATGTTAAAGGGTGGGTGCATTGATCTTGACCAATGTCGATGTTATCACCTGGCTTTTTGCTTACAATATTAGACATGTTTATATTTATACTTATACTTATGCTTGTGTGCAAAGTTATATTAAAGGGTGGGTGCGACTATGGATATGTCACTATACATATATTCAGAAAATTGCCAGTAACTTTTCTGAAGGAAAAAGAATGGCGGAAAAATATGGCGGATATTGCCGAATATGCATATACGGGAAAGAAATTGTGTAATTACTTATCTTTGCCAAAAAAAAACATATGTAGGGGCGAAAGGTTGATATTTAACCGGTTCGAGGGACCAATGTTTGTGGGGGTGGCGTCAGATAAGTAATCCTCAGGTTGTGATTGAAAAACAAGTGGTTGTTAATTGGAACTCTAGATAACAATGATAAAAATAACTTGAAGAAAAAATGAATTCAATAGCTCAAAACAGACTTCAAATAAACGAACTCAAGCATGTAATTGAAGCGGGACCAAGGAATAGAAATAGTAAAAAAGAAAGAGAAGAGAAGAATCTAAACTACTGGAACTACTTGAATTTAACAATTTACAGAATATATTGAAGATTTAGAAATGGAAATGCAACTTTCTAGATTGGGCATTTTTAATAAAAATTATTTGAACACGACTATCTCAAAAACGTTAATTCCAAAAAGCTACTTTACATAAAGACATTTCCTTTGCTTAGGTCCGATACGAATAAAATTTTGATTATATCACGCATTCCTACAGAAATAAATAAAACCCCAGTATATGAAATTCTACCCTACCCAGACGATGATCAAAATATTTTACATGACGAAGCGCAATACAAATACTATCTATACAACAAGGACAAGAAAAAAAAAACTATTAACCCATGCAGATTAGGTATAATAAAGCAAACTAACACTAGTTGCAGATTTTCAAAAAACCCATCTAATAACACAAATTAACTATATTGAACCGAATATACTTATAACATGGAATTTACACAAAATTACATTGATTCAAAACTGTATTAAAAATGATATCTTAATCGAGGGAAATAACAATAAAAATTCATAATTGCTCAGTAATACTTAATGAGATATGAGATATGTTATTGATGAGCAACCTGTACAACCCCCCAGTTAAACATAAAATGGGAAAAAAAAGTAACAAGAAAATTTAAGTATGTTACCAAAATTTTATACAAGTACTTAAATAACATTTTTTATTATTACATTATACGCGTGAGGACACGCTTTAATTTCACAACAATAGAATTTTGAACCACTGTTATTCATAAGCTGCATTGCATGGTATAATCCACTGTACGTTTACAAATTGAATAATCATAACAATAGCATGCCTTCTGCAGCCAAATTCAAATAATGCTAAAAGCAGCAAAATCATCAGAGCAAAATGCCTTCTGCAGCCAAGCAAAAATATTGACAACAATCATTTACTTTCACTCTCGTTCACTCTCGTGAAATAAATCCTTTTTATTTCCAAACGTATAACTACGTTTTTATATAGTTTATGGGATAGGATATGTCGCCTTCTATGCGTTACACATTTTACGACAAAATTATAATACCTTCTTCAAGGGTATAAAAAGTTTCCATTCAACAACTTAATTTTCGACTGATCGTTCCTGTGGCAGTTATATGATATAGTAGTCCGATCTAAATAGGATTTTGCATAAATGAAGGGAGCATAATTAAACTAATAAATGCAAAGCTGGTCGATGGTGATTTGCGTCGCTTCATTTTCGAAGTACATTGAGCGAAAAAGTTTAAAAGTTACGATCGACGCAAAGTGCTTGTGCTTTATCCATGAAATGCATGCTTTATTTGAATGATGTATTACTCTAGATACTAACGACTAATTTTACAGGAAAATTTAAGAATTAAAAATTTGTTCCACAAGGCGCATCTTGTGCAATAACTACGATACGAAAACAGCACACATAGATTGGTTTCACTTTTGTTTTTGAACAGTGCATGCTCGAGAAAAGTTCTTGTCTCAGCCAGTGGCATGCAAGCACCTTTGGTTGTATGCATGAATTATGCATGCATAAGAACTTTAAAGTATGTATGTATGTGTTGTTATTCACTGCTCTGGCTTTAGCTGGCAAGAAATTAATTACAAAATATGTATTTCTAAGTCGATGCAAATATTTACATCATTTATTTAAATTAAATTAATATAATTCTTATGCTCCAATTTAGAAAAAAAAGAGTGCTAAAGAAGCAATTAAATAATTATTTGTATAAATAAATATGAATTTTGATTCGTGAGGCGGCCATTGAGGTCAGCCACCCCACAGCTTTGAATCCACAGCAAGGAGCCATCGTTCTATGGCCAAGATCACGGCAAGGAGCCGTTGGCGGAACGACCTAATAATTTTGTTAGCTTATAAGTATTAATTGCATTAGGTTAAGATCATAGCCGGCACTTTTGAAGAGCTATCAGGGTGAGTAGACGTGTCGAGAAAAGGCGCGCGAACGACAAGACCGAAGTGTACAGCGGAGCGCTAGAGCTCGAAGATAGTGCGGCAGGGCCCCTAGTTTTAGGAGGTTCAGCAGGGTAGCAGCAAAGACTATATAAACACTAAGATGAGTAACGCCGTATAACGAAATGCTACTATACAGCTTGATTTTTTGAAAATTGAGAACGAAAACGAACTCTGTATCATTGCGCTCTCACAGCCGAGAGAACGAAAAAGCTAAAAATAGAATGTGCTCTCAGCTTCGGCTCTATGAGGGCCGTGCAAGCAATTATGTTTGTATGCGTGTGAATATACATACACAACAGCATATTTGAATGTGTTGTTATCCACTGCTCTGGCAAAGTCTCTGGCTGGCAAAGAAACAATTTTCTTAGTTTTCTAGCGCAGAACACGACCTACCCCAAATTTGTGTTGATATATGAATGCATTTTGTGTACTGAGGTTGGCTCCGTACAAAATATGTATTTTTAAGTCGATGCAAATATTTATGTAATTTGTTATATTTGAAATTATTAATTAAATTATTAATTTTAAGTAATACAAAATAAATTAAGGAAATAAAAGTGCAAATTTGTTGTTTTCAAAGATACATTTAAATAATTTTTATTTTTTTTATATTTTATTATTTTTGTTCGAATTATAAAGAACAAAGTCGCCGCTCGAATTAGCTACCGATGGTCGGTACCCAGGGAACACCGCGAGGAGGCAGGAGGAAACTAAATATGAGCCGACTTGAAATGCTTTAATTTTTTTTATTTTATAATTGGGGAATAAAAATAATATTAATTTAAGTTAAAGAAATTATATAACAATTTTGCATTAAAAATACATATTTTCTACGGAGCCAACCTCAGTACACAACATGCACTAATATGTGAATACAAAATTGGGGTAGGTCGTGATTAGCGCTAGAAAACTAACAAAATTCATTTCTTGCCAGCTTAAGCCAGCGTAGTGAAGAACAACACATACATACATACTTTAAAGTTCTTATGCATGCATAATTCACGCATACAACCAAAGGTGCTTGCACGCAAGTTTTAAACTTTTTCGCTCAATGTACTTCGAAAACGAAGCGACGCAAAGCACCATCGACCAGCTTTGCTGAAGGCAGGCTGGCGACTAACTTCGTTGCTCGTGTCAGCATCAGCAAGCCGCGACTTCGGCATTCGTTCGACTGGTCTTTGGAGAACGAACAGTCAGTCGGCAGGCATGTCGTACGAAGCCTCAAAGGCCAGATCAAAGGCCAGGCTAGAAATTTTGCGTCGCATTCAAATGTATAGGCGTTACTCATCTTAGTGTTTATATAGTCTTTGGTAGCAGTTACTAATAGTGAATAAAGTGAATGTGGTCAAAGTAATGAAGAGAAATGCTAATATTTGTATTCTCGGGTGGTCATATTTGTGCTAAACAGCGGAAATAACCGATGTTCGCCCTAACCTAGGGGGATAGTGTAGTTGGTGCGAGGGCAAGGCCCGATGGTGTAGATGGTGCGAGGCCAAGGCCCGGTAGTGCAGATGGTGCGAGGCTACAGCCCGCTAGTGTTATTGGTGTGAGGACAATGCCCGATAGTCTAGATGGTGCGAGGCTACAGCCCGAGGCCAAGGCCCGATAGCGTAGATGGTGCGAGGCTACGGCCCGCTAGAATAGGTAGTACTAGGCTGCGGCTTGATAAGGTAGGTAGGATAGAAGTGGTACGAGGTGAAGTTTGGTCGAAATATTCACTTCACTAAGATTTTGCTTTAATGGAGGGAGAATAATAAAACTAATAAATGCCAAGTTTTGTCAATATTTTGAAAATAAAAACAAATTTTCCAAACAACAACTTAGTTATCGACCGATCGTTCCTATTGCTGTTATGTGATATAGTACTCCGATGTAATGAGGATTTTGCATAAATGTAGGGGGCATAATAAAACTAATAAATGTGGAGTTGGTACAAGATATCTTGAAAGACAATAAAAAAACTTAATTATTCCGATGTAGATTGGATTTTGCATATATATAAGCAGTGAATAACAACACATATTTACTGTAAAGGAGCTACTGGCCGGGGTACAACTCTCAGTCTTACCAGGACCAACAATTTAAAAGATATTTGTTAGTTTGCTGGGACGGTGGGTTAGAGGGGGGAGGAAGTGGCTCAAACCATCTACGACTCCTACTACTTTCATAGGATAGGAAGGGGAGAGCATACACATTGCCAAGATTGCTCACGCGGTCTTCAAACCAAGTCCCGATTCACACATAATTGGTCACGTGGTCGGCAGACTAAGACTAAGCGCTCCGCTACCCGTTTAGGGTTATGTTTGTCACTTTGCCCTCTTCAACACACGTCTACTCACTTTGATCGTCACCGCAAAAGTCCCGGCACACTCCCGTGCGCTTGCCTCGGTTGCTCAACTGCTTTCGCAGCTTCGCCTCGAAACTTTCGCTCTTCACCGCCGAATTGAAGTAGCGCTATCAAAGCCGGTGTTGAGCAACTGATGAGCAACGCACGGTTGCTGCGACGGCCTAACTATCTTCAATACATCGGCACCTTGCCTTAACTGTGCTTATTACTAATACAATACTTAAATACTATACAAGACTTATAGCCTTTAACTATAAATATGAACTGTGGGGTGGCTACCATAGTGGCCGCCTTACACCCCATTACTTCGACGACGATACTCCCCGTCATTCATGGCGACAATTTCCTCAACTAACTTATCGCTCATCCGTTTCTAATGTTATTCCCTGCCTTTACAGTGCATCTCACAATATATTAAATTTACTCTACCTATTCTTAACTTACTCTACGGCTAGTCTGCTATATCTGCTGTGCACGCTCTTTTTCCACATTCATTGGTCCTGGTTCCTCTCCGTCTTCGGTCATCTCTCGGTAAAACGGCTTCAGATGCGAAATATTGGCCACCCTCTCTTTCCGTTCGCCTGGCCTCACTGGCGCACAATGCTAGGCGACACGAACTTGGTGACCCGATAGGGGCCATCAAATTTGGGTGCCAATTTCGCAGCGAAGCCCTCAGCTACTTTAGACAGTTGGTGCTGCCGTAACAGGACCATCAAGTCGAACGAAGGCCGCCACTCTCGTCTCCGCAGGGAGTAGTGTCTGCTCTGGTCCTTTGATGCACGGTGGAAATTGCTGTGGACGATATAAAAGACTTCCTCCAATCTAGCCGCCTTTGACATAGGGTCGAACGCACTGGTTGCAGACCCCGCAGTCACCTAATCGTTTAGAACGGCGGGCAACCAACAACTCAAACCGGCTGGTCGCATGCTGACGAGACAGGTAGCAGAGCCGATGGCAGTACTCTGGGTCGGGCCCCTTCCACGATCGAAACATGAAAACACAATGTTACTGGTTCCATTATGCCTTCTCGAAGTGGGTGGAGCTGGTCCCACTTTGAGCAGGTTCGGGGTCAAGATATCTTGAAAATCAAAACTATGTTCCATAAAACAACTTAATTTTCGACCAATCGTTCCTATGGCAACTACGGTGGTGGATACGGTGGTCCGATCTAAATAGGATTTTGTATATATCTAGGGAGCATGATAAAACTAATAAATGTCGAGACTGGTGAAGATATCTTGAAAAACAAACAAGTAAGAGGTTCTAGTCGGGAGCTCCCGACTAGGGGATACCCTGAACCCTCTTATTCCATCACCAAATGCAGCGCGCGCTTATAAATAGAGAGTAGCGGGAAGTTGGCGATAGGTATAAAATGAAAGATAATCGATATATATATACTATTCTAGAAGCTACATGTCAAGTTTGGTGAGTCTAGCTCTTATTATTTACCAAAATTGCTTAAAAAACGGGATTTCAATATACATTTTCATCGATTACTTAGAAACGGGGCAATATATCGTTTATCGGAAACAAACTCGATCTGCGCGGGCACTAGGAGCACCTTCATCTAAAATTTTAAGTGTCTAGCTCTTATAGGTTCTGAGATCCTTGCGTTCATACATACGGACAGACAGACGGACATGGCTAGATCGACTCCCATTTTCAATGGGTTCAGGGTATAAAAATGTCCATACAAGTTTATTTTCGACTGATCGTTCCTATGTCACCTTTACGATATAGAAGTCCAATGAAAGTAAGATTTTGCATATATATGGGGAGCATAGTAAAACTAATAAATGCCGAGTTTGGTCAAATAAAAATAAAATAAATGTCGAGACTGGTCAAGATATCTTGAAAAACAAAAACTCACAATACAAGTTAATTTTCGACCGATCATTCCTATGGCAGCTATATGTTATAGTCCGATGTAAAGAGGATAATGCATATATCTAGGGAGCATAATATAACTAATAAATGTCGAGACTGGTGAAGATATCTTGAAATACATAAAAATTTCCATACAAGTTAATTTTCGACTGATCGTCCCTGTGGGAGTTATATGATTAAGTATATCAGCTATATGATATTGAAGTCCGATGTAAGTAAGATTTTGCTTTAATGGAGGTAGAATAATAAAACTAATAAATCATGAGTTTGGTCAAGATATCTTGAAAAAACAAAATCTTCCATAAAACAACTTAATTTTCGACGGATCTTTCCTATGTCAGCTATATTTTATAGTAGTTCGATGTAAATAAAATTTTGCATAAATGTAGGGAGCATAAAAAATTTAATAAATGCCGAGTTTGGTCAGGATATCTTCAACTTAATTTTCTCACTAAATCCATTCCAATGGTAGGAGCATGGTAAAACTAACAAAATTAATTTCTTGCCAGCAAAAGCCAGAGCAGTGAATAACAATAACAATAATGAATAACAACAAAAAACATGTATACATTTTATGTAGTTATGCATGCATAATTAACGCATACAAACATAAGTGCTTGCACGCTATTGCACGCTACGACAAAAACTTCTCTCGAGCATATACTGTCCAAAAAGAAAAGTTAAATCAATCTATGTGTGCTAATTACTTAAAATTGTTATTGAACAAGACGGGCTTTTTTGAAAATTATTTTATTCATAAATTTTCCGGTAAAATTTATAGTAGGTAGTGTAGTGTTCACGGATAAAGCAAAAAGTACTTTGCGTCGATGGTACGTTTTAAACTTTTTCGCTCAATGTACTTCTAAATCGAAGCGGTACAAAGTACATCGACCAGCTTTGTTTAAGGCAGGCTGGCGACTAGCTTCGTTGCTCGTATCAGCATCAGCAAGCCGCGACTTCGGCATTTGTTCGTCTGGCTTTTGGAGAGCGAAGAGCCAGAAAGGGTCCCCAGAAAGAGAGTCGCCTCCGACGGAGGCAGCGAGCGACGTCCCAGTGGCCCGTACGGAAACGGACCAGATCAACCGCAGCCCGGACCCCACAGCGGAAGGGAAACCCGACGGCACCGAAGCCCACGTCGGCTTATGAGCCGTTAACAGAGGACGAGGAAGACGAACTGGCATTCCTCCACCGCTTCACCACCCACCGTCTAGAGGTAGACCCCGACAGCAAGTTCCCCCGGATAACGTTGCGTTACCTGCCGAAGGTTCCCGAGGAGGCTAGGGCACCCCGTTCTGGGCCCCTCGAAGCGTGGAAGGGTGAGCACAGGGGAAGGCCCTGGCAGAAAACGCCGACGAAACCGTCACCGCCGACAGACGGTAACCCAGAGCAAGCGCCGTCGAAGCAGGATCTAACGCCAGCCCAGTCCTGGGAGAACGTCGACAACGGCCCAGAAAAACTTCGCCCAGAGACCGAGAAGCCCGGAGGACCGCAGCTGCGCGTTCCGCGTTCGCCCGCGATCGCCGGGGGGTCCTTCCCCGCCCGGGAAGAAGTTGCGGAGCCATGACCGTTCCTCAAGAAGGACATCTGAAACCCTGGCTCGCGCTATTTTCAGTCTGCCAGATGTTCGTGGAAGAGCGGCGATTCGGAGACACGGGCACGCCAGCACCACTCGTGCCCAGGGCCTGTGCCGAGACGCCGATTTCCACCTCCCAAGAAGAATTGGAGAATGTGTGGTTTGGCCACGAGGACGCGATGCGGCCACTGAGGTCAGCCACCCCACAGTTTTGAATCCACGGCAAGGAGCCATCGTTTATGGCCAAGATCACGGCAAGGAGTCGTTGGCGGGATGATTTAATAGTTTTGTTAGTTTATAAGTATTAATTGTATTTTGGTTAAGATCATTGCTTGACAAGAGGCAAGGAGCCGCCAATATTGCAATTAATTTAGTTAATACTATTATTGAGTAACGAGGCAAGGAGTCTTTTATATTATGAGTAATTTAAGTAATATTATTATTGAGCAAAGAGCAAGGAGCCGTTGAGCTTATAGCTCATATCGTGTGCATTAAGAGCATAGTTAAGGGCAAGGAGCCCAGTTCAGGTTTGAATTTAACCGCCGGCCGCCGATGCAACCGTGCGTTGCTGATAGGTTGCTCAACACCGCCTTCGAAAGCGCCGCTTCAAAAAGAGTGCTAAAAAGCAATTAAATATTTATTTGTCTAAATAAATATGAATTTTGATTCGTGAGGCGGCCACTGAGGTCAGCCACCCCACAGCTTTGAATCCACTGCAAGGAGCCATCGTTCTATGGCCAAGATCACGGCATGGAGCCGTTGGCGGAACGACCTAATAATTTTGTTAGCTTATAAGTATTAATTGTATTAGGTTAAGATCATAGCCGGCACTTTTTGAAGAGCTATCAAGGTGAGTAGACGTGTCGAGAAAAGGCGCGCGAACGACAAGACCGAAGTGTACAGCGGAGCGCTAAAGCTCCAAGATAGTGCGGCAGGGTAGGTAGGATAGAAGTGGTACGAGGTAAAGTTTGTGAGGCGGCTACTAGGATTAGCAGTTTTGAACTCACGGCAAGGAGCCGCCGTTCGCATCGCCAAGGCCATGGCAAGGAGCTATTGACAGTATTGTTTGTTAATTTTTAAAGTTTATAAGCACCAAATGTAGTAATATAAGATAATAGATTTGTAAGAGGCAAGAAGCCGCCGACATTATAATTAAGTAAAAAGGCAAGGAGCCGCTAACTGCATAGTCTGAGTATTATTAGAATAAATGCATAGTTTGGGCAAGTAGCCGCTCATAGTTTGAATTTAACCGCCGGCCGCCGCTGCAACCGTGCGTTGCTGATCGGTTGTTCAACACCGCCTGCGAGAGCGCAACTTCGATTCGGCGGCGAAGAGCGAAAGTTCCGGAAGCGAAGTTGCGAAAGCTCGCGGCGAAGTCGAGCGGCCGAAGGCAAGCGCATGGCTCGCTAGCGAGCGAGCCGGCACTTTTGTGAGTATCGATCAGGGTGATTAGACGTGCCAAAAAAAGGAGTGCGAGCAAAACGGTGAAGGTGTACAGCGGAGCGCTAGGGCTCCAAGACAGTGCGGTAGGGCCTTAGTCTAGGAAGTCTAGTAGGGTAGAATGTAACAAAGTTAGCGAATAAAGTGAATACAGTGGTGATAATTAAGTGAAATGGTGATCTTTGTATTCTCGGGCGGTCATACTTGTGCTAAACATCGGAAATAGCCGATGTTCACCCTAACCTAGTGGAGGATAGCGTAGTTGGTGCGTGGCTCCGGCCTGCTAAAATAGGTGCTGAGAGCCGCGGCCCGCCAGGGTAGGTAAGATAGCAGTAGTGCGAGTTATACTTGGTCGGACCATTCATTCCCCCTCCCTAAGCCCTCTGTCCCAGCGAACTTATAAATGTCTTGTAACTCGCTAGACCTGGTAAGACTGAGATATGTACCCCGGCCAGTAGCTTCTTTACAACTTTGGTCGAAGTATTCACTTCACTCAAGATTTTGCTTTAATGGAGGGAGAATAGTAAAACTAATAAATGCCAAGTTTTGTCAATATTTTGAAAAAAAAAAACAAATTTTCCAAACAACAACTTAGTTATCGACCGATCGTTCCTATTGCTGTTATGTGATATAGTACTCCGATGTAATGACGATTTTGCATAAATGTAGAGGGCATAATAAAACTAATAAATGTGGAGTTGGTACAAGATATCTTGAAAGACAATAAAAAAACTTAATTATTCCGATGTAGATTGGATTTTGCATATATATAAGCAGTGAATAGCAACATATTTACTGTAAAGGAGCTACTGGCCGGGGTACAACTCTCAGTCTTACCAGGACCAGCAATTTAAAAGATATTTGTTAGTTTGCTGGGACGGTGGGTTAGAGGGGGAGGAAGTGGCTCAAACCATCTACGACTCCTTCTCCTTTCTATAGGATAGAAAGGGGAGAGCATACACATTGCCAAGATTGCTCACGCGGTCTTCAAACCAAGTCCCGATTCACACATAATTGGTCACGTGGTCGGCAGGCTAAGCCTAAGCGCTCCGCTACCCGTTTAGGGTTATGTTTGTCACTTTGCCCTCTTCAACACACGTCTACTCACTTTGATCGTCACCGCAAAAGTGCCGGCACACTCCCGTGCGCTTGCCTCGGTTGCTCAACTGCTTTCGCAGCTTCGCCTCGAAACTTTCGCTCTTCACCGCCGAATTGAAGTAGCGCTATCAAAGCCGGTGTTAAGCAACTGATCAGCAACGCACGGTTGCTGCGACGGCCTAACTATCTTCAATACATCGGCACCTTGCCTTAACTGTGCTTATTACTAATACAATACTTAAATACTATACAAGACTTATAGCCTTTAACTATAAATATGAACTGTGGGGTGGCTACCATAGTGGCCGCCTTACACCCATTACTTCGACGACGATACCGTCGCTTCCCCGTCATTCATGGCGACAATTTCCTCAACTAACTTATCGCTCATCCGTTTCTAATGTTATTCCCTGCCTTTACAGTGCATCTCACAATATATTAAATTTACTCTACCTATTCTTAACTTACTCTACTGCTAGTCTGCTATATCTGCTGTGCACGCTCTTTTTTCCACATTCATTGGGCCTGGTTCCTCTCCGTCTTCGGTCATCTCTCGGTAAAACGGCTTCAGATGCGAAATATTGGCCACCCTCTCTTTCCGTTCGCCTGGCCTCACTGGCGCACAATGTTAGGCGACACGAACTTGGTGACCCGATAGGGGCCATCAAATTTGGGTGCCAATTTCGCAGCGAAGCCCTCAGCGACTTTAGACAGTTGATGCTGCCGTAACAGGACCATCAAGTCTAACGAAGGCCGCCACTCTCGTCTCCGCAGGGAGTAGTGTCTGCCGTGGACGATATAAAGACTTCCTCCAATCTAGCCGCCTTTGACATAGGGTCGAGACGCACTGGTTGCAGACCCCGGCGTCACCTAATCGTTTAGAACGGCGGGAAACCAACAACTCAAACCGGCTGGTCGCATGCTGACGAGACAGGTAGCAGAGCCGATGGCAGTACTCTGGGTCGGGCCCCTTCTACGATCGAAACATGAAAACACAATGTTACTGGTTCCATTATGCCTTCTCGAAGTGGGTGGAGCTGGTCCCACTCAGGTGCACTTGCAGACGGCGTTTCGAGAGAGAATTTTGAGCAGGTTCGGGTTCAAGATATCTTGAAAATCAAAACTATGTTCCATAAAACAACTTAATTTTCGACCAATCGTTCCTATAGCAACTATATGATATGGTGGTCCGATCTAAATAAGATTTTGTATATATCTAGGGAGCATAATAAAACTAATAAATGTCGAGGCTGGTGAAGATATCTTGAAAAACAAACAAGTAAGAGGCTCTAGTCGGGAGCTCCCGACTAGGGGATACCCTGAACCCTCTTATTCCATCACCAAATGCAGCGCGCGCTTATAGATAGAGAGTAGCGGTAAGTTGGCGATGGGTATAAAATGAAAGATACTCGATATATATATACTATTCTAGAAGCTACATGTCAAGTTTGGTGAGTCTAGCTCTTATTATTTACCAAAATTGCTTAAAAAAAGGGATTTCGATATACATTTTTATCGGTTACTTGGAAACGGGGCAAGTTATCGTTTATCGGAACCAAACTCGATCTGCGCGGGCACTAGGAGTACCTTCATCTAAAATTTCAGTCTCTAGCTCTTATAGGTTCTAAGATCCTTGCGTTCATATATACGGACAGACAGACGGACATGGCTAGATTGACTCGGCTATTGATGCTGATCAAGAATATATATACTTTATGGGGTCGGAGATGCTTCCTTCTGCCTGTTACATACATTTGCACTTTGCACAAATACAATATACCCTTTTCTCATTTTCAATGGGTTCAGGGTATAAAAATGTCCCTACAAGTTAATTTTCGACTGATCGTTCCTATGTCACCTTTATGATATAGAAGTCCAATGAAAGTAAGATTTTGCATATATATGGGGAGCAAAGTAAAACTAATAAATGCCGAGTTTGGTCAAATAAAAATAAAATAAATGTCGAGACTGGTCAAGATATCTTGAAAAACAAAACCTCCCCATACAACAAGTTAATTTTCGGCCGATCATTCCTATGGCAGCTATATGTTATAGTCCGATGTAAAGAGGATAATGCATATATCTAGGAAGCGTAATATAACTAATAAACGTCGAGACTGGTGAAGATATCTTGAAATACATAAAAATTTCCATACAAGTTAATTTTCGACTGATCGTCCCTGTGGGAGTTATATGATTAAGTATATCAGCTATATGATATTGAAGTCCGATGTAAGTAAGATTTTGCTTTAATGGAGGTAGAATAATAAAACTAATAAATCACGAGTTTGGTCAAGATATCTTGAAAAAACAAAATCTTCCATAAAACAACTTAACTTCGCTATTGCACGCTACGACAAAAATTTCTCTCGAGCATATACTGTCCAAAATGAAAATTTAAATCAATCTATGTGTGCTAATTACTTAAAATAGTTATTGAACAAGACGGGCTTTTTGAAAAATTATTTTATTCATAAATTTTCCCTTAAAATTTATAGTAGGTAGTAAGCATGCATTTCATGGATAAAGCAAAAGTACTTTGCGTCGATGGTACGTTTTAAACTTTTTCGCTCAATGTACTTCTAAATCGAAGCGGCACAAAGTACATCGACCAGCTTTGTTTAAGGCAGGCTGGCGACTAGCTTCGTTGCTCGTATCAGCATCAGCAAGCCGCGACTTCGGCATTTGTTCGTCTGGCTTTTGGAGAGCGAAGAGCCAGAAAGGGTCCCCAGAAAGAGAGTCGCCTCCGACGGAGGCAGCGAGCGACGTCCCAGTGGCCCGTACGGAAACGGACCAGATCAACCGCAGCCCGGACCCCACAGCGGAAGGGAACCCGACGGCACCGAAGCCCACGTCGGCTTATGAGCCGTTAACAGAGGAAGAGGAAGACGAACTGGCATTCCTCCACCGCTTTACCACCCACCGTCTAGAGGTAGACCCCGACAGCAAGTTCCCCCGGATAACGTTGCGTTACCTTCCGAAGGTTCCCGAGGAGGCTAGGGCACCCCGTTCTGGGCCCTCGAAGCGTGGAAGGGTGAGCACAGGGGAAGGCCCTGGCAGAAAACACCGACGAAACCGTCACCGCCGACAGACGGTAACCCAGAGCAAGCGCCGTCGAAGCAGGATCTAACGCCAGCCCAGTCCTGGGAGATCGTCGACACCGGCCCAGAAAAAACTTCGCCCAGAGACCGAGAAGCCCGGAGGCCCGCAGCTGCGCGTGCCGCGTTCGCCCCGCGAGCGCCATGAGGGTCCTTCCCAGCCCGGGAGGAAGTTGCGGAGCCATGACCGTTCCTAATTTCAGTCTGCCAGATGTTCGTGGAAGAGCGGCGATTCGGAGACAAGGACACGACACCACCACTCGTGCCCATGGCCTGTGCCGAGACGCCGATTTCCAACTCCCAAGACTTGCTATTGCTGTTATCTGATATAGTACTCCGATGTAATGACGATTTTGCATAAATGTAGGGGGCAGGCTAAGCCTAAGCGCTCCGCTACCCGTTTAGGGTTATGTAACTATCTTGAATACATCGGCACCTTGCCTTAACTGTGCTTATTACTAATACAATACTTAAATACTATACAAGACTTATAGCCTATAACTATAAATATGAACTGTGGGGTGGCTACCTTAGTGGCCGCCTTACACCCCCATTACTTCGACGACGATACCGTCGCTTCCCCGTCAGCAGTCATGGCGCCCACTTCCGCACCTAACTTATCGCTCATCCGTTTCTAATGTAATTCTCTGCCTTAACAGTGCATCTCACAATAAATTAAATTTACTCTACCTATTCTTAACTTACTCTACGGCTAGTCTGCTATATCTGCTGTACACGCTCTTTTTCCACATTCATTGGGCCTGGTTCCTCTCCGTCTTCGGTCATCTCTCGGTAAAACTCTTTCCGTCCACCTGGCCTCACTGGCTCAAAATGTTAGGCGACACGAACTTGGTGACCCGATAGGGGCCATCAAATTTGGGTGCCAATTTTGCAGCGAAGCCCTCAGCGACGTTAGACAGTTGATGCTGATTGTCATAGGGTCGAACGCACTGGTTGCAGACCCCGGCGTCACCTAATCGTTTAGAACGGCGGGCCTCCAACAACTCAAACCGGCTGGTCGCATGCTGACGAGACAGGAAGCAGAGCCGATGGCAGTACTCTGGTCGGGCCCCTTCTACGATCGAAACATGAAAACACAATGTTACTGGTTCCATTATGCCTTCTCGAAGTGGGTGGAGCTGGGCCCACTCAGAAGAGCCACTGTGGTGCACTTGCAGACGGCGCTTCGAGAGAGAATTTTGAGCAGGTTCGGGGTCAAGATATCTTGAAAATCAAAACTATGTTCCATAAAACAACTTAATTTTCGACCAATCGTTCCTATGGCAACTATATGATATGGTGGTCCGATCTAAATAAGATTTTCTATATATCTAGGGAGCATAATAAAACTAATAAATGTCGAGGCTGGTAAAGATATCTTGAAAAACAAAAAATGTCCATACAAGTTAATTTTCGACTGATCGTTCCTATATCACCTTTTATGATATAGAAGTCCGATGAAAGTAAGATTTTGGATATATATGGGGAGCATAGTAAAACTAATAAATGCCGAGTTTGGTCAAATAAAAATAAAATAAATGTCGAGACTGGTCAAGATATCTTGAAAAACAAAACTCCCCATACAACAAGTTAATTTTCGACCGATCATTCCTATGACAGCTATATGTTATAGTCCGATGTAAAGAGGATAATGCATATATCTAGGGAGCATAATATAACTAATAAATGTCGAGACTGGTGAAGATATCTTGAAATACATAAAAATTTCCATACAAGTTAATTTTCGACTGTTCGTCCCTGTGGGAGTTATATGATTAAGTATATCAGCTATATGATATTGAAGTCCGATGTAAGTAAGATTTTGCTTTAATGGAGGTAGAATAATAAAACTAATAAATCATGAGTTTGGTCAAGATATCTTGAAAAAACAAAATCTTCCATAAAACAACTTAATTTTCGACGGATCTTTCCTATGTCAGCTATATTTTGATAGTAGTGTATATAAAATTTTGCATAAATGTAGGGAGCATAAAAAATTTAATAAATGCCGAGTTTGGTCAGGATATCTTCAACTTAATTTTCCACCAACCATTCCAATGGTAGGAGCATGGTAAAACTAACAAAATTAATTTATTGCCAGCAAAAGCCAGAGCAGTGAATAACAAAACATTTATACATTTGATGTAGTTATGCATGCATAATTAACGCATTGGACGCTACGACAAAAACTTCTCTCGGGCATATACTGTCCAAAAAGAAAAGTTAAATCAGTCTATGTGTGCTAATTACTTAAAATAGTTATTGAACAAGACGGGCTTTTTGAAAAATTATTTTATTCATAAATTTTCCGGTAAAATTTATTGTAACTAGTAAGCATGCATTTCATGGATAAAGCAAAAGTACTTTGCGTCGATGGTACGTTTTAAACTTTTTCGCTCAATGTACTTCTAAAACGTAGCGGCACAAAGTACATCGACCAGCTTTGTTTAAGGCAGGCTGGCGACTAGCTTCGTTGCTCGTATCAGCATCAGCAAGCCGCGACTTCGGCATTTGTTCATCTGGCTTTGGGAGAGCGAAGAGCCAGTCGGCAAGCATGTCGTGTGAATTGGAATATGTTTGAAAGGCCAGGCCAGAAACTTTGCGTAGTATTCAAATGTATAGGATTTCTCAACTTAGTGTTGATATTTTCTGTTGCTATATCGTCTCGGCTGTTGATAATGATCAAGAATGTATAATTCCCTCTGCAAGGGTATAATAAGTAAAATTTTTGTATATACCCGATCGATCCTATGGAAGCGTTATAAAATATTGGTCCGATCCAGCTGGCTCCGACATATGAACTGCGTGTAACAGAAAGAAGGACTTCTGCAAAGTTTTCCATTCAACAACTTAATTTTCGACCGATCGTTCCTGTGGGAGCTATATGATTAAGTTAAGATATTAATAGAATTTTGAATAAATATATAATATTCCACAACAGATGAAGGCACTTCTGCAAAGCATCATAGAGATAGCTTTAATAGTGAGAGTCAAGTTCGCCTAGAAACAGACAGACAGACAGACGGACATGGCTATATCAAAGACAATATCAACACTAAGATGAGTAACTCCATATTATTGCGTTCACACAGCCGAAAGAGCGAAAAAGCTAATAATAGAATGTACTGTCAACTTCGGCTCTATGAGGGCTGTGCAAGCAACTATGTTTGTATGTGTATGAATATGAATACATACATAAAAGCATATTTCAATGTGTTGTTATTCATTGCACTATCTTTTGCAGGCAAAGAAATAAATTTTGTTAGTTTCTAGTGCTGACCATGATCTATCCAATATTTGTATTCACATATGAATGCATGTTGTGTACTTAGGTTGGCTCAGTACTAGATTTGGTAGAAAATCAGTATTTTTTAGTCGATGCAAATATTTATATAATTTCTTGAAAGGGAATAACTAGTTTAATTATTATTATTTTTAAGAAATAAAATAATATGAAATAAAAGTGATAATTTTTTGTTTCCAAAGTTATATTTTATCATTATACCCTGAACCCATTAAAAATGGGTAAAAAGGGTATATTGTATTTGTGCAAAGTGCAAATGTATCTAACAAGCAGAAGGAAGCATCTCCGACCCCATAAAGAATATATATTCTTGATCAGCATCAACGGCCGAGTCGATCTAGTCGTGTCTTTCCGTATGTATGAACGCAAGGATCTTATGAGCTAGAGACTTGAAATTATGTAGAAAATTTCATTAAGATCGACAGCAAATGTACTGTTTTCTGTGCTGTTATTTTAATTGATTTTTTTTATACCCTGAACCCATTAAAAATGGGTAAAAGGGGTATTACGTTTTTGAGCAAAATGCAAATGTATGTAACAGGCAGAAGGAAGCATCTCCGACCCCATAAAGTATATATATTCTTGATCAGCATCAATAGCCGAGTCGATCTAGCCATGTCCGTCTGTCTGTCCGTCCGTCCGTCCGTCTGTCCGTATGTATGAACGCAAGGATCTTAGAACCTATAAGAGCTAGAGACTTGAAATTTTAGATGTAGGTGCTCCTAGTGCCCGCGCAGATCGAGTTTGTTTCCGATAAACGATAACTTGCCCCGTTTCCAAGTAATAAATTTGGTAAATAATAAGAGCTAGAGTTACCAAACTTGACATGTAGCTTCTAGAATAGTATATATATATCGATTATCTTTCATTTTATACCTATCGCCACCTCCCCGCTACTTTCTATCTATTAGCGCGAGCTGCATTTGGTGTTGGAATATGAGGGTTCAGGGTATGCCCTAGTCGGGAGCTCCCGACTAGAACCTCTTACTTGTTTAAATTATGGGTATGGCTGTTTAGTAGAGGCGAGTTCGAGCCCTACCGTAGAAACTACTTTTATACCCTGAACCCATTAAAAATGGGTAAAAAGGGTATTATGTTTTTGTGCAAATGTATGTAACAGGCAGAAGGAAGCATCTCCGACCCCATAAAGTATATATATTCTTGATCAGCATCAACGGCCGAGTCGATCTAGTCATGTCTGCCCGTTTATACGAACGCAAGGATCTTAGAAACTATAAGAGCTAGAGACTTGAAATTATGTAGAAAATTTCATTAAGATCGGTTAAGAAACAAGTGTTTGCAGCTAGCGCAGCTCGAAGAATTTCTGTATGCATGAACACACACACATTCATGCACATTGCTCGTCCATCGCCCAACACTTGGCTTCACGAATTCATCTACCACATTGCTCGTCCATCGCCCCACACTTGGCTTCACGAATTCATCAACCACATTGCTCGTCCATCGCCCAACACTTAGCTTCACGAATTGATCAAACACATTTCTAAAGCAACCCTCGTCCATCGCCAATCACATGACTTCCTGAACACTCTTCTGTATCAACCATCTTTTCCAACAGACTTTGTTCTTTATAGTTTACGTCAAGCTCTTCTGGAGTTTGCACATCCGGTAACTTCCCCAAACTTTCGTGTGGATACTTGTAACGTCCATTGTTCTGTGTAGACTTTAAAACGTATCGGTCTCCGTCGACCACCAAAAAGGCCTCTGAACTTTGGATCTAATTTCGTTTGCTGTCTCTCACTGTTTTTAAGCAACACAAAGTCACCCACACAGATTTTTTTTGTCTTCTCATATCTAGCGACCTCTTCCATGTTCTTAGCGGCCAACTCCCTTAATTTCAACTTGTCAATTTCAGTTTCGGTATCACTAATAGGAATCAACCCCAGTGGACACGCAACTTTACCAATCAAAAGTTCTAGAGGACTTCACTTAGTGCTACGATAAACTGTACAGTTAAGGGCTAACTGTACATCCCCCAGTGCATCTTGCCACGGTCTAGCACTTGTCTCGACAGCCGTCAACAGATACTTTAGTGTACTCATAACCCTTTCAACTTGACCGTTGGCTCGACTTGCACCTGTTCCAATAAGATGTAATTGTATCTTTTGGTTAGAACAAAATTGCACAAACTTTGCGCCCGTGAATCTGCGCCCCTGATCGGCAACTAAACGTGTTGGCACGCCAAAAATGGCAATCGAAGATTTCATTGAGTTCATACAAGTATTAGCATCCAAAGTATTTAGTAAAAGCGTCGATTTGTACAATGATATATTCTTTACGATCACTTTTTCCGCTCAATTTTCCCGATATATCTATGTGAACGGTATGCCAAGGAATGCTACTCTTTGGAATTGGTTGTAATTCAATTTGAGGTTTTCCTGACGTACCCTTAGACTCTGCATGTAAGGCAGTTCGCCTCAAATCTTCGAACATATTTTGTCGTACCAGAAAACCAGTAATGATCGTACACCTTGTCTAGCGTTTTCTCCCAACCTAGATTCATGATAGACTCATGTACCTGATTTATAACTGACCAGTGGAATGCACGAGGAACTACCGGTAATGATCTAATTTCATAAGTGGCAACTAATGCCAATGGTAAATTGTCATTCTTCAACTTAGTTAAGATTTCTGATATTTCTGGATCCTTTTGTTGTTCCACCAGTATAAAGTTTTCCGATATTTCTGTTGGGTCAATTGTTTGTAAAAACTCCCACCAACGATAAGCCCTAGGTGACAATTCGACTTTATCTCGAGAAGATTTGATTGAATTACAGTCAGTAAAAATCACAAATTTTCTTCCATGCAGATAGTGACGAAAATGTTTTACAGCATTCACGACAGCCAGCGTTTCCAATTCATAGGATGTGTACCTGGA
The DNA here is from genome assembly GCA_035045725.1 of Drosophila ezoana. Taxonomy (NCBI): domain Eukaryota; kingdom Metazoa; phylum Arthropoda; class Insecta; order Diptera; family Drosophilidae; genus Drosophila; species Drosophila ezoana. The sequence goes on from JAWNOU010000125.1 coordinate 51,386, forward strand.
CTCACAGGAGCTAGTTGCTCTACTATAATATTCAACCTCATGAGGCTTAGAGTTTATGCACCATACCCGATAGGGCTGGCGTCGGTATGCAGTTCTATCGGAAACTGGGGATCAAAAATAATCAAAACAGGCTTGTTTGTTAATACACTGATGATTTTATTGCGAACTTCTTCATGCTGTGGCTGCCAATCAAAACTATTCTTTTCAGATGTGAGAAAATATAAAGGCTTCATCAGTTGTGAAAACCCCGGAATGAATTGACGAAAATATGACGTTAACCCAATTAACTGTCTGAGAGTAGCAACTGACTTCGGTGGAGGGAACGCCACTAGCGATTTTATTTTGCTTAAATTTGGACGTATCTCCCCCGCTTTTATCTCACAGCCAAGGTAGCGAACTGTAAATCTCAAGAAAAAGCACTTTGAAATGTTAAATGAGAATCCTGCCTTCACTAGAACGTCTAATACAAGTTGCAACCGCTCATACGCTTCTTCCTTCGCTTCTGAAACAACTAATATATCGTCCATATAAACGATTACAAACGAATGAGCAAGGCTGCTAAGTGCTTTCAATACAGCTCTTTGAAACACTAAGAAGTAAGTCTAGCTTTTTGATCTGATATCAGCGGTAATGGAAACTTATCAGCTACTGTACTTTTATTTAACTCTCTATAAATATCATGGTGCCTCTTTAGCTCCTCCAACTCCTGTATTACCTGCAGCCCCATCAGCACCTACTTTAACGGTTGTTGCCCCTCGTAGGCAAGTTTTTGTGTCTCGACTTTCATCGGACACCACTTCTGAGTCATTGGCAGCCTATATTGCTAGCAAATATTCTGCTAGCTTGCCAATAACCAAATTTAATTTCTCCCCCCCTTGTGAAATATCATCATTCAAAATAAATGTTTCATATGATATGTTGCCAATCATTTGTGATCCCAAATTTTGGCCTCCACACATGATTGTTCACGAGCTCAAGCCAAAAAAGCGTAACCAGCCTGTCACCCTTCCAGTCCCTTCAATACAGGGTACCATTTCTGCCCCAAAAAAATAACTTAATATTCTGAACAAATATGTATTCATTATCAGAATGTCAGAGGTCTCATTTCAAAGCTTAAAAATCTTTTCATGGCCAGTACTTCCTTCGACTCGGATATAATAGCATTTTCAGAAACATGGTTAAATTCAACCATATCCGATTTTTAGGTATTTCCGAATAGTTTTATTTTGCATAGAAATGATCGGCCACTCGAGGTGGTGGGGTTTTAATTGCCGTTAAAGCTAAAACTTATCTGTTTTAGTACGCCTACTGACGCTGAGATTGTCTCAGTTAAGGTGCCTTCCTACACGGAATATGTATATTACATGCTCTTATGTCCCTCCTTCTTCTGATATTCAAGTTTATAGCATATTACTTGTACTAAAGAAGTTTCTTCACACGTGCGTGATAATGACCTATTTATGGTGTTGGGTGATTTTAATTTGCCGAATATCTTTTGGTCATTTTTCATTTTAATCGTACTACACCTTATCTTGTCAGTTATACAACCGACAATACTATAGCTTGCCGGACAGGCTGTAAATTTTCCCCACCGGGTCGTTGATTTCCCATTACTTTTCTCTTTGTTTTATTTACTTAACACTCTATATATCTAGCTTACATTTATTTACTTTATTAACAATCTTCTTACTTTCTTTTTTCCTATATTTATATGTATTTTATTAATTAGTATAGCAAACTAAGATTATTTTTAATTTTACTTAAGAACACTTTCCTACTTACACCCTTCTGCTTAGATGTAGGCTCTAATAGCGTCACTGACAAATTTGGCTGTGAAAAGGGTCACAGCTGGCCGGACTGGCAACTAAAACACCTCCATCGGTTGGTGATGCTATTTAGAGAACTGTGATATCTAACTAGGCTTTTAGCATATAATTTCATTATCTATTGTATGTATAATCTACTGAATAATGAGAAAGACACTCGTTTTATCGACCATTAATAAAAAAATAAATAAAAAAATAAATAAATAATCAACACAAAGTCTTGCTGAACCGTTTTTCTTCTTTGCTAATAATGCAGGACTAGCAAATGGTGAAATACTAGGTCTGATAACTTTATACTCGGTTAATTCTTTAATTTTAGCACGTACTAATTTAGCGCGTACTAACTCCTTTTCGCTTGGACAAAATCTGTATGGTCGCCTTTGCACAGTCTTAGTCGAATCAATCAAACGAATATGCATTTCCCCAGTACTCACACGCGTTTGCGGAGTGCCGTCGATAAAAGATTTTGAGTGTTGCTTGAGTAATGATATTTAAATTTCTTTTGCATTTCCGACCATTTCAGTTTCAATGTTATCAAAATTAGTAGGTTGAACGGTTTCACAAACGTTCACAACTTTAGTTTGATCAATCTTAAAGTAAGTAAGTAAGAAACTTCCACTAAAAACCCTTGAGCCAATATTTCTCTGCCAATTACAATATTATTTTTCATACATTCGTCTGGTACTATATGAAACAAAACAACCAAAGAATTACCATCAATCATGATGTTTGATTCAACTTGTACTGTAAGTATTGGCATTACCTACTCCCTTTAACGAGATAACGCTCTGAGTCCTCTTACCAACTTACTTATTAGAAACGCTTTCTTTAATTAATGAGCACTCAGCTCCCGAATCAAATGTAATTGGAAATCTCTCACCATTGACCAGCATACTCGATTAAGGCTCCACTATAGCGCACAGATCCACTCTTTTTTCCGATCTTACTCCCAATCCGGTACTCTGCACTTTTTTTGGGCAATTAGTGGCAATATGTCCGGGACCTGACATCTGTAGCAAGTTACATTTGCCCTTCCATGACGAGGCTGCCCTGAACGCCACTCCATTCCAGTTGCCGAAACCTGGAATCCCATTCCAGATCTACAGTCTTGCTTTTTATGGCCTGTTCACGTTGATTGTTAACATGCGTTGTGTGTATCATGTGTTGCAAGCGCCACTCGAAATTAGCCATGTGCCCAAGAACCAGCGCGATGGAAATTTGTTCAGAATTCAAATTACGCAATTTTGTGTACAGTGACGTCACGCTGCTACTCGCAAAAACAGGCAAGCTTCAAAATAACGGCGGCTGGCGTCTCCGATGTCTCGTATCGCTGCTCAAACAATTGCCTGAGCTGTTGCCAAGTTATTCCTGGGTAGCATATTTGTGCGCCTTCTTAAGCTTTACTCAACGCTAATATAAGAGCGCTGTCACTTAACGGTTTTGCTCGTAAAATGATGTCGACCGTATCGCACCACAGCTTGGCATCCACCCCAGCAATGTCCGGATTATATTTCGGCAAGCAAATCTCGCTAGTCTGTTGTAACTCGCTCGCCGGCCTCTTAACCAGTTATAAAATTCCGGTTTTGCTGCTCTAACAACACGAAGACATCCCTTGAAGAAGTTTAGTTAGGGCCGAATCCCACTTCTGATGTCGGAGAATTAAAGTCATCTAACTGCAGGTCGTCATTGTTGGTCGCTTGATCGTTCGGATTCTGGTGTTCCGTACTCAGTTATGGCTGATGCAGCGAGTCTTCGTTGCCTTTGTTGCTCATTATTGTATCTTAAATACACACACGTAACCACCTCACGCCACGCCGGGAAAACAGAACAACCACAAGAAAGAGACCAGATCTAGCAACGCATACGAAGCCACACACAGCCTCAGTTCGCAAACTGAGAGCCCATACTACCAGAACTAGTATCTACCAGCACAACCCATGGTCAAACCTTAAAGTCTCTGCCAATGGAACCGGTTTTTTTATTTATCTTTATTTTAACAAATGAGCACGTAGCGCGAGCTGCTTTTGGCGTTGGAATAAAAGGGTTAAGGGTATCTCGGGAGCTAATCGGGTAGGTCTCGATCAGTTACTCATCTTATTGTGGATATTGTCTTTGGCTATATCGACTCGGCTGTTGATACTTTATGGGGTCGGAGATGTCTCCTTCTATGCGTTACACATGTCACGACAAAATTATAATACCCTCTGCAAGGGTATAATAATAAATAAAATTTTTGTATAAAGTCTACGAGTCGATGTAATGACAGTGAAACAAATTAATGAGCAACTGTGAAGTGACACTGAACTGCCAAAGCAGTGTGTGTTCATTTTTTACTATTCCCGATCGTTCCTATGGCAGCGTTATGTTATCGTGGTCCGATCTAGCTGGCTCCGACATGTGAACTGCGTGTAACAGAAAGGAGCATTGCAGCGCGCGCTTATAGATAGAGAGTAGCGGGGAGGTGGCGATAGGTATAAAATGAAAGATAATCGATATATATATATACTTTTCTAGAAGCTACATGTCAAGTTTGGTGAGTCTAGCTCTTATTATTTACCAAAATTGCTTAAAAAACAGGATTTCGATATACATTTTTATCGATTACTTGGAAACGGGGCAAGTTATCGTTTATCGGAAACAAACTCGATCTGCGTAGGAACTAGGAGCACCTACATCTAATTTCAAGTCTCTAGCTCTTTTAGGTTTGAGATCCTTGCGTTCATACATACGGACGGACGGACGGACGGACGGACGGACGGACAGACAGACGGACATGGCTAGATCGACTCGGCTATTAAGCTGATCTAGAATATATATACTTTATGGGGTCGGAGATGCTTCCTTCTGTCTGTTACATACATTTGGATTTTGCACAAAAACATAATACCCCTTTTACCCATTTTTAATGGGTTCAGGGTATAAAAATGCCGAGTTTAATCAATATATCTAAAAAAACAAAAAACAACTTAAATTTGATCGTTCCTATGACAGCTAGATGAAATAGTGGTCCGAACTAAATAGTACTTTGCAGTTATATGAGGAGCATAGTAAAACTAACAAAATTAATTACTTGCCAGCAAAAGCCATTGCAGTGAATAACAAAACATTTATACATTTGATGTAGGTATGCATGTATAATTAACGCATACAAACATAAGTGCTTGCACGCTTTTGCACGCTACGACAAAAACTTCTCTCGAGCATATACTGTCCAAAAAGAAAAGTTAAATCAGTCTATGAGTGCCAATTACTTAAAATAGTTATTGAACAAGACGGGCTTTTTGAAAAATTATTTTATTCATAAATTTTCCGGTAAAATTTATTATCCATTTCATGGATAAAGCAAAAGTACTTTGCGTCGATGGTACGTTTAAAACTTTTTCGCTCAATGTACTTCTAAATCGAAGCGGCACAAAGTACATCGACCAGCTTTGTTTAAGGCAGGCTGGCGACTAGCTTCGTTGCTCGTATCAGCATCAGCAAGCCGCGACTTCGGCATTTGTTCGTCTGGCTTTTGGAGAGCGAAGAGCCAGAAAGGGTCCCCAGAAAGAGAGTCGCCTCCGACGGAGGCAGCGAGCGACGTCCCAGTGGCCCGTACGGAAACGGACCAGATCAACCGCAGCCCGGACCCCACAGCGGAAGGGAACCCGACGGCACCGAAGCCCACGTCGGCTTATGAGCCGTTAACAGAGGACGAGGAAGACGAACTGGCATTCCTCCACCGCTTCACCACCCACCGTCTAGAGGTAGACCCCGACAGCAAGTTCCCCCGGATAACGTTGCGTTACCTGCCGAAGGTTCCCGAGGAGGCTAGGGCACCCCGTTCTGGGCCCTCGAAGCGTGGAAGGGTGAGCACAGGGGAAGGCCCTGGCAGAAAACGCCGACGAAACCGTCACCGCCGACAGACGGTAACCCCGAGCAAGCGCCTTCGAAGCAGGATCTAACGCCAGCCCAGTCCTGGGAGAACGTCGACAACGGCCCAGAAAAAACTTCGCCCAGAGACCGAGAAGCCCGGAGGACCGCAGCTGCGCGTGCCGCGTTCGCCCGCGATCGCCAGGGGGGTCCTTCCCCGCCCGGGAAGAAGTTGCGGAGCCATGACCGCTCCTCAAGAAGGACATCTGAAACCCTGGCTAGCGCTAATTTCAGTCTGCCAGATGTTCGTGGAAGAGCGGCGATTCGGAGACAAGGACACGACAGCACCACTCGTGCCCATGGCCTGTGCCGAGACGCCGATTTCCACCTCCCAAAACTTGCTATTGCTGTTATCTGATATAGTACTCCGATGTAATGACGATTTTGCATAAATGTAGGGGGCATAATAAAACTAATAAATGTGGAGTTGGTACAAGACATCTTGAAAGACAATAAAAAAACTTAATTATTCCGATGTAGATTGGATTTTGCATATATATAAGCAGTGAATAACAACACATATTTACTGTAAAGGAGCTACTGGCCGGGGTACAACTCTCAGTCTTACCAGGACCAGCAATTTAAAAGATATTTGTTAGTTTGCTGGGACGGTGGGTTAGAGGGGGGAGGAAGTGGCTCAAACCATCTACGACTCCTCCTACTTTCATAGGATAAGAAGGGGAGAGCATACACATTGCCAAGATTGCTCACGCGGTCTTCAAACCAAGTCCCGATTCACACACAATTGGTCACGCGGTCGGCAGGCTAAGCCTAAGCGCTCCGCTACCCGTTTAGGGTTATGTAACTATCTTGAATACATCGGCACCTTGCCTTAACTGTGCTTATTACTAATACAATACTTAAATACTATACAAGACTTATAGCCTATAACTATAAATATGAACTGTGGGGTGGCTACCTTAGTGGCCGCCTTACACCCCATTACTTCGACGACGATACCGTCGCTTCCCCGTCAGCATTCATGGCGACAACTTCCTCAACTAACTTATCGCTCATCCGTTTCTAATGTAATTCTCTGCCTTAACAGTGCATCTCACAATAAATTAAATTTACTCTACCTATTCTTAACTTACTCTACGGCTAGTCTGCTATATCTGCTGTACACGCTCTTTTTCCACATTCATTGGGCCTGGTTCCTCTCCGTCTTCGGTCATCTCTCGGTAAAACTCTTTCCGTCCACCTGGCCTCACTGGCTCACAATGTTAGGCGACACGAACTTGGTGACCCGATAGGGGCCATCAAATTTGGGTGCCAATTTTGCAGCGAAGCCCTCAGCGACGTTAGACAGTTGATGCTGATTGTCATAGGGTCGAACGCACTGGTTGCAGACCCCGGCGTCACCTAATCGTTTAGAACGGCGGGCCTCCAACAACTCAAGAGCGGCGATTCGGAGACAAGGACACGACACCACCACTCGTGCCCATGGCCTGTGCCGAGACGCCGATTTCCACCTCCCAAGAAGAATTGGAGAATGCGTGGTTTGGCCACGAGGATGCGGCCACTGAGGTCAGCCACCCCACAGTTTTGAATCCACGGCAAGGAGCCATCGTTTATGGCCAAGATCACGGCAAGGAGTCGTTGGCGGGATGATTTAATAGTACATCGACCAGCTTTGCCTAAGGCAGGCTGGCGACTAGCTTCGTTGCTCGTATCAGCATCAGCAAGCCGCGACTTCGGCATTTGTTCATCTGGCTTTTGGAGAGCGAAGAGCCAGTCGGCAGGCATGTCGTGTGAATTGGAATATGTTTGAAAGGCCAGGCCAAAAATTTTGAGTTTCAGAATTTCTGAGATCCTTGCCTTCATACATAGGGACGGACGCACAGACGGACAGACGGACATAGCTAGATTGACTCGGCTATTGATGGTGATCAAGAATATATATACTTTATGGGGTCGGACATGCTTCCTTCTGCCTGTTACAGACATTTGCATTTTGCACAAATACAATATACCCTTTTTACCCATTTTTAATGGGTTCAGGGTATAAAAACTGACCTACAGAAAGACGCTAGCATAATCAAGCTACAGCTGCTGTCCCTTTGCAAGAAGTTACGTACTCTAATTATTATTTAGCTTTCAATATAGCGTAAGCCAATTTTTGTTTTTCAGTCTTAATCCAGATATTCAACATAATAAACGGATACAAATTTACTCTCATGCAATAGTCTTTTTTATTTCCAAACTTAAAACTTATAACTACGTTATTGGCGCAGCCGGTAGGATAGCGTAACATTTTGTGAAACGAAATAATTTAAAATTCGTGAGTGATACGATTAATTAATGAGAGGCTTATCAATACTACTGGTGTCTTCTATGATCAACAAGTGTAATTGTGCACAGTATTACAACTAAACCTAACATATTTGAATTTCGAAATTCGCTATCCGTAAAAGATCTTAACGTGTCTAAACAATTCAAGCAACGCAAAAATCAAATTCAGTCGTTGTAATACATTGAATTTCGTGATACATAAGCTAAATACCTAAAGGTATCCAAAAAATTAAGCAACCAGGAGGTTTTCATGATGCTGCACTTCTAGCAATGAACAAATAAAACGTCAAAATTTAACCCAATTGCTTCAACAAATACGGAACGTGCCAGCCTTTGAGGGAGATCCTATAACCCTGCGTCCATTTATCAGAAGGATGGATTACCTGCTTCAACTGTACCTTTCTCACAACGAACGATAACATCATATTTGGGGCGATTGAGCTCCAGATATCTGGAGATGCCCAGAAGGTACCCAGAATGCTGCAAATCAACAACTGGCAACACTCATGGAGGATTTAATCTTCGAATACAAGATGCAAACACCCGTGGAAGAACTGCTGCGAAGGTTATATAATACCAAATATCCAGGTAATTTACGCAAGTTTTGTAGTGAGGTAGAGGATAAGATAATAATTATAACGGTCAAATTAAAATTAGAAGGGAATTTAGATAATTTAAGATTGTACACCAATGCTATGAATAATACTGTAAAAACTTAATACATAAAATACAACCAGATAGACTCTTTATGTCACTCGCAAGATACGACATATCCACTATATCGATATTAAAACAAGTAGCACAAATGGAGGGCTACTCTGAGGAAAATTATTATAATAATAATAATAATAATCAAAATGCTAACAATGCTATAAATAACACTCGAAATAATAAACCTCAATTTACCCCAAATTACATGACTAACAATAATCAAAGCCCTCATTTTTCACAACGCTCTCCGAACATCCAAACCCTATTTTACCCAAAATAAGCAACTAGTTCAAGAATTCAAACAGAATTTACAAAGAGCACAAATAAATAACCCCATAAATCAAAATATTTTTACCGGTAGATATATACCAAATCAATCGTACAAGCGTATGCGAGAAAATACTAGTGGTTCCCAAAAAAAGCAGGTGGATGAAAATTATCAACAATCAGACAACTATCAGGGTAATTATGTAAAAATAGAGTATGGTTATGGTTGTCAGAACAACCAATATGAAGATATTTGGAATAACGAAATAAAAGACGAAAATTTTCAAATTGGAGCCAAGGGACAAGCCAGTACAAAGAAATTACATTTAATAACAGACGGTACAAATGTCGCATTGAAACTGGGTCGTCAATAAATATGATAAGGGAACATTTACTTAATATACCAGTTTATACAGGACCTACTTCGATTAGAACTATCACAGGGGTATCAAAACTAAATCTTTATGTATCCACTGCACCTAATAAACATTTAGGCAAGACCAGATATTTTACATACATGATTTTCACCTCACTATGACATGCTTTTAGGCAGAAATTTATTAAAGGCAAACAACGCCATTATTGACTACTGTTATGACAATATAATAATTAGCGAGAGATCGTTCAAGCATAAGAAATTAGTTTGGGATCCAAATGCAAAAAAAAAGTTTGAAATATATTTAAAGCCAGAAAGTTAATTACGCAATAAGTAATGAAATAACATCGAGACAAGATTACCGAGTTGATCATCTAAATGATGAAGAAAAAACAAAACTATTAAAATTACTGAAAAATTTCAGTGACATTCAATAACGAAAAGGTGACGATTTGACCTTCACGAATTTAAGCACAAAATTAATACTCATCATAAACTCCAATTTACAGGAAACCATACGGTTACCCTTTCGCTTTTGAGCAAGAAGATATGCTAACCCAAGGTATTATTCGGCATAGCCAGTCGCCTTTTTTTAGTCCCTTATGGGTAAAGCCCAAAATGGCAGACGCCTCAGGAAAAGCAAAATTTAGAATATTTGTCGATTACAAACTATTGAACGAGATTTTTGGAAAATTAGGAAGATGCTCATATTTTACAATAGATTTAGCAAAAGGTTCCCATCAGATTAAAATCAGATCAGAAATCAATCAATAAAGCACCCTTTTTTTACCAAATACGGACATTACGAGTATACTCGAATGGACTTAAAAATGGAACAGCAACATTCCAAAGGTGCATGAATCATGTTCTTCGTGACTTAATTAACAATCATTGTCTTGTTTATTTGGACGACATTATTGTGTTCTCCACATTACTTGATGAACATTCAAATTCAATAAATAAAGTTTTTAAAAAATTAAGACAGGCAAATTTGAAACTTCAATTAGATAAGTGCGAATTTTTAAAAAAGGAAACAGAACTATAAGTCCAGAAGGCATACGGCCGAACAAATTGAAATTAAAAGCAATACAGGAATTGCATTTGCCAAAAGCGGAAAACGGAAGAAAAAGGAAATTAAATCATTTCTAGGTCTATGTGGTTATTATCGAAAGTTTATTCCAGATTTTGCAAAAGTTGCGAAACCAATGACGCTTTACTTAATGATAGCAGCATAAATTGATATTAAAAATGTTGAATATAATAAAGCATTTGAAAATTTAATATTATTAATTATGAACGACCCAATATTAACATGTCCAGATTTTAATAAAAAGTTTCAGGAAACCAATAGCAATAGGAGCTGTGTTGTCACAAGATAAAAAGCCAATTAATTTCTCAAGTAGAACATTAAACGACCACGAAAGTTACAGTTCAATAGCAAAAGAGCTTTTAGCATTAGTGTCGGCAGTATTATATTTTCGCCCATATTTTTATGGGAGACCATTTGACATTTGAAGCAATCACATGCCACTTGTCTGGCTAAGCAACATTAAAGAACCCAACATGAAATTACAACGTTGGCGTAGCAAACTTAGCGAATATAATTTCTCAATCAAATATTTAGTGGGAAAATGAAACCACGTAGCAGATGCATTATCACGCATCAAAATTGAAGAAAATATGCTAGGCGAAATGTAATTAACAAAAAAAATGATTAGAAGTGATACCGAAAAGGTGGAAATTGAACCATATTTTAAAAAATTAAGGATTAAAAATCACATAATTTCTCAATCAAATACTACAAGATATTAACACACAAGCTACAGCACATAGCGCTGAAGAAGATAATGCAAATTTAATACACTTAACAGAAAAACCATTAAACTATTTTAGAAGACAAATAGAAATGATTAGAAGCGATACCGAGCAAATAGAAGTTGCACCATATTTTAAAAAATTAAGAATCAAAATCGAATATTTTAAACATTGAAAAGGCTAAAAACATATTGATAAAACATCTTTGCAACAATTTAAGCGTATTATACATTGAATACGACTCAGATTTTGAAAAAATACAACAAGCGTTTAAAGAAATTATAAGCCGTAAGACAACTCGAATATTACGAAGAAATATGCTGAAATAATAGTTAGCAACCACAAGAAAATTTCACATCCAGGAATCGAAAAGATGGCCATACTTTTTAAAGAAACATAATATTACCCAGGCTATCAAAATTTAATTCAAAACATAATTAACGAATGTGAAGTTTGCAATCTAGCTAAGATTGATCACAGGAAAACATCTTATAAATTAACAAGTAAGAGGTTCTAGTCGGGAGCTCCCGACTAGGGAATACCCTGAACCCTCTTATTCCAATACCAAATTCAGTTCGCGCAAAGCGCTCGTTTGAAGTAATAAAGATAAATTTAAAAAAAAAAGTTCCCTTGCCAGGGTTCGAACTCACAACTGACCGTATTACTTGCTGACGACTCTACTAAACAGACAAACCAGCAAGAAAAAAAAAATTGTTTCCCCGGTAGGGCTCGAACTCGCGACAGACCGCAACACTTGCTATGCCTCTACTCAACAGCCTCACCAATAATTAAGAATTATTGAGAAAAAACCGAACTAAAATAGCATTACAGAAAAAAATCGCAATTTAAATGCTGTTAGAATGCGATAGAATGTGTGAATGTGTGTGTTTTCTGATGTTTTCGCTAGCTGTGCCATCCAATTGCGCTGTTACATATAACTTTGGTTTTCTTTTAACCGGTCTTAATGAAATTTTCTACAGTATATATTTTTGTACCATAGAATATTTGTGTATTCTCAAAATGTCAATTGCATTAAATTATGGCTTAGATTGGTTGGCAATACAAGTTAGGTTATTAACTTGATTTATAGCTCTACGGTGCTAGCGGGGAGGTGGCGATAAGTATAAAATGAAAGATACTTGATATATATATATAATATTCTAGAAGCAACATATCAAGTTTGGTGACTCTAGCTCTTAACATTTACTAAAATTGCTAAAAAAAAAAAACAGTATGTCGTTATCGATTTTTATCGATTGCTTGGAAACGGAGTAAGTTATCGATTATCGGAAACCAACTCGATCTGCGCAGGCACTAGGAGGACCTACATCTAAAATTTCAGGTCTCTAGCTCTAATAGGTTCTCAGATCCTTGCGTTCATACATACGGACGGACGGACGGACAGATAGACGGACATGGCTAGATCGACTCGGCTATTGATGCTGATCAAGAATATATATACTTTATGGGGTCGGAGATGCTTCCTTCTGCCTGTTACATACATTTGCATTTTGCACACATACAATATACCCTTTTTACCCATTTTTAATGGGTTCAGGGTATAAAAATACACAACCACAAGAAAGTATTACACCCAGGTATCGAAAAGATGGTCAGACTTTTTAAAGAAACATACTATTACCCAGACTATCAAATTTTAATCCAAAACATTATTAACGAATGTGAAGATTGTAATCTAGCCAAGATTGATCACAGGAACGCGTCTTATAAATTTAAAATTACAGCAGTAGTAGAAAACTGTAGAGAATCTTAAGAAGTAGACATTTATTCAATAAAAAACCACATGTATTTAACATGTATTGATTTATATTCAAAATTTGCAAATGGTAGTCAAAAGAGGACTCATTTAAATATTTAACAATATGGAAAAACCTACAACTCTGAAGACAGATAGAGATAGTGCTTTATAAGGAAAAAGTTGAAATTCAAATAATCATAAGCTAAAACATAACTCAACTGGTAGAACTCCAGCTGACATATTAATTTAAGCAGGAACACTTAATTATATTACCCAGAATATAAAAGAGACCGGAATAAATAATCTTCATAAAACCCACAAGGATTTCGAAATAAATACTAAGCTTAGGAAAGCACACATAATTCACGGTAAATTACAATACCCTTACAAACCCACTGGGAAAATAAAACAAATTGACGAAGGTCACTTTGAAGAGAATAGCAGAGGTCGAAAAATTAAACATAATAAAAGAAATTATCAAAAACAAAAGAAGCATATATTTACAGGAGGACGAAATTCCAAAACAGAACCTATAACATTCTTTTCCTGTCACTAATGATCTTAAGCCTATTACTAGGAAGTAATAACCAGCTTATAGATATTAACCCTATTAAAGCAAATGGAAAGTAACTCTATAAAATTGGAATGATAGACATACCAGATAATTAAGAGCACCACACAATAAATTTAACAAAGACAGAAGACAAATTCAATATTTAGCAGAAAAGTTGCAAAGAGAAATAAACGGTATCCGAATATTAAAAAGAAGTAAAAGAGGATTACTTAATTTCGTAGCAACAACACATGTTTGTGGGGGTGGCGTCAGATAAGTAATCTTCAGGTTGTGATTGAAAAACCAGTGGATGTTGCAATGGCACTTTATTAGAAAAATTCGGCTGCATATAGTGAACTCTGAATTTGAAGTAGTTTTAGATTTTTCTTGGTTGGAGTTATGGAGGTGGAGTGGAGACCTTAAGAAGAGTGCTGAGGGTATTTTGATCGTATTGTGAGTAAGTCTCTCACATTGAGTAAGTGTCTCTCACTGAGTGACTCTCTCTCACTGAGTGAGGCTCAGTCAAAGCTATGTTGAGACTAGCATTAAACTGTCATTAACATTCTCCCCTCCCTGGCGATATGCAGATTGCAAGGATTTCTATTGTGTGAATGTGCCAGAGAGTATGCATCCACATTTGGAATTTTGAGCCATAGGCAGACCACCTTGGCTGGGGAGGTAGTAGCTGGAGTTATACCGTTGATTTGGGCTGTGCACGCTCCTTCTGCGCCAATGCGTGCGAAGGAAAGGCCATAGGCCCCTGCCACGGTTGCATTAATGCGGCTTACTGAACAACACGGATCGATTAGGGCCCGAGTCTCAAGAGTCTGTTTCCCGGTGTTGAGCAGCACTGTGGCGGTGGGCAGGGTACTGACCCCCTTGTGCTGGAGATGGGACGTAAGCGACGTCCGTATAGTGAAATGTCTTGGGCTTGGGGGTGATGTGTCGCTGGTGGGCGAAGAACCAGAAGCTCTTCTTGTGGGCCTGTTGGCTGACTGAGAGGATCGAGCACCACGGGGATCATGCATGTGGAGTAGAGTGTGCTGATCCTTATTGCAAATTTTGCACTTGGCTCCACTGCGACATGACTGCCCTGAGTGCTAATGAGCCAGGCAGTTGGAGCAATATTTGTTTATCAAAACGGCATCTAAAGGAGTCCATTCCTTGGCGTTAGTTGGATCGCTTAGTTTAAGGTCCCATGCTGGAAGTTTTATTATTTAATGAAACAAAATTAGTTCTTTTGTTTGTGACTGCTTTTTCATTTTGGAGGCGATAAACACAACGCGAACCTTTGTTGTGGTGCTGTCGGGCTTAAAAACAGCAGGATGCTGCATATATAGATTGTTATCTAATTGCTCTTCTTGAGATAGAGATATGCAAGTTGAGAAGAAGACGAGATTGCGGTGGATGCGGTCTTTAAAACTGGGCCTGTTAAAATCCAGCCGAAAATAGTATCCAGTCGAAGTACTCCCGAATCACGAGGTCGTACTGCTCTTTCAAATGAGGCGCTCAATAGAAACTGAGCTAGTGCGATAGATCTTGAATGTCCTAAGTCTATGTTATTAGGTTCCCGGAAAGGTAGGGTGACTACATATCTGTTATTCTCGGTCCTTGTTGTTGTTCGGGTAAAATTACTCTCAGGGAAAGAGTCGGAGCTCTTTACCAGTTTGACTGGAATGTCCTCATGCTTACGCTGCACTTCCCACGCTCCGTCTCAGCGCATTCCATGAGCAACATATATGCTCACTAACACAGGCATCTCCATCTCTTTGTAGCTGTTAACCAATAGCAGCATAAGTATATACATGTATCCATAGGCTAAGTGCATTATATTTTCTTTGAATAAAATCATTCTTCAAACTCAAGTAAATCAGCACTAACGTGCTTCTGCTATTCATTTAAAAACCCAAATATTACATGGCGACCGTGACATGGTCACGAATCCCTGCCTGGAGGCAGTAAACCAAGTGAAAAAGAAACCCCATGGCCAACAAAGAGGCCATGTATGATATACAATTTAAAAAGGAACTTCGTGGCCAACAAAGAGGACATCTATTATATCCAAGTGGAAAAGGAACTTCATAATCAACGAAGAGGCCATCTATAACACCTGCCGTCGTAACTTGGACATTGAGCATCCCGTATTCTGAGTGAGTAGAGAGTGAGTGTTATGGTTCATAAACGCGGTGGCTTAAAAAATAAAATTAATAAAACAATAGCGCACCTTAGGTGGCTGCTATACACAAAACAGCCAAAACCCGCATGGTCGATAGCTCAGAAGTTACAAAATGAGCTCGACTATCTGCAAAATGAAATTTAGCAAAGAAAACCAAATACCGCTACTCACTCAAATATAAAAGCTATAATAAACCAAAGAACTTATAAAGTTACAGCCATTGCCGCAACCAGGCTGCCAAAAGTAAAACGAATGTGCCCACAGGATTGCGAAGGACCACTCGACAGCCCCTTCTGCGAATATACGTGCAAACACTACACAGCTGGCACCTCCAACAAATAAACACCTGTGCGAAGACCAGCACCGGTACCGCCAGCGCAACAAGCTGTGCCATCGGAATAAGTGCGAGAGGCACACCGCCACTTGCGCATACGACGGAGCATCAGAGTGCCACATCCGCCCAGCTGATGCAAGGATGAACAACAGTTGCAGTTATATCCTTTAATATCAATTAAAACTTAAAACATTATATGTTACATAAAAACATTATATGAATTTAAAAACATTATATGAACTAATGTAAGAAATTTTAATTAAAATGGGTTCGAACGAATCCAAGGTTGCAAAATCAGCCGCAAACGTTATAAATAATATAAAAGTAATTGACCATAAAGAACATTTAGAAAATATTACTACTTTGCTAATACACACACAGTATCTCTTGTATCACTAGCATTGAAGGTGTATGCAATGCATTAAAAGAAAATTAAAAAACGCTATAGGACGGACTAGATAAGGTATGAATATATTTGAATATGACCGATATAGAGGCAATCATTAGGTTTATAATATGGAATGGAGTATATTAGTGAAAAATATCAATGACTTCAAAGACCAATTTGACAAGTCATATAAATGCATCAATAAAGGCATAGCTCTAAAGGTAGAAACACTTATATAGCATGTACAAATATTGATAAAAACAATATAACAATATAGTACA
>JAWNOU010000126.1:0-62589 GCA_035045725.1 Drosophila ezoana
ATTTTCTTATCGTAGTTATTGCACAAGATGCGCATTGTGTAAAAATTATTTTATTCTTAAATTTCCTGTAAAATTAATCGTTAGTATCTAGAGTAATATATAATTTTATTAAAGCATGCATTTCATGGATAAAGAACAAGCACTTTGCGTCGATCGTAAGTTTTAAACATTTTCGCTCAATGTACTTCGAAAACGAAGCGACGCAAAGCACCATCGACCAGCTTTGCTGAAGGCAGGCTGGCGACTAACTTCGTTGCTCGTGTCAGCATCAGCAAGCCGCGACTTCGGCATTCGTTCGACTGGTCTTTGGAGAACGAACAGTCAGTCGGCAGGCATGTCGTACGAAGCCTCAAAGGCCAGATCAAAGGCCAGGCTAGAAATTTTGCGTCGCATTCAAATGTATAGGCTTTACTCATCTTAGTGTTTATATGGTCTTTGCCTGAACCCTCTTATTCCGCGCTCTTTTGAAGTAATAAAGATGAATAAAAAAAAAAGTTCCCTTGGCTGGGTTCGAACTCGCAACTGACCGTATTACTTGCTGACGACGCTATTCAACAGACAAACCAGCCAAAAAAAAAAAATTTTTCCCCGGTAGGGCTCAACAGCCACACTAATAATAAAGTATTGTTGAGAAAAAAACGAACCAAAATAGCATTACAGAAAAAGTCGCAATTACAATGCTGTTAGAATGCGATAGAATGCAAAGCAACGACTAACGAGAAAGAGAGAATACAATTCGCGTGAAGTACGAAAGAAAACAGTTTTTATCTAATGCCTTCTTTTTTTCTTGTAAATTTTTTGTGTGTGCAATTCGAAGTGATTTTTTTTCCAGCATTACATCGATGAAAGCGCTTTCGGAGATGGAGTGAATGTATGTAAGTGAAGCAAAACTCTTAAATTTTATTTTTTTCTTTGCATTTAATTTATGAGATAAAGAGAATGGCCTAATAAAAAAATCTTTATAAATTGAATAATTTTATGCCGCGTTAGAGAGCAAACGAATCGTTAAAGAGAACACTTTAAGAGAATAATCTAGTTTCAAGTGAGCGATAAAGCCTTTGCTAAATAAAAATAAATGTAAATGAATTTTTTTGCCAAGGAACAAGAACCAAATTAGATCCGCGAGAAAAAATTCAAAAAAAAGTATTTATTATTTTTGCTTTTTTCCATTATTAAAAATGTATAATGGCTAAGCAAAATTTCGATTTAATTTCACGATTCACCACAAAAATAAATATGTGTAACGAACTTACAATTATGTGCTAAATTGCCTTATTTATGTTGGAGCCATGCGTCGTCGGAATGTTAGGGTAATTTAATCTGTGTTGTTTTAGGGATCACCGACCATTTGTCTGGTCAAGCGGCCCCAGTGATCATGGTAGGGTGGGCAACCGCTGTCGCATTGATACCAGCGCAGCATAACAGCAACATATCCAGCTACAGTCCCTAACCAATCTAGTACAATTTCTGTATCTCTGTCGATTTTTCTTAACCCCCGAAATTTTGTTTGTGCAATCAATCTGGACATCTTAATAGCACGCGAATTTTAATAAATAATTATAAAAGCTTGCGAGTAGGTAGCTTAGCCCTTTCTTAGTCAACTCACCCCAGCCGACTTCACTGTGCCGGAACCAGCGCGTGCTCCGCTAGACGCGACACGGACATCAGCTCGCTTACATACGTTGTATGTTACACTTTACTTATGCGAAGGCCTCGATGCTGCGCATCGAGCTAGTTAAGTTCGTTCGCTTCATGCATTTGGTACACATCGGCCACTTGCATTACTCTAAATTATAACTAATAATTGTCGCTTCGCTAAAATTGGCACGTACTAATTCGGGTTCGCTTTCCTATATAAAACTATTGTTCTTAAATAATAAGACCAATTCGGGTCTGCCTGCTTTTCGCTAGCTGTGCGATAGAATGCGAAGCAGACGCGCATGAATGTGTGTGTGTACACTTGATGTTTTCGCTAGCTGTGTCATCCAATTGAGCAGTTACATATAACTTTGGATTTCTCTTGACCGATCTTAATGAAATTTTCTACAGTATTTATTATTGTAGCATAGAATATTTGTGTATTCTCAAAAAGTCAATTGCATTAAAATTGTGGCTTAAATTTGTTGGGAATACAAGTTGGGTTATTCACTTGATTTATAGCTCTGCGGTGGTAGCAATAGTGGCGATAGGTATAAAATTAAAGATGCTTGATATATATATAGTGACATATCCATAGTCGCACCCACCCTTTAACATAACTTAGCACACAAGCATACGTATAAGTATAAGTATAAACATGTCTAATATTGTAAACAAAAAGCCTGGTGATAACATCGACATTGGCCAAGATTAAACTGTCCCCTTGGTAGACATAAACAATTCACCCTAAATATCACGCCACTGTCAATGTTCCCATCAGAGTACTATCCCACGCATAATTGTTGACGCAGCTCAAACTTCACTCAATTTTGACTCAAGCTTTCTCAGATAGATAAGTTAGTTCATATTCGGGAGGCAAATCTGAATGTACTCGTTATAAGTAGTAGCCGATAGTGAATATAAAGAATTGAAATATATTGTTTTAAAGTAACTATTCGTGTAAAACTTAATTGGCGCAGCCGGTAGGATACGTCGGAAAAAAGTAAAGATCGCTAAAGGATAATTAATTCCTAGATCTAAAGCACAATCGCGACCGAAATTGTTGTCAGTGTGTAGTTAACGATTTCTCGAATACGTATCCGCATAAGAACCTTCGGGTCACTCGTAGTTTATTAACATTGACCCTTCGGGCAATAAAGCTACAACAGTTAATAACGACTGGCTTTGCATATCTTTCGATCCCTGCAACACGTTATTACTGGGTCTTTTCAATAAGACACTCACTCAAAAAAATAACAATTAAACAATAATAATTAAGCACAAACTATAAACTAAATTAAATGTACAAAGTACAAAAACAAAGTGCAAAGAAATAAAAGTGCAAAATCAAAGAACTAAAAATGTTCGAATTATCATCAACCACCGAAACATGAATTACAACAAAACCATGACTATGGAATTATCAGAACAACACCTCAACCAGGCCCTCTCACAACTGAGACAGGTGCCTACAGAAAATCTCAACGCTTTTATCAAAAGGATCGTTTAAATCCTACATCTGTATCCAACCCGAGATGTCAGACAACATAGCATCTTATACGGAGCCATCGAATTACAAGTTGTTGGAGATGCTCAGAGAGTTTCACAAAGGACAGCGGCCAACACTTGGCAGGAGTTGAGGAACTGATCGAAGAATATAAAGTGCAAACACCATTTGAAGAGCTCCTTCGACGCCTATACAACACAGGATCTCGATAATAAATCTTATGTTATATTAAATAAGTTCGCTATAGAAAATATACCTAGCAACACAACACTTTATACAAATGCCATGAATAACACAATTAAAGATGTAATTACAAAAAATTTACCCGATAGGCTTTTCATGATGTTATCCAGATACGACATTACGTCGACACAGAAACTTCCAACCGAAATTATATTAAGGTAGAACCCAAAACCCCTTAAACTATCAAAATCAGTCCCATTCACGCTTGAATGCGCCAAACCCTCCGACTAAACGTCAAAGAGACAGCAACAGTGGGCAGATGAAAATGGACACATCTGAAAATTTTCATCAGCAAGCCGGAACAAACAGAAGAAATCCATTCATAAAATTAATTGTGAATGAGGAAGTTTTAAAATGTGTCATAGACACAGGTTCATCCATAAACCTTATGAAAACAAACCGCTTAAATTTTCCAATATACAACGAAACACTAAAGGTTCACACTATAAATGGTGTTATTGAATTTAAACAAAGCATAAGATTAGGAGCAAGCAAAATTTGTCCGAGTAAACAAAAATTCTATATTCACGACTTCTCAGAGCATTATGATGTTCTGATTGGGAGAGAATACCTTGAAGCATGTCATGCAAAAATAGACTATGCACAAGGATCCGTGACCTTAGGAAAATTTAACTTTTGTTTTAAATATAATGACGAAGAGGTCGAAAAGGACATGACCGCACAAGAGTGTCTTGATCCACCCTCAACAGAGGATAGACCATTTAACTTCGCTATTAATAACGAATTAACAGAAAATAATGAGTATACATGAATTTCGTGATATCCAGTACCATGAAGGTGACAATTTGACTTTCACTAGTACAATTAAAAACCAAATTCTAACAAAGCATGAGGACCCAATTTACAAGCGTCCATATAAATATCCTCAAATATACGATGAGGAAGTAAATAAACAAATAAGCGATATGATAAAACAAAATATCATACGTAAATCCAAACCCCCTTACTGCTCACCAGTATTAATCGTTCCAAAGAAAAACGATGCATCTGGAAAGCAAAAGCTCCGGTTAGTCATAGATTACCGTAATCTCAATGAACTAACTATTAATGATAAATACCTTATCCCGATCATGGATGAAATATTAGACAAACTTGGAAAATGTCAATATTTTACAACCATTGATCTATCCAAAGGCTTCCACCAAATTCAAATGGATCCTGGTTCAATACCCAAGATCGCATTTTCGACTAAACATGCCCATTGCGAGTACACTCGCATGCCATTTGGTCTTAAGAATGCACCTGCAACGTTCCAACGTTGTATGAACAATCTCTTAGAAGATTTAATTTTTAAGGATTGTCTGGTCTACTTAGACGATATTATAATTTTTTCCACTTCATTGGAGGAACACATTTTGTCGCTACAAAAAGTATTTGAGAAGCTTAGAGAAGCTAACTTAAAACTACAGTTGGATAAATGCGAGTTCTTGAGAAAAGAAACTGAATTTCTCGGTCACATCATCACAACTGAGGGTATAAAACCAAATCCCAACAAAAAACCCCAAAAGAAATTAAATCATTTCTAGGATTATGTGGTTTCTATAGGAAAATTATACCAACATCCAGGAATATAGAAAAACCACTATCAATTGGTTTGAAAGAAAAGCCACTATTTTCCAGATTATCAAAATTTAATTCAAAATCTAATAAACGAATGCGAGATTTGTAACATCGCAAAAAAAAGAACACAGGGATACAAAATTTTAACTTTCGAAATAACTTTTCCGTAAATCGCTAATATCCGAGAAAAATATGTAATGGAATTTTTACATAATAGGAGATATACAATTTTATATCTTGCTATTTGATATCTATTCAAAATTTGCATCATTAATAGAAATTAAAAGTAGAGACTGGTTAGAAACCAAACGAGCTATAATACAAGTATTCAACCAAATGGGTAAACCTATCGAAATAAAAGCAGACAAAGACTCAGCTTTTATGTGCACAGCTTTACAATTATGGCTTAAGTCAGAAGCAGTAATTATTATTATTAATTAATAATATAACCACTAGTAAAAATGGCATATCCGAAGTAGAACGCTTTCATAAGACAGTTAACGAAAAATTAAGAATCATTAACAGCGACTCAGACGTCGAAAATAAACTTACAAAATTTGAAACTATACTTTACACATACAATCATAAGACGAAACACAAAACGACTAACAGAACACCAGCGGACATATTCATATACGCAGGTGCACCAGAGTATGACACTCAAGCTAATAAAGAAAAACTAATAAATAACCTCAACAAAAAACGAACAAACTATGAAATTGACACTAGATACAAGCACTCACCATTAGTTAAATCAAAGACAATAACCCCGTTCAAGAAAACAGGAGAACTAAGACAAATCGACGATAAACATTTTGAGACAAACAGAGGCAGGAATATAATACACTACAAAACCAAATTCAAAAAGAAAAAGAAGACTAATCAAAGTAAGTATAACAATTACAGATCAACAACAGACAGCGACCAGAACATACAAGCACCAGCTTAAACTAATTATTATAATATTACTATCAATAACTATAAACCTTATAAATGCACAAAGCATTGAAATTAATCCTATTAAAGCCCATAACGGTTATCTCATATTTAAAACAGGAACCATAGACATTCCGACAAATTACGAATACCATTGTTTAACGGTTTACATAACAAAAACCGAAGAAACTTTAAACAATTTAATTGAACAAACTAAAGAATTTAATAACCTAATACAAATCGAATACCTAGTAGAAAAGTTAAACAAAGAAATAAACGGCTTAAAAATAGCCAAACGCAGCAAAAGAGGTTTCATAAACATAGTAGGAACAGCATAAAAATACTTATTTGGAACATTAGACCAAGAAGACAAAACAGAAATTGAACAATAAATAAGCAGCTTAGCAGAGAACACGGTTCAGGTTAATGAATTAAATCACATAATAGAAGTTATAAACAATGGAATAGAAATCATGAACGAACTAAATCAAGAGACAGAAAAAGGAAAGAAATTAAATATGCTATTATTTAACTTACAACACTTTACAGAATATATAGAAGATATAGATGTGGGAATGCAGCTCACAAGATTTGGTATTTTTAACCCGAAATTATTAAAACATGACTTTGTTGCATGTCAACTCTGAGAAATTGTTAAATGTAAAAACTTCTACTTGGTTTAAATCAGATACAAACGAAATACTGATAATATCCCATATTCCTCGAGAAATGATAAAAAAAAAAAAAGCCGGTATTTGAAATAATTCCATACCCAGATGAAAAAATTAACATTTTGACAGAAATAGCTCATGAAAAATATTTTACACAAGACAAACAAGTTTATAGCAAAGAAACAAAAAAATTAATTAATAATGAATGTATGACAGGAATTTTAAACCAAATAACATCAGAATGTAGTTATACTAAAACTTTTAAAAAT
Source organism: Drosophila ezoana (assembly GCA_035045725.1). Classification (NCBI taxonomy): domain Eukaryota; kingdom Metazoa; phylum Arthropoda; class Insecta; order Diptera; family Drosophilidae; genus Drosophila; species Drosophila ezoana. Next base: position 6,846 of record JAWNOU010000126.1, read on the forward strand.
TTTCAAATCAACTATGTAGAACCAAATATAATTTTAACTTGGAATTTACCAAAAACTATATTAAGCCACAATTGTTTAAATAACGAAATATCAATAGAAGGAAATAATTTAATAAAAATCTTTAATTGTTCACTGCAAATTAATGAAATTTCAATTTCAAACAACATGTTAGATTATACTCAAAACATTTATGTAAGCAATGATGTTATAAAATTAGAACCACTTTCGTTTGTACAAACGAAACAAATTATAATTGAACACACAAAATTTAATAATGTATTCCAGATAATTACAATAACCATATTTCTAATCATATTAATAAGTTTAACACTATATTTAACATAAGTTCAAAAGCATACCTAAGAAATTAATAATAAAATATAAAAATCCAAAAGTAGAACAAACACTTGAAATAGTAGAAGATACACCAATTAAAAAAGAAGAAAATATTACACTATACCCAAACTTAAACACCTGAGGACAGGCACTTTTCTAATGGTTGGGGGAGTGACATCCATAGTCGCACCCACCCTTTAACATAACTTAGCACACAAGCATACATATAAGCATAAGTATAGAGAGAGTTCTCAGTTGAGAGTGATTGACGTGTTTTACTTGTGCTCCAAGATTTTTATATATTTTTGCGCTTTAATCCTGCTTTTTATTTCGAAATTTTGCATTTTTGGTGCATTATTTAAAAAGCTTTCATAAATTGTGCAAAGTGTTATCTGTTGTGCAGCGTAAGTCTGTTAATTATTGCATTTATAAAACGCGGCGTCAGTTCCGTGTTTGTTGTTATTGCCTGTTTTTGATTCTTTTGCTTTGGTGCTCCCCCGTGCATACACTTGTTTGTGCGTGTGTTCGCTGCTGCATATTTCTGCTTGTGCATCGCGCTCTCGCAAATTTTTGCTATTGCTTTTCGCTCCAAACAATTTGTTTGTGTACGATAATTGTTTTTTGAGTGTTTACTTGCTCTATTTTTGTGCACCGTTTTCGTTTTGCTCTGCGCTCTCACAACTTGCATACTCTTGTAGCAATTATGTCGTGCTGTAAGAAACCTTGCACGTTCAAGCAGGCTGATGATTCTGCACAGCCGCAATTTGTTAATTGCTGGCTGTGTGAGAATATGATGCATGCTAAATGTGCAGGTCTCACTGGGCGTGATTGCGACAAGATCGCTGTAGTTGCCAAGAAGGGCTGCGGTGGCTTGCGTTGGTCGTGCCCAGTTTGCATCGAAAAGCAAATTGATTTCTCCAGGATGTATAATTCTGTGAGAAATCAATTTTTAAAATTGAATAACGTGGCTAAGCAGCTGTCGAGTAATTTTGACTCGAGTTTTGAGTTGCTTGCAAATTATAAATTCGAGTCTCCAACCAATCGCCGGTTGGAGCCTCAACTTTCGCAATTGCCCTCTACGTCTGTTCAGACACCTACTCCTTTCTTGTCCCTACCTAGCAACTTGGATTTATCTCCAATGTTGTCTTTATCGCCTTCTCCAAGCGATTGCCCAAATACCCCCATTTCATCCCCTATAGTTTCAGTAGAGCCCGTACCTGATACTGTCCCAATTATCCAAACTGCCTCAGCCCCGTCAGCTCCTGGCCGCAAAGGTAGACCTACGCGTAATCTTGCCCAGATTGTTAAAAATAATCATGGTGCCTCTTTAGCTCCTCCAACTCCTGTATTACCTGCAGCCCCATCAGTACCTACTTTAACGGTTGTTGCCCCTCGTAGGCAAGTTTTTGTGTCTCGACTTTCATCGGACACCACTTCTGAGTCATTGGCAGCCTATATTGCTAGCAAATCTTCTGCTAGCGTGTCAATAACCAAATTTAATTTCTCCACCCCTCGTGAAATATCATCATTCAAAATAAATGTTTCACATGATATGTTCCCAATCATTTGTGATCCCAAATTTTGGCCTCCACACATGATTGTTCACGAGTTCAAGCCAAAAAAGCATAACCAGCCTGTCACCCTTCCAGTCCCTTCAATACAGGGTACCATTTCTGCCCCAAAAAACTAACTTCATCTTCTGACCAAATCTGTATTCATTATCAGAATGTCAGAGGTCTTATTTCAAAGCTTAAAAATCTTTTCATGGCCAGTACTTCCTTCGACTCGGATATAATAGCTTTTTCAGAAACATGGTTAAATTCAACCATATCCGATTCTGAGGTATTTTCAAATAGTTTTATTTTGCATAGAAATGATCGGCCGACTCGAGGTGGTGGGGTGTTAATTGCCGTTAAAGCCACTCTCCAGTCAGAACTTTTCTGTTTTAGTACGCCTACTGACGCTGAGATTATCTCAGTTAAGGTGTCTTTTCCTACACGGAATATCTATATTACATGCTCTTATGTCCCTCCTTCTTCTGATATTTAAGTTTATATGAAACATATTACTTGTATTAAAGAAGTTTCTTCACACGTGCGTGATAATGACCTATTTATGGTGTTGGGTGATTTTAATTTGCCGAACATCTCTTGGTCATTATTCACTGCTGAAAATTATCTAGTGCCCTCAGCACAGCATGATTTTATAGACTGCATGCTTGATCTTTCGTTGTTTCAAATCAATTCAATTTCTAATCATTTGAATAGAACACTTGACCTTGTATTTGTTAACGACTACCTTATTTCTAATGTGTCTAGGTCCCCTCCTTTATCTCTTCCTGAGGATGTATATCATCCTACTTTAGAGATTACAATGTTAAATTGTAATCGTCTCATTTCGTGCTCATCAGCCAATAAGCCCCGCCGCTGCTTTCGCAAAGGAAATTATTCATTGCTGAATCAGCTTATTTATGCAACCGATTGGTCTGTCTTATATGACTCGGTTGATATAAATACTGCTATTACTTTTTTTATAGCACCCTTAACTCCCTCTTAGATATGAGTATTCCCAAGTCAATTCCTTCGACTACTTCTTCAAAACCACCCTGGTTTACTCCCAGATTGTCACATATTAAAAACTTAAAATCTAAATATTTTAAAAAGTTTAAAAAGTCTGGTTCGTGTACAGACTTGGCTAAATATTCCATAGCCAAGTCGAACTTCTTTCTTTTGAATTCTCAATGCTATGAGAATTATCTAACTCGTTGTAAAAGGCAATTTGCCCAAAATCCGAGACAGTTTTATAATTTTGTAAACATGAAGCGTAAATCTTCAAGTTTGCCATCGGGATGGATAAAGCTAGTAATGACTCTGATTCTGCTAACCTCTTTGCTAATTTTTTCCAATCAACTTACTCCTCAGTCTGTCCTAATAATAATTCTTACCCTTATACTATTTCTTCCTCTAGTTCTATACCTCCTCCTATTATTTCACACTCCTCTCTCCTTTTCGCTATAAACTCTTTAAAATCTTCTTACTCTCCTGGGCCTGATAATATTCCTAGTTGTCTACTCAAGGAGTGTAGTTCTTCCCTTCTTTACCCATTGCAAAAGCTTTTTAATCTATCTCTTGAATCTTCTGTCTTTCCATCTCTTTGGAAAGAATCTTATATCATTCCTCTCCACAAGAAAGGTGGAAAGTCTGATATACAAAATTACAGGGGCATTGCAAAACTGTCCGCTATTCCTAAATTATTTGAAAAAATAATCACTTCGAATTTGCAGCATTTCTGCAAATCAGTTGTTTCCCCTGTTCAACATGGATTCGTAAAGAATCGGTCAACTACGACCAATCTGCTTGAGTTTACTTCCTTGGTAAACGATGCTTTTCTTTCGAAAATGCAAACTGATGTCATTTATACTGACTTCAGTAAAGCGTTTGACTCTGTGCACCATGACATTTTACTTTTTAAACTTGACCGAATAGGTTTCCCTCCGTCTCTTTTGCTTTGGATTAATTCTTATTTAAAAGGTAGGACCCAAAGAGTAATGCTGAGGCTGACTACCTCTAAACAAGTTCACGTTACTTCTGGTGTTCCTCAAGGTAGTCATCTTGGACCTTTACTCTTTACTCTTTTTATAAATGATCTCCCCTCTGTTATATCACATGCCCGTGTACTCATGTATGCGGATGATGTGAAACTTATTCTATCATACACTAATCCCCTACATCATTCTCGTCTACAAGACGATTTGAACGCTATGCAACTTTGGTGTTCGGCCAATCAATTGCATCTGAATTGTTCAAAGTGTACGTTTATGACATTTAATCGTACTACACCTTATCTTGTCAGTTATACAATCGACAATACCCCTTTACAACGTATACTAACAGTTAAGGATCTAGGCGTTCTATTTGATTCTAAGCTCTGTTTCAATCTTCACATAGATACCATCGTTAATGAGGCAAAAGGTGTACTTGGATTCATTAAACGATGGTCTAAAGAGTTTAACGATCCATTTATAACGAAACTTCTGTACATCTCTCTTGTTCGCCCTATCCTTGAATACTGCTCTTGCATCTGGTCTCCGCAGTATAACAATAGCCAGGATCGTATTGAATCTGTTCAGAAGCAATTTCTGCTTTTTGCCTTACGAGGTTTAAATTGGGACCCTAATCTTCGGTTGCCATCCTACTCCAGCAGGCTGCTTCTTCTTAACCTTCCGTCGTTAACCAACCGTAGGACAATTCTCGGTGTTGTCCTTCTACATAAGTTGATTATTGGCGATATAGATTCTCCTTTTCTGCTAGGGCGTCTTCAATTCTCTGTTCCGTCTAGACCAATCAGAAATTACCGCCCCTTATTCCTGTCTACGTGCACAACAGACTACGCTATGCACAATCCTTTTCGCGTGCTATGTAAAAATTATAATAGTTTGCATCACGTTTTCTCTACCGAACTTTCTCTCCCCGTAATAAAATCGTTGCTTTCAGGATACCTTCGGGAAGTCACTGACCATTCCCAGCTATGAGCAGGGGCATAGCTTGCCGGACAGGCTATAAATTTCCCCCACCTATCTACTTAACACTCTATATATCTTGCCTCCATTTCTTTACTTTATTAACATTACTCTTCTTAATTTCTTTTTTCCTATTTATTGTATTTTATTAATTAATATAGCAAACTAAGATTATTTTTAATTTTACTTAAGAACACTTTTTTCCTACTTACACCCTTCTGATTAGATGTAGGCTCTAATAGCGTCACTGACAAATTTAGCTGTGAAAAGGGGCACAGCTGGCCGGACTGGCAACTAAAACACCTCTATCGGTCGGTGATGCTATTTAGAGAACTATGTTATCTAACTAGGCTTTTAGCATATAATTCTATTATCTATTGTATGTATAATCTACGGAATAATGAGGAAGACACTCGTTTTGTCGACCTTAAATAAATAAATAAATAAATAAATAAATAAACATTTCTAATATTGTAAACAAAAAGCCTGGTGATAACATCGACATTGGTCAAGATCAAACTGTCCCCTTTGGTAGACATAAACAATTCACTCTAAATATCACGCCACTGTCAATGTTCCCATCAGAGTAATATTGAGTAATATTAATTGCTGACGCAGCTCAAACTTCACTCAATTTTGACTCAAGCTCTCTCAAAGCGAAGTTTGCTAAGCGACCGCAACAGATAGATAAGTTAGTTCATATTCGGTAGGCAAATGTGAATGTACTCGTTATAAGTAGTAGCCGATAGTGAAAATAAAGAATTGAAATATATTTTTTTAAAGTAACTATTCGTGTAAAACTTAATTATATATAATATTCTAGAAGCCACATATCAAGTTTGGTGACTCTAGCTCTTAATATCTAAAAAAATTGCTGAAAAAAACAGAATGTCGATATCGATTTTTATCGATTGCTTGGAAACGGAGTAATTTATCGATTATCGAAACTCGATCTGCGCAGGCACTAGGAAAACCTACATCTACATTTTCTCTAGCTCTTAAAGGTTCTGAGATCTTTGCGTTCATACATACGGACAGACGGACGGAGGGACGGATGGATGAACGGACAGACCGACGGACATGGCTAGATCGACTCGGCTATTGAAAAGTTTTTTGTTATTTGGCGACAAATACCCTCTGCCAAGAATAGAAGAAATCCTAGAGAAACTACGGCGAGCAATTATTTTTCATTTCTCGATCTTATGTCTGGATTCCATCAAATAAAACTAGAAGACAAAACTAAAAATATAACATCATTTTCAACGAGCACTGGCTCTTATCGCTTCACGCGGTTACTATATGGTCTTAAAGTAGCACCATATTCATTTATGCGCATGATGACACTCGCGTTTTTAGGCCTAGAGCCATCCCAAGCATTTATCTTTATGGATGACTTAATAGTTATCGGCTGCTCAGAGCAGCATATTTTTGTTTGTGCGCTTGCGCTATTAGCTCTGGGGGTAAGAATTCGTCAGCAAGCAAGCAATCCATTAATAGACTACTCTCGCACTCTCGCGCTGTCTCGCGACTGTCTCTTGCGCTTTGATCCTTTTCTACTTTCTGCCGCTTGTTGTTTTATACGCTATTAATCTAAACTGTTATCTTTTTACATTTGGCTGCGTTATTACGGCAAGTCAATCCAGCATATACCTTGTTGGCTGTGTGATAATGTCGTGAATTCTAAATGTGCAGGTTACACTGGCCTAGTGGGGGATGCTAATGCCAAACGAAATGGTTTGCACTTTAGTTGCGACTCGTGTAGGTAGATTGATGGTTAAATGCTGGCGTTTATGCGTCAGACCAGGAGTGGCTTTAGGGGTCTGATTGTTGAAGAAAAACCAGTCGAATTATCCATGCCGTCGATGATTTTACAACAGCCGCTAGATGACTCGTCGTCCGGACTACCGGCTGTTTTAGGTACCACAGTTAATAGTGTTCCCACTGTCCTACCTGTGGCGCCAAAGCCTCTTATCGGTGTTCCACCGAAGAGACATGGTTTTGTTTCTAGGCTTTTGCCCCTTAGTTCACATCAGATGAGATTTATGCAGGGAAAAATTCAAGCCCCAGGTATAATGGTAGAGAAATTGTAAGTTCGCTAATGAAAGGAATATTGCGTCCGTTCCGCCAGATATATTTACTGATATTTGTTGTAGAGTTTTGGCCGGAACACTTAATAGTAAAAGAATATAATTTCAAAAAGGGATATCGGACTCCGATTTTATTACCACCTATTGCTAATGGCGCATCAACTTTCGTCGGAACGCATTGATCTTCCCATCTCAAAAATTGAGATGGTAGTTGTAAGAGTTGTATTTGGTAATTTTTCTATCTGTATTTCTTGTTCATATTTACCTCCTCTATCTAACTTGTCCACCTATCAAACCCATCTTAACGCTATTAAATCTATCTCCTCCCTACTTTCTGATAGAGACCTTTAAGTAGTTCTGACTGGAGAGTGGCTTTAACGGCAATTAACACCCCACCACCTCGAGTCGGCCGATCATTTCTATACAAAATAATACTATTCGAAAATACCCCCAAATCGTTGAATTTTACCATATATCTGAAAATGCTATTATATCCGAGTCGAAGGAAGTACTGGCCATGAAAAGATTTTTAAGCTTTGAAATAAGACCTCTGACATTCTGATAATGAATACAGGTTTGGTCAGAAGATGAAGTTAGTTTTTTGAAGGGACTGGAAGGGCGACAGGCTGGTTACGCTTTTTTGGCTTGAACTCGTGAACAATCATGTGTGGAGGCCAAAATTTGGGATCACAAATGATTGGGAACATATCATGTGAAACATTTATTTTGAATGATAATATTTCACGAGGGGTGGAGAAATTAAATTTGGTTATTGACACGCTAGCAGAAGATTTGATAGCAATATAGGCTGCCAATGACTCAGAAGTGGTGTCCGATGAAAGTCGATTCACAAAAACTTGACTACGAGGGACAAACACCGTTAAAGTAGGTGCTGATGGGGCTGCAGGTTATACAGGAGTTGGAGGAGCTAAAGATGATTGTGTTTAACAATCTGGGCAAGATTACGCGCGGGTCTACCTTTGCGGCCAGGAGCTGTCGGGGCTGAGGCAGGTTGGATAACTGAAATGGGGGCAATTGGCGATAAAAACAACATTGAAGATAAATCCAAGTTGCTAGGTAGGGACAAAGGAGGCGTAGGTGTCTGGACGGAGTGGGTAACTGCAAAAATTGAGGATCCAACCGGCGATTGGTTGGAGACTAGCATTTGAATTTGCCACATACTCCCGTTTAGAGACAATGCCAAGACCGCAACCGTGCATGTAACCTGCTCATATTACAATCATCAACTCCCACTAAACCCACTGTAAATGCTCTGTCAGATACCGTACATTCGGATGGAAGCGAGTTGGTGAAAGGAATATGAGTGAACACACAGGAGGAATTGGTTCCCACTTGGCCATGGTTCAGCAACACATTCCAAACATACACACTCCACATCCATATGTAGGCAGCCAAGCTTTGTCCAGATTTATTTAGGATAGATGTTTACAAATTCCAGTTAACAAAATTTGAAGCTTAACATAATCACAATACTTTGATATGATATAGTTAAGGGTTTTATCCCGGTATGATATAGTAAATGTATTTTTGTTTGTCTCATTTCTTCTTTTAATTGATTGTGATTAATTGGGCTTAACATCTTTAGACTGAAAGCGACCACAGCATTACTAGTGTTTGGCATGCCATAAGGTGACGTAAAATGGCAAGAGGAGTTGGAGGAGCTAAAGAAGCACCATGATTGTGTTTAACAATCTGCGCAAGATTACGCGAGGGGCTACCTTTGCGGACAGGAGCTGACGGGGCTGAGGCAGTTTGGATAACTGAAATGGGGGCAATTGGGCAGTCGCTTGGAGAAGGCGATAAAGACAACATTGGAGATAAATCCAAGCTTCTAGGTAGGGACAAGAAAGGCGTAGGTGTCCAAACAGACGTAGAGGGCAATTGCAAAAGTTGAGGCTCCAACCGGCGATTGGTTGGTGACTCGAATTTATATTTGCCAAGCAACTCAAAACTCGAGTCAAAATTACTTTAAGATTTGATATCTCACTCAAACTTGCCAAATGCAAATTACGGCAAGTCAATCCAGCATATACCTTGTTGGCTGTGTGATAATGTCGTGCATTCTAAATGTGCAAGTTACACTCGACTAGTGGGGGATGCTAATGCCAAACGAAATGGTTTGCAGTTTAGTTGCGACTCGTGTAGGGAGATTGATGGTGAAATGCGGGCGTTTATGCGTCAGACCAGGAGTGGCTTTAGGGGTTTGATTGTTGAAGAAAAACCAGTCGAATTATCCATGCCGTCGATGATTTTACAACAGCCGCGAGATGACTCGTCGTCCGGGCTACCGGCTGTTTTAGGTACCACAGTTAATAGTGTTCCCACTGTCCTACCTGTGGCGCCTAAGCCTCTAATCGGTGTTCCACCGAAAAGACATCTTTTTGTTTCTAGGCTTGTCCCTCACTTCTCATCAGATGAGATTTATACAGGCAAAAATTCAAGCCCCAGTATATAATAATATATAATAATAATAATAATATATAATTGCGTCCGTTAAAATAAGTGTTTCGCCAGAAATATTTACTGATATTTGTTGTAGAGTTTTGGCCGGAACACTTAATAGTAAAAGAACTCCGATTTTATTACCACCTATTGCTAATGGCGCATCAACTTTCTTTCATCTCAAAAATTGAGTTGTTGGTTGTAAGAGTTGTATTTGGTAATTTTTCTATCTTTATTTCATGTTCATATTTACCTCCTCTATCTAACTTGTCCACCTATCGAGCCCATCTTAACGCTATTAAATCTATCTCCTCCCCACTTTCTGATAGAGACCGTTAAGTAGTTCTTAAGGACTTTAAACTTCCAGATGTCGAATGGTCATCGCCATTAGACTCAAGCTTTCCGTTGCCGTCCTCGTTAAACGAATCTACATGAAATGTCCTTACGGCAGGTTAATTGTGTGCGCAATTCAAGAAACAGATCTCTTGATCTAATTTTCGTGTTTGATTCGTTCAACAGTGTTGTGCACAGGATCAATCCGCTTACACTTCCTGAAGACCCTTTTCAGCCAACTCTGTTGGTCATTGATTTACGAGCCCCAGTCCCTATCAACGAATCGGAATAAGCTGAACGTATTCGTTGTTTCACAAAGTTTCATTTTCATAAGCTGAATGATCTTATTCTGCAAGCCGACTGGTCCCAACTTTACAATTGTGCAGATATTGATGTTCCTCACCCTGCGAGGCCTGTTAGACCTCCTTGGTTCTCAAGTCAACTTATGAGGTTAAAAAATGTAAAGTCGCAAATTTGTACCTGCTTTCTAATTGGCTAATTGTGTCCGCCTCTTTCTCGGTTCGAACTCGTAAATCTCGAAGCTCTTTTTCTCGCAATGGACGGTCAGATACTGATTTTAAATGAACCGCTTTGGAAAAGCAAATAAATATAAGATATACGAATTAAACGTAGAATTTTCACGCATTCGAGAATTCATGATAATTGGGCAGCAAAACCCGTCGCCAAAGATAGAAAATGAGCGGAGCGCTCGGTGGGATTTATTTATTTATTTATTTATTTATTAATGGTCCACAAAACGAGTGTCTTCCTCATTATTCAGTAGATTATACATACAATAGATAATGGAATTATATGCTAAAAGCCTAGTTAGATAACACAGTTCTCTAAATAGCATCACCGACCGATGGAGGAGTTTTAGTTGCCATTCCGGCCAGCTGTGCCCCTTTTCACCGCTAAATTTGTCAGTGACGCTATTAGAGCCTACATCTAAGAAGAAGGTAGTAGGAAAAAAATGTTCTTAAGTAAAATTAAAAATAATCTTAGTTTGCTAAATTAATTAATAAGATACAATAAATAGGAAAAAATAAACTAAGAATATTGTTAACATAGTAAAGTAAAGTAAAGTAAACAAGTAAGAGGTTCTAGTCGGGAGCTCCCGACTAGGGGATACGCTGAACCCACTTATTCCAACACCGAATGCAACGCGTGCTTATAGATAGAGAGTAGCGGGGAGGTGGCGATAGGTATAAAATAAAAGATACTCGCTATATATATACTATTCAAGAAGCTACATGTCAAGTTTGGTGACTCTAGCTCTTATTAACTACCAAAATTGCTTAAAAAACGGGATTTTGATATACATTTTTATCGATTACTTGGAAACGGGTCAAGTTATCGTTTATCGGAAACAAACTCGATCTGCGCGGTCACCAGGAGGACCTACAGCTAAAATTCAATTCAAATCAAGTCTCTAGCTCTTATAGGTTCTGAGATCCTTGCGTTCATACATACGGACGAACGGACGAACGGACGGACGGACGGACGGACGGACAGACGGACATGGCTAGATCGACTCGGCTATTGATGCTGATCAAGAATATATATACTTTATGGGGTCGGAGATACTTCCTTCTGCCTGTTACATACATTTGCACTTTGCACAAATACAATATACCCTTTTTACCCATTTTCAATGGGTTCAGGGTATAAAAATGTAAGCTAGATATATAGAGTGTTAAGTAGATAGGACAGAGAGAAAAGTAATGGGAAAAGTAATGGGAAATCACCGACCCGGTGGGGGAAAATTTAAAGCCTGTCCGGCAAGCTATGCCCCTGCTCATAGCTGGGAATGTTCAGTGACTTCCCGAAGGTATCCTGAAAGCAACGATTTTATTAGGGGTATAGAAAGTTCGGTAGAGAAAACTTGATGCAAACTATTATAATTTTTACATAGCACACGAAAAGATTGTGCATAGCGTAGTCTGTTGTGCACGTAGACAAGAATAAGGGGCGGCAATTTCTGGTTGGTCTAGACGGAACAGAGAATTGAAGACGCCCTAACAGAAAAGGAGAATCTATATCGCCAATAATTAACTTATGTAGGAGGACAACACCGAGAATTGTCCTACGGTTGGTTAACGACGGAAGATTAAGAAGAAGCAGCCTGCTAGAGTATGATGGCAACCGAAGATTAGGGTCCCAATTCAAACCTCGTAAGGCCAACAGCAGAAATTGCTTCTGAACAGATTCAATATGATCCTGGCCTAAGAGAGATGTACAGAAGTTTCTTTATAAAAGGATCGTTAAACTCTTTAGACCATCGTTTAATGAATCCAAGTACACCTTTTGCCTCATTAACGATGGTATCTATGTGAAGATTGAAACAGAGTTTAGAATCAAAAAGATCGCCTAGATCCTTAGCTGTTAGTATACGTTGCAAAGTGGTATTGTCGATTGTATAACTGACAAGATAAGGTGTAGAACGATTAAATGTCATAAACATACACTTTGCACAATTCAGAAGCAATTGATTGGCCGAACCCCAAAGTTGCATAGCGTTCAAATCGTCTTGTAGACGAGAATGATATCATAGAATAAGGTTCACATCATCCGCATACATGAGTAAACGGGCATGTGATATAACAGAGGGGAGATCATTTATAAAAAGATTAAAGAGTTAAGGTCCAAGATGACTACCTTGAGGAACACCAGAAGTAACGTGAACTTGTTTAGAGGTAGTCAGCCTCAGCATTACTCTTTGGGTCCTACCTTTTAAATAAGAATAAATCCAAAGCAAAAGAGACGGAAGGAAACCTATTCGGTCAAGTTTAAAAAGTAAAATGTCATGGTGCACAGAGTCACACGCCTTACTGAAGTCAGTATAAATGACATCAGTTTACATTTTCGAAAGAAAAGCATCATTTACCAAGGAAGTAACCTCAAGCAGATTGGTCGTAGTTGACCGATTCTTTACGAATCTATGTTGAACAGGGGAAACAGCTGATTTGCAGAAATGCTGCAAATCGAAGTGATTATTTTTTCAAATAATTTAGGAATAGCGGACAGTTTTGCAATGCCCCTGTAATTTTGTATATCAGACTTTCCACCTTTCTTGTGGAGAGGAATGATATAAGATTCTTTCCAAAGAGATGGAAAGACAGAAGATTCAAGAGATAGATTAAAAAGCTTTTGCAATGGATACTCAAGGGAAGAACTACACTCCTTGAGTAGACAACTAGGAATATTGTCAGGCCCAGGAGAGTAAGAAGATTTTAATGAGTTTATAGCTAAAAGGAAAGAGGAGTGTGAAATAATAGGAGGAGGTATAGAACTAGAGGAAGAAATAGTATAAGGGTAAGAAATTTTATTAGGACAGACTGAGGAGTAAGTTGATTGGAAAAAATTAGCAAAGTGGTTAGCAGAATCAGAGTCATTACTAGCTTTATCCATCCCGAAAGAAAAAGAAGTTGGCAAACCTGAAGATTTACGCTTCAAGTTTACAAAATTGTAAAACTGTCTCGGATTTTGGGCAAATTGCCTTTTACAACGAGTTAGATAATTCTCATAGCATTGAGAATTCAAAAGAAAGAAGTTCGACTTGGCTATGGAATATTTAGCCAAGTCTGTACACGAACCAGACTTTTTAAACTTTTTAAAATATTTAGATTTTCAGTTTTTAAGATGTGACAATCTGGGAGTAAACCAGCGTGGTTTTGAAGAAGTAGTCGACTTGGGAATACTTATATCTAAGAGGGAGTTTAGGGTGCTATAAAAAAAAGTAATAGCAGTATTCATATCAACCGAGTCATATAAGAAAGACCAATCGGTTGCATAAATAAGCTGATTCAGTAATGAATAATTTCCTTTGCGAAAGCAGCGGCGGGGCTTATTGGCTGATAAGCACGAAATGAGACGATTACAATTGAAAATTGTAATCTCTAAAGTAGGATGATATACATCCTCAGGAAGAGATAAAGAAGGCGACCAGACACATTAGAAATAAGGTAGTCGTTAACAAATACAAGGTCAAGTGATCTATTCAAATGATTAGAAATTGAATTGATTTTAAACAACGAAAGATCAAGCATGCAGTCTATAAAATCAGGCTGTGCTGAGGGCACAAGATAATTTTAGGCAGTGAATAATGACCAGGAGATGTTCGGCAAATTAAAATCACCCAATACCATAAATAGGTTATTATCACGCACGTGTGAAGAAACTTATTTAATACAAGTAATATGTTTCAAATAAACTTGAATATCAGAAGAAGGAGGGACATAAGAGCATGTAATATAGATATTCCGTGTAGAAAAAGACACCTTAACTGAGACAATCTAATCGTCAGTAGGCGTACTAAAACAGAAAAGTTCTGACTGGAGAATGGCTTTAACGGCAATTAACACCCCACCACATCGAGGCGGCCGATCATTTCTATACAAAATAAAACTATTCGAAAATACCACAAAATCGGATATGGTTGAATTTAACCATGTTTCTGAAAATGCTATTATATCCGAGTCGCAGGAAGTACTGGCCATGAAAAGATTTTTAAGCTTTGAAATAAGACCTCTGACATTCTGATAATGAATTTGGTCCGAAGATGAAGTTAGTTTTTTGGGCAGAAATGGTACCCTGTATTGAAGGGACAGGAAGGGTGACAGGCTGGTTACGCTTTTTTGGCTTGAACTTGTCAACAATCATGTGAAACATTTATTTTGAATGATGATATTTCACGAGGGGTGGAGAAATTAAATTTGGGTATTGACATGCTAGCGTAAGATTTGCTAGCAATATAGGCTGCTAGTAGAGACACAAAAAATGCCTACGAGGGGCAACAACCGTTGAAAGTATGCGCTGATGGGGCTGAAGGTATTACAGGAGTTGGAGGAGCTAAAGAGGCACCATTGTGTTTAACAATCTGGGAAAGATTACGCGCAGGTCTACCTTTGCGGCCAGGAGCTGACGGGGCTGAGGCAGATTGGATAACTGGGTCAGGATCATGTACGGGCTCTACTGGAACTACTATAGGGGATGAATAGGGGGTAATTGGGCAGTCGCTCAGAGAAGGCGATAAAGACAACATTGGAGATAAATCCAAGTTGCTAGGTAGGGACAAGAAAGGCGTAGGTGTCCAAACAGACGTAGAGGGCAATTGCAAAAGTTGAGGCTCCAACCGGCGATTGGTTGGAGACTCGAATTTATATTCGAAATCTGCCAGAAGTTCAAGAGCGAGTAACTCAAACCGGCTGGACGTATGCTGACGAGGCAGGTAGCAAAACCGATGGCGGTACTCTGCGCGGGTTTCGTTGAGACATGGAAACACAATGTTGCTTGGTGTTCTCAAAGTAGGTGGAACTGGTCCCACTCAGGAGGGTCACGGCCGCACACTTTCGGACGGCGTTTCGAGAGAGAATATTGAGCAGGTTCGGGGTGCCCAAGAAAGTTGGGTGCGACAAGGGGGTACAGTTTACGAGTCGTAGCTTCAAGACTTTTCTGAAATCCCTGGGTGTAGAGGTCCAGTTTACCGCCCCATACTGTCCGCAAGTGAATCCTACCGAGAGGACCCCCGGGACCGTGAAGTCTATGAAAGCGCAATTGGTCGAGGGCCATCAGAGTTCGTGGGGCTAGCTTTCGCCCGAGATATCGCTAGCAGTCAACACAAGTGTAGCGGACTCGACTGGATTCAGCCCCGCTTTCCTGATGCAAGGCAGGGAGCCGCGGTTGCCCGCCGCTCTATACGATCAGGTAATTCCGGCAATCTCCAGCGTGCATCAAGGTTCCAGGGTAGACACTACGACCTGCGGAGACGAGAGTGGCGGCCTTCGGTGGACCCTATGGTACTGTTAGGGCAGCACCAACTTTCCAACGCCGCCGAGGATTTCGCTGCGAAACTGGCACCCAAATTTGATAGTTAACGAGAGCAAGGAGTCATGTAGCCATCAAGGGCATAATTTCATAGTTTGAATTTAACCGCCGGCCGTCGCAGCAACCGTGCGTTGCTGATCAGTTGCTCAACACCGCCGTCGAGAGCGCAACTTCAATTCGGCGGCGAAGAGCGAAAGCTTCGAGGCGAAGGTGCGAAAGCTCGCGGCGAGCAGCCGAGGCAAGCGCCCGACTCGCTAACGAGCGTGCAAAATGTGCAGCGGACCGCTAGGGCTCCAAGACAGTGCGGCAAGTTCTTTTTAGTTTGGGAAACATAGTAGGGAAGTGATTAATAAACAAGTGAATGTAATGAGATCAACGAAGGAAATTACGACTTCTTGTATTCTCGGGTGGTCTTATTATTTCTAACAGCGGGAATAGCCGATGTTCACCCAAACCTAGCGATAGCATGTGGTACGAGGCTACGGCCCGATAGTGTAGTTGGTGCGTGGCCACGGCCCGGTAGTACAGTTGGTGCGAGGCTACGGCCCGATAGTGTAGTTGGAACGTGGCTAGGGCCGGATAGCGTAGTTGGTGCGTGGCCACGGCCCGGTAGTGTAGATGGTACGATGGTGCGGCCCCGTAGAGTAGGTGTTGGCAACATAGAGGGAGGTATAGTTTGATCGGAACATTCACATTCAGCGTCAGTAGGCGTACTAAAACAGAAAAGTTCTGAAGTGTGGCTTTAACGGCAATTAATACCCCACCACCACGAGTCGGCCGATCATTTCTATGCAAAATAAAATTGTTCTAAAAAACCTCAAAATCAGATATGTTTGAATTTAACCATGTTTCTGAAAATACGATTATATCCGAATCGAAGGAAGAGCTGGCCAAAAAAAGATTTTTAAGCTTGGAAATGAGACCTCAGACATTCTGGTAATAAATGGAGACTTGGTCAGGAGATGAAGGTAGTTTTTTGTAGCAGAAAAAGTACCCTGTATTCAAGGGACTGGAAGGGTGACAGGCTGGTTTCGCTTTTTTGGCTTGAACTCGTGAACAATCATGTGTGGAGGCCAAAACATGGAATCACAAATGATTGGGAACATATCATGTGAAACATTCACTTTGAAAGATGAAATTTCACGAGGAGTGGAGAAATTAAATTTCGTAATTGACAGCAATATAGGCTGCCAAAGACTCAGGAGTGGTGTCAGACGACAGTCGAGACACAAAAATTGCCCACGAGGGGCGACAACCTTTAAAATAGGAGCTGACGGGGCTGCAGGTAATACAGGATTTGGTGGGGCTAAAGAGGCACCATGATTGTTTTTAACAATCTTGGCTAGATTGCGGGCAGGTCTACCTTTGCGACCAGGTGCTGACGGGGCTGAGGCAGTATGGCTAACTGGGACTGGATCGGAGAAGGCGATAGTGAAAACATTGAAGATAAATCCAAGTTGCTAGGTAGGGACAAAGGAGGCGTAGGTGTCTGGACGGAGTGGGTAACTGCAAAAATTGAGGATCCAACCGGCGATTGGTTGGAGACTAGCATTTGAATTTGCCACATACTCCCGTTTAGAGACAATGCCAAGACCGCAACCGTGCATGTAACCTGCTCATATTACAATCATCAACTCCCACTAAACCCACTGTAAATGCTCTGTCAGATACCGTACATTCGGATGGAAGCGAGTTGGTGAAAGGAATATGAGTGAACACACAGGAGGAATTGGTTCCCACTTGGCCATGGTTCAGCAACACATTCCAAACATACACACTCCACATCCATATGTAGGCAGCCAAGCTTTGTCCAGATTTATTTAGGATAGATGTTTACAAATTCCAGTTAACAAAATTTGAAGCTTAATATAATCACAATACTTTGATATGATATAGTTAAGGGTTTTATCCCGGTATGATATAGCAAGTGTATTTTTGTTTGTCTCATTTCTTCTTTTAATTGATTGTGATTAATTGGGCTTAACATCTTTAGACTGAAAGCGACCACAGCATTACTAGTGTTTGGCATGCCATAAGGTGACGTAAAATGGCAAGAGGAGTTGGAGGAGCTAAAGAAGCACCATGATTGTGTTTAACAATCTGCGCAAGATTACGCGAGGGGCTACCTTTGCGGACAGGAGCTGACGGGGCTGAGGCAGTTTGGATAACTGAAATGGGGGCAATTGGGCAGTCGCTTGGAGAAGGCGATAAAGACAACATTGGAGATAAATCCAAGTTGCTAGGTAGGGACAAGAAAGGCGTAGGTGTCCAAACAGACGTAGAGGGCAATTGCAAAAGTTGAGGCTCCAACCGGCGATTGGTTGGAGACTCGAATTTATATTTGCCAAGCAACTCAAAACTCGAGTCAAAATTACTTTAAGATTTGATATCTCACAGAATTATACATTCTGGAGAAATCAATTTGCTTGTCGATGCAATCTGGGCACGACCAACGCAAGCCACCACAGCCCTTCTTGGCAACTGCAGCGATCTTGTCGCAATCAAGCCCAGTGAGACCTGCACATTTAGCATGCATTATATTCTCACACAGCCAGCAATTAACAAATTGCGGCTGTGCAGAATCATCAGCCTGCTTGAACGTGCAAGGTTTCTTACAGCAAGACATAATTATTACAAGAGTATGCAAGTTGCTAGAACGCAGAGCAAAACGAAAACGGTGCACAAAAATAGAGCAAGTAAACACAGCGGAAAGCAATAGCAAAAATTTGCGAGAGCGCGTTGAACAAGCAGAAATATGCAGCAGCGAACACACGCACATACTAGTGTATGCACAGGGGAGCACCAAAGCAAAAGAATAAAAAACAGGCAATAACAACAACACGGAACTGACGCCGCGTTTTATAAATGCAATAATTAACAGACTTACGCTGCACAACAGATAACACTATGCAAAATTTTTAAAAGCTTTTTAAATAATGCACCAAAAATGCAAAATATAGAAATAAAAAGCAGGATTAAAGCGCAAAAATATATAAATATCTTGTAGCACAAGTAAAACATGTCAATCACTCTCGACTGAGAACTCTCTCTCTATTTGGTAAATTTCTCATCATTGGTATTAGTACACAAGACTATAATTTAAATCAAGGAATGCATGATCTCATTGTTGGCCGACAGATCTCTTGCGGGCTAATTAGCCAACGTCGTTTACGAAGAAGACTCACGAGTACACACGATGATGATAAAATTGTCTGCTTTAAAAAAACTTGCCAAATGCAAATTACGGCAAGTCAATCCAGCATATACCTTGTTGGCTGTGTGATAATGTCGTGCATTCTAAATGTGCAAGTTACACTCGACTAGTGGGGGATGCTAATGCCAAACGAAATGGTTTGCAGTTTAGTTGCGACTCGTGTAGGGAGATTGATGGTGAAATGCGGGCGTTTATGCGTCAGACCAGGAGTGGCTTTAGGGGTCTGATTGTTGAAGAAAAACCAGTCGAATTATCCATGCCGTCGATGATTTTACAACAGCCGCGAGATGACTCGTCGTCCGGGCTACCGGCTGTTTTAGGTACCACAGTTAATAGTGTTCCCACTGTCCTACCTGTGGCGCCTAAGCCTCTAATCGGTGTTCCACCGAAAAGACATCTTTTTGTTTCTAGGCTTGTCCTCACTTCTCATCAGATGAGATTTATACAGGCAAAAATTCAAGCCCCAGTATATAATAATATATTATAATAATAATAATATATAATTGCGTCCGTTAAAATAAGTGTTTCGCCAGAAATATTTACTGATATTTGTTGTAGAGTTTTGGCCGGAACACTTAATAGTAAAAGAACTCCGATTTTATTACCACCTATTGCTAATGGCGCATCAACTTTCGTCGGAACGCATTGATCTTCCCATCTCAAAAATTGAGTTGTTGGTTGTAAGAGTTGTATTTGGTAATTTTTCTATCTTTATTTCATGTTCATATTTACCTCCTCTATCTAACTTGTCCACCTATCGAGCCCATCTTAACGCTATTAAATCTATCTCCTCCCCACTTTCTGATAGAGACCGTTAAGTAGTTCTTAAGGACTTTAAACTTCCAGATGTCCAATGGTCATCGCCATCAGACTTAAGCTTTCTGTTGCCGTCCTCGTTAAACGAATTTATTGATGGTCTACATGAAATGTCCTTACGGCAGGTTAATCGTGTGCGCAATTCAAGAAACAGATATCTTGATATAATTTTCGTGTTAGAATAGTGTTTCAATAGTGTTGTGCACAGGATCAATCCGCTTACACTCCCTGAAGACCCTTTTCATCCAACTCTGGAAATGGTCATTGATTTACGAGCCCCAGTCCCTATCAACGAATCGGAATAAGCTGAACGTATGCGTTGTTTCCGAAAGGCTGATTATCATAAGCTAAATGATCTTATTCTGCAAGTCTAGTGGTCCATTAAACTTTTTTATGTTACCTTGTACTTGATTTTTGATGTCTTCGTTTTTCTTGATCACCCTGCGAAGCCTGATAGGCCTCCCTGGTTCTCAAGTGAACTTATGAGGTTAATCAATTTTTTAGAAAATCGGGGAATCATTCTGATTTCTCCCGTTATGCAGTTGCCCGATCAAATTTTTCTACTCAAAATTCCATCTATTATAAGGATTACCTTCGGCGTTGTCCCCTTCAATTTTCACATAGTCCCAAGCAATTTTTTAACTTTGTCAATTATATCGAAAGACATCTATGTTTAGTTTGCAGATGACAGCGCGAACACTGATCCAGGAATAGCCGATCTATTCGCAAACTTTTTTCAAACTACCTACTCCTTTAGATATAATAAAAATCAGCCTTATCCATATTAGTTTCAGAGGTCAAATTGCATCGCTTCTTAGCGACCTTAACACTATCAAGCCGATTTACTCACCGGACCCTGATGGTGTTCCTGCTTGCGTGCTTAGATACTGCGCTGCAGCATTATGTAAACCTGTTTTAAAACTTTTTGAATTGTTCATCTTTGTCACACGAATTTATTGATGGTCTCCACGAAGGACATTGGATCAGTCTGTCCATCGAATCGTATACCCCACTTCCTGACTTGTTCGGGT
The DNA here is from genome assembly GCA_035045725.1 of Drosophila ezoana. Taxonomy (NCBI): domain Eukaryota; kingdom Metazoa; phylum Arthropoda; class Insecta; order Diptera; family Drosophilidae; genus Drosophila; species Drosophila ezoana. Next base: position 27,471 of record JAWNOU010000126.1, read on the forward strand.
ACGATGCTGTGTCCCCTCAACTCCAATGGCAATCGCGTTGGTGTTGACGGGACAACGTCAGCAACACGAGACGTTGACGATTCCTTTACTCTATCTCCCGCATCACGGGCCTTATAGCTCTGGATCACCGGGACTTGGAGCAGTCCAGGAGTGCTTAGACGTGGGCCAGAATCCGGATTTCGACCGCCATCCCATTCAACGGGTCAGGCCGGGATTTCTGCTCGGCGGTGCGGGGGTGCGGGTGTATTTGGCCTCTAGCTCGGCTAGCCGAGCCCATTGTAATATGCATATATATCTAATGCACACTCTGCTCCATACATTGTTGCATATGTATAAACAAACATAAATATAAATTCTGAGTCCCAGTCGTTAAACCAAGCTGCCAAAATCCGAGCCGGTCTGTATACTTTGGTCGGCTAACGGAAAGTCCAAGTGTCAGCATAATTGCCACATGCGGACCTCATGTGGACATGAACTCTAGTGTATGTATATCTAACTAGGCTTTTAGCATATAATTGCATTATCTATTGTATGTATAATATACGGAATAATGAGGAACACACTCGTTTTGTCGACCTTAAATAAATAAATAAATAAATGTGCGTAAACCCTCGCGCCCCAGCCTAAACGAGCATAGCTATATACCTAAGAATACATAACCGTCTCTCCGCTACCGCTAAATCAGAAACTCATGAGAAGTTCCAACTAAATACAGGAAGGGCAGCCTGGACAGCCTAAGAAAACCATCTTGGACCTATTAATGCCGTATAAATTGAAGGAGGAAAACACTACATGGCAAGCATGCCAATATAAACATATGGAAAACGAAGAGACAAACACCACTTCTACTTCGGACGAATTTAAAAAAAAAAAAAATATCTGAGTGAGTAGAGTGCGCGTAATGGGTTAACGCGGAGGTATAAAAAACAAATTAAACAAAAGAATAGCACACATTAAGTGGCTATTGTACACAAAATCGCTGCCTCTCGCGTGGTCAACTGCACAAAAATTGCAGAACGAGCTTGATTTTCTAAAAACAAGTCTCGAAACCAGACATCCTAAAACCGCAGCTCACTCAGTTAAAATAAAAATAATAAAATAAGCAAACATAACCAAACCTCCATCTCCCAAGCCATTACCGAGAAAGCCGAACGACTGCCCTGGACCCCTCAACAGCGTAGCATGCAAATCAACGTGCATGAAACCAGCGACCAGTGCGAAAACCGGCAACGGCCCCGCCTAAGCCCATAAGCCCAGGGCATCTGCAGCTGAGAAACAACAAGCGCGAGGCAAACCGCCACTTCCGCAATCGAAGGAGCGTCAGCGTACCCAAGCCGGCGACGACCAGCAGAACTGATACATGGAGAGCTGATGGCAGCTGAATCATTAAATTAATTAAAAATTAAATACATTCTGTCAAATGAGTACCCGGAAATTTGAAATAAAACACAAACAACTTATCAATCATCTAAATTTATTATATCCCCTTCAAAATAGGCCCCTTCTGAGGCAATACACTTCTTCCAACGAACAATCCAATCATCGAAACACTTTTTTAAGCTATTTTCCGGGATGGCCTTCAGTTCTCGTTGCGAATTAGTTTTGATGTCTTCAATGCTCTCAAAACGGGTTCCACGAAGTGGTAATTTGAGTTTTGGAAACAGGAAAAAGTCACACGGGGCGGTATCTGGAGAGTACGGTGGTTGTTCGATGATATTTGTTGAATTTTTGTTCAATAACTCGTTCACAATGATCGCTTTGTGCGCTAGTGCAATTCAGATCATTTGGCACCAATCGCGCTGCGACTTTCCGCATACCCAAAACATCAACTAAAATATGACAAGCGGTCTCATGAGACATGTTCATTTCTTGGGCTATCTCTCGCAAACTATAATGACGATTTTCGAGCACCATTTCCTTTATTTTGTCGACGTTTTCTGCAGTTGAAGAAGTCGAAGGCCGTCTTGAACGTGGCAAATCGTTCACTTCTTCTCGCCCCTCTTTGAACGATTAACATTTGAAACAAAAACAACACACCATTCTCTCTACTGTGCACGCATTTTGCACAAATACAATATACCCTTTTTACCCATTTTTAGTGGGTTCAGGGTATAAAAATATAGGAAACAAGACTATTTGGAAGTTAACCTTATAGTAGAACGCAATAATGAACTACCTTTAAGGACCAAGACTTCAATTCTAGAATAAGTACTGAACAGCGAAGAGCAATAATAATTAAAAAACTCTGCTTAAAATTTCCAAACCTATTTTATCAAGAAGGAGATCCTCTCACTTTCATTAACCTAGAGAAATATAGAGTCAAGACAACAGACGAAATACCAATCTATACCAAACCATTCCGGTATAGTATTAAAGAACGACAGCAAATTCAAGAACAAAAACTATTAAATCAGAATATCATTAGACACAGCTACTCTCCAGGGAGCGCTCCAACCTTTTTGTTACCAAAAAATGGATGCGTTCAATGAAAAACAAGTAACAGGTTCTTGTCGGGAGCTTCCGACTAGGGGATACCCTGAACCCTCTTCTTCCAATACCAAATGTTAATATATACATTCTGTCAAATAAGTACCCGGAAATTTGAAATAAAACAGAAACAACTTATCAATCATCTAAATTTATTATACCCCCTTCAAAATAGGCCCCTTCTGAGGCAATACACTTCTTCCAACGAACAATCCAATCATCGAAACACTTCTTAAACCTATTTTCCGGGATGGCTTTCAGTTCTCGTTGCGAATTAGTTTTGATGTCTTCAATGCTCTCAAAACGGGTTCCGCGAAGTGGTAATTTGAGTTTTGGAAACAGGAATAAGTCACACGGGGCCATTTTGGAGAGTACGGTGGTTGTTCGATGATATTTGTTGAATTTTTGTTCAAAAACTCGTTCACAATGATCGCTTTGTGCGCTGGTGCAATTCAGATCTTTTGGCACCAATCGCGCTGCGTCTTTCCGCATAACCAAAACATCAACTAAAATATGACGAGCGGTCTCATGAGACATGTTCATTTCTTGGGCTATCTCTCGCAAACTATAATGACGATTTTCGAGCACCATTTCCTTTATTTTGTCGACGTTTTCTGCAGTTGAAGAGGTCGAAGGCCGTCCTGAACGTGGCAAATCGTTCACTTCTTCTCGCCCCTCTTTGAACGATTTATACCAATCGTAAACTTGAGTTTTCGACATGGTTGAATCACCAAGTGTTTTTTTCAACATTTCCAACGTTTTGGCACAAGAAATTTCTTTTGAAACACAAAATTTCACACAAACTCTTTGTTCGATATTTTTATCCATAGTAAAAATCGCAACGCACACAAAAGGTTGACTTGTTCCTAATGACGCCGTAACCAAACTAAATGACACATAGCAATAAAAATTCACAGAATAGTGGCTGACAGTTGTGCCAGCCTAGGAAAAAAAATTTGTTGAAATATTCTCAGATGGAAAATTTAAAACGGGAATTTCCGGGTACTTATTTGACATATAAGATTAATTGTAAAGTTGTGCGGAACATTTTATGCTCGACTAGAAGTATAGCCCGTAAAGCTATACGAACAAATAGGTAGAATACTGTAAAACTAATCAAAAAAAAAAATATATAAATTTGAATGAACAGTAATAGTATAAGTAAATTTGACAATAATATAGATTATACACCCAAAATGGTGTTAATAGATACTAAAACAGTGGACTCCACTGCCAATGTGATTAACAAAATCGAATCAACAAATATTGATTTAAAATTAACAAATGTATTATTATTAATAATTGTTTTTATTATGTGCGGACACATTCTGTATAAAGCTTATATGCTCCACAATAAGTGTGTAACAAAAAGGGCCTTAAGTTAAGCCAAAGATCTAGACAAGATTTAATTTGATAATATCACAAACAGTTATTATAAAAATATATTTCAATGTAAAAAATATATGATATATACACTGATGAAATATAGAGAAGAGATATAAATTGATTGTCTAAAAGAAATTTTTAAAATGGACACATACGAGTGTATAAGATTACACTAGGAAAAAAAACAGATTTTGAGAGAAGGGTATTTTCGATAATCAGAAACCTAGTAGAGCCCCTTTTTAATTTCCGACTTTGAATACTTGTATATGAATAGCAATAGTACTCCTTACCGTGAGAAATTGCAAGGTATCCTCGGAAATAGCCATACACCCAATGTTAGGCCAAATTTTCGTACTAAAAATTATGCGCAAATAAAATAAAAACAAAACAATAAAAACTTATCATGGAATGGGAGCAACTAACTCTCCATATCCATGAAATAAAAGAAACTTGACAAGTCTTACAAATGTGTAAGACAGAATAGGGCAATACAGAAGGATACAGTAAATAAACATTCAAAGATTCTTGTCGATTCTTTTAATGAAGCAAGAATATTAGTGGATCCAACGCACGCCCACCCCTGGATTCATCCATCCATCCATCCTTTCGTACGTAACCTCATATCTTTGTTTATCTTAATATAGATCTCCGAGTTTCGTTTCCTTCTGTCCTTATGGCTCGTCTTGTTTTGATTACTTTATTTTTGTTGTTATTTTTTATTTTTTAATTTTCAATTATTTTATTGTATTATTTTTATTTCATTATTTTAATTTGATTTTGTTATATATTATTTTATTTTTACCGAGCCGCACAAAAAAATCAAGACGCACTTTAGTTGACCACCCTAAAAAGTGACCCTGCGTACTAACCTCACACTACAGTACCTTTTCGCTGCACTCGTTTACTCTTTCACCGTGGTACTATGTTCACTCTCATTAGCCACTCTCACTTTGCTCCTTTTTATGCACTGAACCCATTAAAAATGGCTAAAAAAGGTATAATGTTTTTGTGTAAAATGTAAATGTATTTAACAGGCAGAAGGAAGCATCTCCGACCCCATAAAGTATACATAATTTCTTGATCAGCATCAATAGCCGAGTCGATCTAGCCATGTCCGTCCGTCCGTCTGTCCGTATGTATTAACGCAAGGATCTCAGAACCTTTAAGAGCTAGAGACTTGACATTTTAGCTGTAGGTCCTCCTAGTCCCTACGCAGATCGAGTTTGTTTCCGATAATCGATAACTTACTCCGTTTCCAAGCAATCGATAAAAATCGATATCGACATTCTGTTTTTTTCAGCAATTTTGGTAAATATTAAGAGCTAGAGTCACCAAACTTGATATGATGCTTCTAGAATATTATATATATATCAAGAATCTTTAATTTTATACCTATCATCAAGTGAATAACCCAACTTGTATTCCCAACAAATTTAAGCCACAATTTTAATGCAATTGACTTTTTGAGAATACACAAATATTCTATGCTACAATAATAAATACTGTAGAAAATTTCATTAAGATCGGTCAAGAGAAATCCAAAGTTATATGTAACTGCGCAATTGGATGACACAGCTAGCGAAAAGCAGGCAGACCCGAATTGGTCTTATTATTTAAGAACAATAGTTTTATATAGGCAAGCGAACCCGAATTAGTACGTGCCAATTTTAGCGAAGCGACAATTATTAGTTATAATTTAGAGTAATGCAAGTGGCCGATGTGTACCAAATGCTTGAAGCGAACGAACTTAACTAGCTCGATGCGCAGCTGCTGCTCTTATCAGTTGCGAGGTCGCTCTAGTTCTTTGGCTGCGTAGCCAGACAGTCTACACACACACATTACTGACTGGAACCTCTTACTTGTTCTCTTTGTTTCTTTGCACGCCGCGTCTATCTGCTCCGTGCAGCACTTCACTCCAGCGTCTGGGTCGTTTTATATATTATCCTTTGTTTCTTTCGAACACCACAAAAAAAAAAACAAAGAACCAGATACATAAACAATCCATTTAGATGGCTCCGTACAATTCGTTGTCGGCAGGATCGCCGATGGTCAAGATGGCGACTTCAGCTCATTCAGCTACAACGGCTATCTGACTGGCTAGCTTCCACATTTCTCTACCTGTCGACCAGGCTTTGATGTCGACTCTGGAATTCAGACCGAGATTGCGTTTGTTCCCTTGCGTCGAACGGTAATCAAAGACACCTTGCCAAAAGGTGAGAGTATGGGTATAAAACTAAAAGAAGTTCGAAATGCGAATTCTGGGAGTTCCTATGAATGGGATGACGTCGAGTTCATTAAGAGGCTTGGTACTGAAAACGCTCATGCCGTCGCAAGTGGAACAGCTGCCTGTGTGTCGCGTAGCTCTAGCAATGCATCGTCACTTAGCGAAAATTATCTAAAAGCACAACAGCAAGAGGCTTGTCAAAAAGTGGAGCGAAAACGAAAACCACTGGTGGTGATAGCCCTAGGATGTGGAAGAAGCTGGGTCGACGGAGGATGAAGACGTAGACATGGAAGCAATGGACGTCAGCCCTCAGCCAATTAAGAACTCAAAGGCTGAAGCAGATGCTGTAGATGTCGTTCCTAATAATATGAACGCCTACAAATGCCTACCAACAACTCTAACGATGAACCAAGTGTTCCAGACGTTGCCAGTAATATTAAGATCAGGCCTGAGCCGCTCTATGTGACTGGACTAAATGGTAATATTGTGACATTTCTAAAGGACATTGGTGACTTGATTGGAGAGGGTAACTACCACACCGAAACGACTTGGGATCGCGGACTTCGTATCCAGTACATTGATATTGGCTCGTACCACGCACTGGTAAGATTCTTTGAAGAATGTGGTGCTGAGTCTCATACTTATCAGCTGAACAGTCAGCGTGGCCTCCATCGGGCTACTCCTAATGATTGGATCAAGCAGAAGCTTGGCGACAAGGACATAACGTCCGATTTGTTAATGTTATAAAGAAGCGGTTCACTGGCGAGCCTCTGGATCTCTTTTAAGTTGAGCTTGAGCCTAAAAAGAACAACAACGAGATTTTCGGCTTAACAGTATTGGAAGACAGGGAGTCAAGGTCGAAAACCCATAGTGGAATCAGAAGTCATGCACTTCTAGACTTCTTCTTTAGACTTAGCTCGTCGGATGGGGTCTGGGTTCTTTCGTCATCCTACTATGCTACACACTAGCTCAATGATAAGTGCACTTCAACAAAAGGAAAGGGGTCAAAACTACGAGTCCAAAATGTCGTGGTGCTAATGGCAACGGGTGCTATGTCAGTCGTCGACGGTTAAGAGGTTCGATTTGGTTGTAGGGTATCAAAGATGTTAGCTGCCCTAGGGTCTGGACCCACCCTACCTTGGCACGGAGAAAGTCACGGCCACCCTTTATTCGGACCTTTAGTCGAATAATTGATTGTTTATTGCCTATTGGCTTCATATAGGACGTATTGGAAAACAATGTATAATATTATAAAAAAGAAAAATGATATGAAAAGCACTAGCGCTAGTCGACACTGTGTCCTGGTTACAAAAGAATCTTTATATTGAACGTAATCCTAATAGATGATCGAAAACAGGAATCATGCTGCTTAACAATAATGGGCTTTGGAGACGGTAGTTTCAAATTACATGCATTTCCTATATCGGGTATTGCTAAAGGCTTGCCGATTTACAATCATTATCCAATATTTCAAACTCATTTTGCTGGCTTTTGTGGCCATTGCATACTCCCAAAATTGAACAAATAAATCCATCGATGCGTACGTTGGGCCCATCGTTAGCATGGTGGTAATATCTGTGGAGCAGTTCAAATTAGGTTATCCATTTACAAATAATTTGGGATATACCGTACACTCGTCGCCCAATTGTCATGACACTTAGATTTGCGTTTAGTTTATGTATAACATTCTTATATTATTAAGTTACTTTAAATGGTCGATTTCAGAAATTACAAAATACGATAGATCTTGACGATATTGACTTGCTAACGAAATGAAGTTTCTTATGCAGTCACTTTTATATTACTTTCATAATTTAAGTAAAACGAAAGAGGTTTTTAAATATATGGGCATGAGCATTTAGATCGAAGCGTGTACGCAAAAATTCCTACCGATCGGTTTTATGCGCACACGAAGTGCGAACTCTTGGAGGCTATTGTCTTGGCAACGTATAGCCGATCTCGATCTGCGGACACTTATGCGGTCCTATTCCATGATTCCATCCACACACTCCGTTCATCGAACAGGGGGCGGCAAGTTTGGTCAGAAAGTAACTTGGTTAAAGCTTGGATGGTTATACACGGGGTCGCGGTGTGTAGACTCAGCCGTAATGTGCCGTTGGGGTTGCAGTGTTTATCTGTAGCGATTCTTAAGAAATCTGTACACCTTTTGATATTTTCCAATCTCGTAGAGCTGTTGCAACTCCCAAGTTGGCTACGACCGACCAGCCACGCTGAATTTATGTGTATATATATATATAAAAATATACGGAAGCGTGTTTGCGCAATGGCCGGCCGGTAGTTAAGTACTATTGTACCCAATTAATTTAAACAAATATCACCTGGTGGCGGAAAACTGCTGAACGCGAAACCTATGCGCACTGGAAACTTTTGAAAAGTGTTGGACTCGATATGACCTGAAAAATCCGAAGCTGTGTACAGACACTGCACTTTTAATTATATGATTTGTGTGCGCTCAAAACATGCGGCTTGCTTGTTCAGCTGTCGAATTGAAAGGTACGCAGCGTGGCAATCCGACCTTCTACTTTCCTTCAATTTCAGCAAAACTCATAACGGTGATGTGGCCTGATCCATCGAGCATTCCTTCACTCTCCCGTAAGTGCGAGTGAAGAAACGCACCGTCGCTGAGATAGAGAAATCACGCAGCATCGCGCGAAAGAAAATAGCGACTACGATGGTGACTTCTCACTATAAACGGGTGCTGGTACAATGGAATGAATTTTTGTACCAGCTGGTCCCTACAAAGTATGGACGTTTCGCCGTGCCATCGTTGCCAGCAGATTGGGCACGCAAAGAATATTTAGATGCGTTCTGTGATAAGGCGCCGTGGTGATGCTCACCTTTCGTGGCGTTACTAATAAACTCATTTGGTGCAGCTGACAAGTTTTCTTATAGATAATTAAATATCCTAGTTATTTCAAATCATTCTTAATCTATTCTTCGTCTTGGTGGTCGTCTTTCGGCCATCGGCTCTCACTTGCGTTAAGAAGGCAGGCGAAAATCCGGTCGAGTCGGCCACGCTAGTGTTCACCGCCAACGCTATTTCGGGTAGCATCTCGTGACACGAGAAATCAGGAATGCTTTGAATGTCCGGCTTGTAAGTGTTCCACCGTCGCTCTTCTCAAGGGAACCAGTTACACCGACTTGCTGAACGTATTGTGGAATACCAGCAGCATGGTGTTCCCATGCTTCGAGAATGGACCACGGTTCCGTCACCGGGGGCGACAGCATTCGTCCTGCACACCTCGCAGTCTGGGTACTTCTCTGGCTCCTTAGATCCTTAGCGTCGCCGGTACTGCACGACAAACTGAAACTGTTGTAAATTTAAGGCCCATCGAGCGATCCTTCCAGATGGACTCTCTACTTAGTTGAGCCATTTGAAAGCCATGTGGTCAATAATGACGTCGAACCTTCCAAATAGCACCGCAACTTGCAGATAGACCAAACTATAGCCAGACATTCTTTCTCCTTGGCCGAATAGTTGAACTCCGCCTTCAGAAGTTTTCTATTGGTGTACGCGATGACTCGCTCTTCCTCGTCGATGGTTTGCGTAAGGACGGCGACGAGGCCATTATCGGTCGCGTCCCTTTGCAGTACGAACTTCTTGCTGAATTTCGGGCAGGCGAGGATTGGTCGTGAGCCGCTATTTGAGTAGCTCTAATGCTCCGATGCATCTCCAATACCACGAGGTCATGCTCAGGCACTGCTACTACACCAGCTTCTTCCGAAAGAATCAGCATTTCTCTCTGTTTAATCTCAGGTTCGCTTCCCTCAGTCGTCGGAACACCTCTTCCAGATTGGCCACGTGCTGCTCCTTGGTTGCACCTATGACAATGATATCGCCTATATAGGCGAAAGCGCGGGGCTCCATTTCCGGCCCTATCACTGAATCAAATGCTCTCTGGAACGTGCAGACCGAAGATAATGAACATTCTTAACATTCCGAATAAAGAACATTCTTAAGAGCTCACTTAACTAAAACAGTCGTGTCGTTTCCCCGAACTTATTTCTTGTCGACCGTGATAAGTGTTTAAATGAATCATAAAAATAATTGTACGAACAACTATCCAAAAGGAAAAGTCGCCTGGCAACGACGTAGTCCGGAAACAAAACAACGCTTGGAATGAATTCAAAAACAGCAACGTCACATGGCCAAAAGGGAGCAGAAACACCAACGTTCGCAGAGGGAACTCCAATAACGCGATCTGATGCAGCAACAATTAAGGAAATGCTGAAGGCTAGGCCGCAAGATGGGCCCAGGCCAATAACTTTACAAAAGAAGTACAAAAGAAGGTATGCTGCGAGGGAGCGTCAAAAGTAAAGCTGCTGATCAGCCTCGCCGTCTTACGAGCCTTTTTATGCCCTTTACGCCGTGCGGTGAAAACCCTCTCTCTCTAGCATATGTTTTCTTCTACTCCTACTGTTAACACTGTTAGGAGTCAACGTTGCATAATTTAGCAACATAATTTGCGAATCGACTCTCGTTCTACTCCGACTTCAAAATATCTTAAAGAATCTTATTATTAATATACTGGCTTAATGTTATTCCCTTAAACGTAATAATAAAAATTATTTCATAATATTTCATTAATTCTAGTCAATAATTATGAAAATTAAATCATAATATTTTATTCTTAATAATGACCGTTGAATCGTACTTCATTCATTGCGTCACATGTTCATTTTGGCTATTTAACCAAAACAACGGGACCCATAACCAACGTTGGGATATTTCTAGTGTGCCTGAGAGGCACATAGAGAAGACACACGTATTGGTTCGGTTAAACGTTTAATAGAAACTTCAAGCATGAGTACAAATCCGAACAATTACTTGATTGCAGATTGAGTACTATTCTGATACAATGTTCGTCAGATAATAAAGATGCTTTATAGCTTACATTTACTATTTTAACAAATTCAATGACGATAACAATTACTTGCAACAACTTAGTTTTTTTCATGATGAATTGTATCCTAAAGTAAAAGAGTTGTTATCCAATAAAACAAGTCCTAATAAATCGATTCTTCGAAAACTTTCAAAACAGCATATACAAAGAATTAAATGAAAATAAAGAATTAATTAAATTTACTATAACATAGATATAATCGAAAGCACATTGTTAGCTAAAATTAACATTATTCCAACGATCAGCCAAATTTTCTGCGAGTACCACTCCCTGGAGACCTTGACGAATAACACCTGCCTGGGATGTATGACGTATTTGAACCTGAAAAGGCTACATATTCATATTCAACGCTAAAAGCCTCGCAATCAAGTCATCCAATGATAATGTCACCTACATGAACGGATCAGCTGTAATCAAATACGCCAACTGCACATTACAAATCAACGATATAAACTACTACAATACACTGGACATCATGGAAGAACACCCTGACTTCTTCCTACCACCAATGAAGAAATTGATTAAAAATGCCACACTTAGAGACACTGGAAACATTCACTGGACACTGGAAACATCCAACCCATTGGTACCATACACCACCTTTCCAACCAAACCACCCACGCTTGACGTGTCATCAAACGAGAAACAAAGCAGCGACAGCAATAGTCTGCAATAACAAAGACATCAGCAAAAGTTCGCTATAACAAAGGTATCAGGAACCTATAATCAAAACATCAGGAACTATATTGCACATCCGCCCAAAAACCCAGTCAAAAGCGGAACCCAAAAGCGAAGTTTTACGATCGCAGCGTAGGCGTCTGGTTACTGGTCATGCTTCTAAGAAACATACATTGTTCACTAGGCTAAGTAAAAACAAGAAAGAGGTTCCAGTCGGGAGCTCCCGACTAGGGGATACCGAACCCTCTTATTCCAACACCAAATGCAGCTCGCGCTAATATATAGAGAGTAGCGGGGAGGTGGCGATAGGTAAAAAATGAAAGATACTTGATATATATATACTATTCTAGAAGCTACATGTCAAGTTTGGTAACTCTAGCTCTTATTATTTACCAAAATTGCTTAAAAAACGGGATTTCGATATATATTTTTATCGATTACTTAGAAACGGGGCAAGTTATCGATTATCTGAAACAAACTCGGCACTAGGAGCACCTACATCTAAAATTTCAAGTCTCTAGCTCTTATAGGTTCTGAGATCCTTGCGTTCATACATACGGACGGACGGACGGACGGACAGACAGACGGACATGGCTAGATCGACTCGGCTATTGATGCTGATCAAGAATATATATACTTTATGGGGTCGGAGAAGAAGAACCTATTACAGCTATATGATATAGTAATCTCTAAATGCCTTCTTTAATCAAAATATCTTGAATGACTAAAAAGTTTTCCATACAACTACTTAGATTTCGACCGATCGTTACCTATGGCAGATATATGATATAGTGGTCCGATCTTAATAAGATTTTGCATTTATATGAGGAGCATAGTAAGATACTAAATGCCGAGTTTGGTCAAGATATCGTGAAAAACACAAATGTTTTTCATACAACCACCTAATTTTCGACCGATCGTTTCTATGGCAGCTATATGATATAGTGGTCCGATCTTAATAGGATTTTCCATTTATATGAGGAGCATATCAAAACTAATAAATGCCGAGTTTGGTAAAGATATCAATCTATCCTATGGCAGCTATATGATACAGTGGTTCATCTTTGTAAGATTTTGCATATACATGGGGAGCATAGTAAAACTAATAAATGCCGAGCTTGGCCAAGATATCTAAATAAACAAAATGTTTTTCATACAAGACCCTACTTTTTGACCATCGTTCCTATAGAAGCTATATGATATAGTGGTCTGATCCAACTGGTTTGACATGTGTACTGCGTGCAACAGAAAGAGGCACTTCTGCAAAGTTTCATAAAGATAGCTTAAAAACTGAGAGACTAGTTCGCATAGAAAAAGACAGATGGACAGACGGACAGCCTGACAGACGGTCTGTACTGTACTCTGTAATGCATGTTATTGTCATCACAGAGAACCCAACGGTTCATGCAAAGCACAATTGAGAAAAATTTTAGCGATAAGGATACAAATTTTCGTGTTAGTCTAGTAGAGATAGGGAAATTAAATTGGCGCCCCGTGTGAACACTTTTTAAAGATGAGTGTATGTAATAAACAAGCTCAAGTGGTTTAGGTCCAAAGCTGTGGCTCGCAAGTGAATACAAATTGGAAAAAATGTAAAAAAAATAATAAATTCGCGTCGGCCAGAAATATTACAATAATAATAAACCTGTCCTGCTGCCATCGTTGGAAAATGCCAAGGAAAGTAGCTTCCAAAGTGGAACCTCCGGAAAACCAGGTACTGTGCTAAAAATTGAAAGCTTAACTCTATTGGTTTGGCTGCGCTAATGAAGCCAACGCTTTCAATTCTTGGCAAATATGTTAAGTAGTTGAGCATAATTAAGATTTGCATGCACTTACTAACCTCTTAGGAGATTCATAAATAACTTAGTATTTGTGCGAATTAGTGCTTCTAAGCGAATGATAATTAGTGTCAAAGATTAATTGCCACTACAATTTCATTTCATAGCTTTGTCGTTCCCCCCTTCTTGTCATCACTCGCAACCACTGTTAATTATACAGTTGTCCAAGACCAAGCGTTTGTATATATGTGGTGCAGTACACGCATACAAATACACGTACATAGCAAGCCAGTTGCAGCCCGTTTATTTTCGTTTCGTTTTGTACGTATTTTCCTTTTGCGTTTCGGTCAAGAGACGCTCGCTCCCCTACGCTTTATTAATCAAGCATATCAGTTTTTTTAATTCGTTTGGCAATTTCGATTTTTATTTAAATTAATCATTTTTAAATCAAATTTAGAGTCAAATATGGCTACCAAGGAAAATTTTGACGATTCAAAAAAAAACACAATATGTCCGTTAAAAGCATAATGCGTTTAAATGATCAAATAATAAACGGTAAATTTAACCTAGAGTCTACGGAGTTAGAATGTAGATTAGAAATGCTGGCCTCACATATAGATACAGCGTTAAAATATTAGACTCGAGTACAAACTTTTGACCCAGATGATGAGTATCAGGCTATCCGTTATCAAAACATTAAGTCCTGCAACGCCTAGAGGCATGCCAGTTGCGCTGAGATTATACGACAATGATTGTCTAATATTTCTGCGGCATCATTGAGATCAATGATTGACACTGTCTCCGACATCTATGGCTCGCTCCTGTCAATAGGTGATGACAAAAAGATTCCTAACGCGATTCTCATTCACCTCGTTATGAACGAAGTTGACCTAGACGAAAACGAGAGGATCAACTCGATTATGCAATCATTCCACTATAGAGCGATTGTGAAACAGCCTTGAACCGAAGATATCAACACCTTTCTGCTGAAGAATCAACCAAAGCTTTTTCCGATGGACCGAAGCCATCAAAGGCTGTTTCAAAAAACAGTGAATAGTGGCTAGTGGAAGAAACGATCAAGTGACTCCATAATATTTACATTGCGGCGCCGAAGGCCATTCGATATTGAATTGCTCAGCATATGCCGCGTTATCAGTACTGCAGCGGTTTGAGTTCGCTAAGACGTCTCCTTTATACATCAATTGCGTTCGGAAGGGGCACACTGTTGCCAAATTTAAGGCAAACAAAGGCTGAGTATGCAGTCGTTCTCCCCAGTCGACTCCGCACAGGATCAACCATCGACTTCACATGCTATATATGCGAATGTGTCTGATATTGTAATCCTAGCTACCGCCGTCGTTAGCGTTAAAACGAGAAGAGGCGAGATCATTTTGGCTAGAGCTTTACTCGATTCTGGATCACAAATTAATTAAGTTACAGACGAGCTAGCAAAACGATTGCAGCTGCGTGAGAAGCGGCCAGTATCAGCTTACTTGGGTTTGCTCAATGCAATACTCAAGTAAGAAAGAAGATTCATACAGTGGTGAAGTCGCGAGTCAATTGTAGTGAGTTCTCGTTAGATTTGTCGATTTTGAAGACCATTTTGGGTTACCAGCTTGACAATACGGTCAATGTAAAATTGATACTTATTAAAAAAAGGCCCATGATAGATTTTTTTTCTCTCAAAATTGAACAATTGATAGCCGTTTAGAAGGAATAATAATTTGTATATATGTAAGTGCAGTACACGCATACAAATACACGTACATAGCAAGCCAGTTGCAGCCCGTTTATTTTCGTTTCGTTTTGTACGTATTTTCCTTTTGCGTTTCGGTCAAGAGACGCTCGCTCCCCTACGCTTTATTAATCAAGCATATCAGTTTTTTTAATTCGTTTGGCAATTTCGATTTTTATTTAAATTAATCATTTTTAAATCAGATTTAGAGTCAAATATGGCTACCAAGGAAAATTTTGACGATTCAAAAAAAAAACACAATATGTCCGTTAAAAGCATAATGCGTTTAAATGATCAAATAATAAACGGTAAATTTAACCTAGAGTCTACGGAGTTAGAATGTAGATTAGAAATGCTGGCCTCACATATAGATACAGCGTTAAAATATTAGACTCGAGTACAAACTTTTGACCCAGATGATGAGTATCAGGCTATCCGTTATCAAAACATTAAGTCCTGCAACGCCTAGAGGCATGCCAGTTGCGCTGAGATTATACGACAATGATTGTCTAATATTTCTGCGGCATCATTGAGATCAATGATTGACACTGTCTCCGACATCTATGGCTCGCTCCTGTCAATAGGTGATGACAAAAAGATTCCTAACGCGATTCTCATTCACCTCGTTATGAACGAAGTTGACCTAGACGAAAACGGGAGGATCAACTCGATTATGCAATCATTCCACTATAGAGCGATTGTGAAACAGCCTTGAACCGAAGATATCAACACCTTTCTGCTGAAGAATCAACCAAAGCTTTTTCCGATGGACCGAAGCCATCAAAGGCTGTTTCAAAAAACAGTGAATAGTGGCTAGTGGAAGAAACGATCAAGTGACTCCATAATATTTACATTGCGGCGCCGAAGGCCATTCGATATTGAATTGCTCAGCATATGCCGCGTTATCAGTACTGCAGCGGTTTGAGTTCGCTAAGACGTCTCCTTTATACATCAATTGCGTTCGGAAGGGGCACACTGTTGCCAAATTTAAGGCAAACAAAGGCTGAGTATGCAGTCGTTCTCCCCAGTCGACTCCGCACAGGATCAACCATCGACTTCACATGCTATATATGCGAATGTGTCTGATATTGTAATCCTAGCTACCGCCGTCGTTAGCGTTAAAACGAGAAGAGGCGAGATCATTTTGGCTAGAGCTTTACTCGATTCTGGATCACAAATTAATTAAGTTACAGACGAGCTAGCAAAACGATTGCAGCTGCGTGAGAAGCGGCCAGTATCAGCTTACTTGGGTTTGCTCAATGCAATACTCAAGTAAGAAAGAAGATTCATACAGTGGTGAAGTCGCGAGTCAATTGTAGTGAGTTCTCGTTAGATTTGTCGATTTTGAAGACCATTTTGGGTTACCAGCTTGACAATACGGTCAATGTAAAATTGATACTTATTAAAAAAAAGGCCCATGATAGATTTTTTTTCTCTCAAAATTGAACAATTGATAGCCGTTTAGAAGGAATAATAATTTGTATATATGTAAGTGCAGTACACGCATACAAATACACGTACATAGCAAGCCAGTTGCAGCCCGTTTATTTTCGTTTCGTTTTGTACGTATTTTCCTTTTGCGTTTCGGTCAAGAGACGCTCGCTCCCCTACGCTTTATTAATCAAGCATATCAGTTTTTTTAATTCGTTTGGCAATTTCGATTTTTATTTAAATTAATCATTTTTAAATCAGATTTAGAGTCAAATATGGCTACCAAGGAAAATTTTGACGATTCAAAAAAAAAACACAATATGTCCGTTAAAAGCATAATGCGTTTAAATGATCAAATAATAAACGGTAAATTTAACCTAGAGTCTACGGAGTTAGAATGTAGATTAGAAATGCTGGCCTCACATATAGATACAGCGTTAAAATATTAGACTCGAGTACAAACTTTTGACCCAGATGATGAGTATCAGGCTATCCGTTATCAAAACATTAAGTCCTGCAACGCCTAGAGGCATGCCAGTTGCGCTGAGATTATACGACAATGATTGTCTAATATTTCTGCGGCATCATTGAGATCAATGATTGACACTGTCTCCGACATCTATGGCTCGCTCCTGTCAATAGGTGATGACAAAAAGATTCCTAACGCGATTCTCATTCACCTCGTTATGAACGAAGTTGACCTAGACGAAAACGGGAGGATCAACTCGATTATGCAATCATTCCACTATAGAGCGATTGTGAAACAGCCTTGAACCGAAGATATCAACACCTTTCTGCTGAAGAATCAACCAAAGCTTTTTCCGATGGACCGAAGCCATCAAAGGCTGTTTCAAAAAACAGTGAATAGTGGCTAGTGGAAGAAACGATCAAGTGACTCCATAATATTTACATTGCGGCTCCGAAGGCTATTCGATATTGAATTGCTCAGCATATGCCGCGTTATCAGTACTGCAGCGGTTTGAGTTCGCTAAGACGGCTAAGGGGCACACTGTTGCCAAATTTAAGGCAAACAAAGGCTGAGTATGCAGTCGTTTGGTGAATGAGAATCGCGTTTGGCTAGAGCTTTACTCGATTCAGGATCACAAATTAATTAAGTTACAGACGAGCTAGCACAACGATTGCAGCTGCGTAGAGAAGCGGCCAGTATCAGCTTACTTGGGTTTGCTCAATGCATTACTCAAGTAAGAAAGAAGATTCATACAGTGGTGAAGTCGCTAGTCAATTGCAGTGAGTTCTCGTTAGATTTGTCGATTTTGAAGACCATTTTGGGTTACCAGCTTGACAATACGGTCAATGTCGTTAAGTCATGAGAAGACTCATGCTTTCAATCTGAGTTGCCAAGAAGAGTCTTATACCTCGATAGACAAAACATTGCTGAGATTTTGGTCATTGGAAGAGTTGCCTTCAGCGAAAAGGGTCCGAACAGTTGAGCAGCAGTTAGTGAGAGTCACTTTCAAGATAATTTGGAAATACTGCCGTCAGGTCGATTTAAAGTAAGACTGCCATTTCAATCAGATCCAAATCAGCTTGGTAACTTCTTCGAGGTTGCTAAGCGTCGTTTTTTGTGGCTTGAAAGAGTTTAGGTCACATGTCTGAAATAGATGACCAGATTCCAAGTACTCCACACTACTTCATTCCGCGTCAGTGTGTTTTAAGACCACAAAGCACATCGACCAAGTTACGCGTTGTTTTCGACGCGTCCTGTCGGACATCGTCTCAAATTGCATTGAATGACCTTCTAATGGTTGGACCGACCATTCAAGAAGACCTGTATTCGATTCTGCTCCGATTTCGACTCTACGAATATGCGTTGACCGCTTACATCAAAAAGATGTATAGGCAGGTCATGGTGCATGAAGCAGATCGAGATTTCCAGCTCGTAGTGTGGAGAAAGAACCCATCTGACTATTTGAGTTCCTTCAGGTTAAACACCGTAACTAACGGCACTGCCCCGTTTTTGGCAATACGGTGTTTAACAAAGCTAAGTGAGATGAGCGAGTCATCACTCCCTAAAGCTGCTGACGTTATCAGGCATCGACTTGTATGCCGATGATTTAACTTTCAGACAATTAAGTCTGCAGTCAAATACTCAAAAGCGCAGGTTTCGAACTAACCAAATGGTTTTCGAATTCTCTTAAGTTCTCCGCAGCAAACGCAGCTAAGCCGATAACGATCTCAAAGTCTGACACAACCAAAACACTTGGCGTGTTGTGGTTGCCGAATGAAGATGCCTTTCAATTCAATATTGACGATTCATTCATGGGTCTTAGAGCGACAAAACGGAACATTCTCTCGGTGACATCGCGGCTATTCGACCCGCTTGGCCTGTTAAGCCCTCTGATAAACAAAGAAACTGCAGAAGGTTGTCGTATTTCGTTGTTGACATCCAAATCTAAAAGTAACCCTCCTTCAAGACGAAGACTCTTCCCCGACTTGAGCTGTGCGCAGAGTCAGAAATCTTATAAGATTACCGATTGAACGAATGGTTCTTTGGTCTGATTCTGAAGTCACGCTTCATTGGATTCGGTCACATCCTTCGTCTTTGGCAACATTTGTGTCAAATCGAGTGACTGAAATCTAAGAATGGTCAGAGAAAGCTGAATGGCGCCATGACCCTACTAAGCAAAACCCAGCAGATATTGTCGTCGATGTGGTTTGATGGGCCTTCATTTTTGAGGGAACCAAGAGAATCCTGGCCGGTTAACCAGCATCTGACAACAGATGAGATGCGAACTCTAGAAGTACACAAAACAGCTGTTGGACTAGCAGTTCTGATAGACCAACCAGATATCTGGCAGCGAGTGTTTGCTTATGTGTTCCGCTTCTTTCACAAATGTAAAAATCAAGAAGTACAATTTGAGAGTATTCCTACGGCGCTCAAAAGGAAAAAAGCTTTCGAGAAGATAGTTGAAGTCATCCAACGAGTTAAATTTAAAGATGACATAGATCGAGTTGGAAAGGGCATGAGTATAATGGATCTTGGTGCTCCTTTTCGTTGTTGCGAGTAGGGGGACGACTTGTAAATGATTCTATTTCATCTGATGCTAAGTTTCCCCTACTTAAAAAAAAAAACTCGCAGTTCGCTAGAAGATTTATTAGATACCCATGTTTCTGAAAATGCGATTATATCGGAATCGAAGGAAGAGCTAGCCATTAAAAGATTTTTCAGTTTGGAAAAGAGACCTTTGACATTCTGGTAATGAATAGAGACTTGGTCGGAAGACGAAGTTAGTTATTTGGGGCAGAAACAGTACCGTGTATCGAAGGGACTTGAAGGGTGACAGGCTGGTTACGCTTTTTTGGCTTAAACTCGTGAACAATTATGTGTGGAGGCCAAAATTTGAGAGTATAAATGATTGGAAACATATCACTTGAAACATTTATTTAGATAGCAGAATATTTGCCAGCAATATAGGCTGCCAATGACTCAGTTTGGCTAACTGGGCAGGTTCGAGTACGGGGAGTAATGGACTACTATAGGGGACAAAACAGGAGTAATTTTTGGGCAGTCGCTTGATGAAGGCGATAAATTGGAGATAATTCCAAGTTGCTAGGCATCAGCGGTTAGCCGTTGGCCAACGGTCTCGCGCTGTCTTGGCCTGTTCAAGTGGCATCATGTTACTTAGTTCCGCAGCACGGTATGTATGTATGTATATATGCAACAAAGTGTTACAAGTTGAGTTATGTATGTGTGTATGTGTGTATGAATATACTACACATTTCTCCAGAAAAAGTAAACGGTCCAATTAATTTAAGGTCAACAAATTCACTCAATAGAATTGACGATGGCTTTCTTTCGTCCTTTCCCAATTAAGGGAAACAACAGCAACATATTTACTATCAAGATCAGTTGCTGAACAAAATTTAATCCCAAACTTATTTGGTTTGTTTGGGAACAACCGCTCGCATATATATAATTTTCTATCCTTCTATCCTTTTATGAATGCATCCGAAACACGAGATCATTTGTCATTCTTCAATCGCTTACTTCTTTCATTTTTTACCAAATCAATTCAATATCTGTGAAGTCTTTTTTGGTAATAGTTTTTACAAAAAGTCTGTTTGGATCATAAATGGGATCATTTCAAGTTCTTAGCTTCGTATGCGCCCCGTGCTTATAAGAACTCCAGAAAAGCATTAAACTTTACTTGAGATAACTTCAATTTGTTTTCTAGTACTCGGAATGCATCGAGATCTGTGCATATTATAATGTGATCTATAATTTTAGATCAATAATCAATGAAAAAGCACAACTCGCAGTAGCCTTTATTATGTTTCGTTTTGCAAACGCTGAAGGCCCATTGGCCTTTTTGAAAATTGTGTGTATTGGTCTCCTATTGGAGTGGATACTGTTTTTATTTTTCTATGACGGTCAGAATGAACGGTTGGTATATATAGGTATACCACATATTTATCCTTGTAAAATATCGCACGAATCTAACAATTTATTATATTTAAGATAATAATTAATGGAACTCAAGAAAATAGTTTTTCAATGTAAAATTGATACTTATTAAAAAAAAGGCCCATGATAGATTTTTTTTCTCTCAAAATTGATCAATTGATAGCCGTTTAGAAGGAATAATAATTTGTATATATGTAAGTGCAGTACACGCATACAAATACACGTACATAGCAAGCCAGTTGCAGCCCGTTTATTTTCGTTTCGTTTTGTACGTATTTTCCTTTTGCGTTTCGGTCAAGAGACGCTCGCTCCCCTACGCTTTATTAATCAAGCATATCAGTTTTTTTAATTCGTTTGGCAATTTCGATTTTAATTTAAATTAATCATTTTTAAATCAAATTTAGAGTCAAATATGGCTACCAAGGAAAATTTTGACGATTCAAAAAAGAAACGCAACATGTCCGTTAAAAGCATAATGCGTTTAAATGATCAAATAATAAACGGTAAATTTAACCTAGAGTCTACGGAGTTAGAATGTAGATTAGAAATGCTGGCTATCCGTTATCAAGACATTAAGTCCTGCAACGCCTAGAGGCATGCCAGTTGCGTTGAGAGTATACGACAATGATTGTCTAAAAAAAAGGCCCATGATAGATTTTTTTTCTCTCAAAATTGATCAATTGATAGCCGTTTAGAAGGAATAATATACTTTTTATAAAAAAAAAAATAAATAAAATTATAAAAAACTTTTCCAAAATCGGTGGGTTTGGCAGCGATGACAGTCAAACAAAACACAATACGGCTAATGTGGTCAATAACGTCAAAATAGTAGATCAGACGATATACAATCTCTGTGGATCCTATTGCTCATATTAACAATTGTAACAGTTTGTCAATTGTTATTTACCATTTATTTAAAACAAAATAAATTAATTAAAAAACGTTACGTAATTCAATAAAAAAATTACAAAAATGGAAAAGAATATTGTAGACATTGTTGCGGGACGAATTAAGCTATTTGATTGTTTAGTATTAAGTATATTCTGAAAGTATGTATTTTTGACCTCTGAATGTACGGACATATTGTGTTTGGCATGTTGCCGGCATTTCTTAAATGTTAAGGTTATTACTGTCGTGAGTTCAGAGGGAATATATATCTAAGTTCTAACCTATGTAATCGGTTCAGAATAAAACACTGGAGTTTGTACTTGCATCGGCACTTGCACGTACACTACCACGTTTTGCATACGCTGTCTCTATGAACATCGGAATAACATGGCCAGGGGCCAGGCGTAAACCTTCCAGTGTTCAAATTGCAACTCCACCTTCGTTTGGCACACTACATGATCTTTTATTCGCAGTTCTTATTGTAAGAATCTGCAAGAGCGACTTGCACTGGAGACAAGACGTGTTGTAACATTTAAGTTACAGTGTGTGTACATAGACACAGCACAGGCTGGGCCTCCACCCCAGTTATAGAGTTCCATTGGTACGTAAACAGCGTAAAATATAGTAGAAGTCATTTCCGAGCTGAGCAGGATGACACAACGGTCACCCGGGAAAAGCCCACGTCTAAATGATGGCCAGGAGATAACTGCCACGGCGAGTGAGGCGCAGCATTGGCTGCCGCACAATGCACCGCAGCTAGCAGGTGATAGATTGATGAATACTGGACGGATGCGGCAGCCAGCGGATCCGCACTCAAGGGCCCCGCAGCCAGTGGATGCTCAAAACAAAGAAGCATAAGTTGTGTCGATTTAGATGGAGCACGCCTACTATTCCGCATATTGCCTGTGACATTGCACGCGGCCAATAAGCGGAACGCGGCCATGGTAAACGACTATTTTGATATCGAGAACTGCGGTGTGAAAATTACGCCACTAGTCGCAGCCAGCGACGATGCACGAGCACAGAAGATACTCGAATACACCACGTAAAAATAGGGGATCGTTACCAGACAGGTTTATTATGGAACCGTGATAATGTTGAGTTACCACGAAGCTATGATATGGCATACAAAAGATTGGTCAATATTGAGTTGCCACGTAGCTACGATATTGCATACAAAAGATTGGTTAACATTGAGAGGAAGATGAAGCATAACGATTAGTTCAAACGAGCCTATATGAAAATCATAGATGATTATGTCCATAAAGGATATGCTCGACGATTGGAGCATCATGAGGGTTGGTATCTACACACTTTGGAGCTGATAATCCAAATAAGCCCGGTAAGATAAGATTAGTTTTCGACACGGCAGCAAAGGTCGGTGACATTTCATTGAATTCGGCGTTATCCAAGGGGCCGCAGCACTACAAGTCGCTGCCAGCTGTTCTCTTTCATTTCCGGGAAGGTGCCGTTGACGTTTGTGGAGACATCAGAGAGATCATCAAGTGTTGATTCGACCGCAGGTTAGATGCGCCCAGCGATTCCTGTGGCGAAACATCGATGTTCGCCGGGAGCCTGATATTTTTGAGATGAGGGTAATGACTTTTGGAGCAACATGCTCGCCAAGCGCCGCGCACTATGTGAAGACCTTGAATGCCCTGCAGTATCAGGATTCAGATCCTCACTCGGTTAAAGCTATTCTTGAATGTCACTATGAGGACAACTATCTGGATAGTTTTGATAGTGAAGGCGACACCATCGCCAAATCAACAAATATTAGAAAAATACATGCAATACAGCAATACAATAGAGTTCGCCATTTGCAGCTGGCGCCCTGCGTCAACATGGGGCTGCTAGGAGCATCGGATGGGGCGAAGCTGAAGAAAAGTTTCTGGGCAAGTGTTATGTGTGCTAAATTTGGAGCGAGTTCCTACGAATAGGGAATTTTTGTGCTTGATCATGACAACATTTGATCCTTTGGGATTTCTTAGCTGTCTCATGATAGCTGGAAAGCTACTAATGCGTGAGATCTGGCGACAAAATGTGCAATGGGATGAACCCTTACCAGATGAGATTGCCCGCGCCTTTAGTAAATGGCTTCAAGATATGAACAACGTGATTGATTTCGGAGCTCTCGCCATTACTTTGGCCCAATACCTGTGCGGTCAATACAACTGCACGTTTTTGTCGACGCTAGTTAGTCAGCATTCGCAGCTGTGACGTACTTAAGAGTCACCTACGACAACAACGACGTGCAAGTATGCTTCGTATATGCCAAGACGAAGTGTGCCCCAATGAAAACGATGTTAATTGTACGACTAGAAGTGGAATAGGATCGAGGCTGATGGACACTGTCAAAAGAGAGCACAGTATAGCGTTCAGCGATGCATATCTACCCTACCATTATCATAAATCAAAGGGTATAACAATCCGTTAATACATTGTGACACTTTGTCATAATAAATACAAATATACAAATGAACAAAGTACATTAAAAGACCGCTTATAATTACATAAACATTCCAGCGCACAAGCAATACGATCCATCGCTTATACATAAGCCGATCGCGGCGCGTGGGAATGCTGAGCATGCACTTTGCAGCTCAAGTGGTCAAACCATACACAACATACTTATACTTACATATAAACACATAGATAAAAGCATTGCATGTTTCGGGTTAGCTGAACCCAACATGAACATATATGAATCATTCTGAATAAAGTAACACGACGGAGCAGACGCTCCAAACCAAAACGTTCTCGTCTTTATCCACGCAACATATTACATGCCGACCGTGACAAAAGTCACAAGCAGTAGTCTCCCGTCAGTTAGAGTGTGAAAACGTGAAGCTCCACAGGAACGGCAAATAAAACGACGCCGTCTTCAACACCTAGATCAGCAGCTTCGCATTGGTGCGAAACAACGCAAACGGGCTGCGTAATTGCGAATGCCCCAATTTGCTTTAACATTAAGTTCTAATTTTAAGCCTATGTGGGAAACCGCTGCTTGAAAAAATACTAAACACTGATAGGCCTTACACTAACAAATGTAGTTGCAAATTTAAAAAAAAAAAAATGAATTGTAAACCGAAATGTGAGCCAACCACATTCTATAACAACTAATATTTTCATGTCTGTGGCAAGTAAGAGGTTCTAGTCGGGAGCTCCCGACTAGGGGATACCCTGAACCCTCTTATTCCAACACCAAATGCAGAGCGGGCTTATAGATAGAGAGTAGCGGGGAGGTGGCGATAGGTATAAAATGAAGGATACTCGATATATATATATATATATATATATACTATTCTAGAAGCTACATGTCAAGTTTGGTGACTCTAGCTCGTATTATTTACCAAATTTGCTTAAAAAACGGGATTTCAATATACATTTTTATCGATAACTTGGAAACGGGGCAAGTTATCGTTTATCGGAAACAAATCTTCGCGGGCATCAGGAGGACCTGCAGCTAAAATTTCAAGTCTCTAGCTCTTATAGGTTCTGAGATCCTTAAGTTCATACATACGGACGGACGGACGGACGGACAGACAGACGGACATGGCTAGATCGACGCGGCTATTGATGCTGATCAAGAATATATATACTTTATGGGGTCGGAGATGCTTCCTTCTGCCTGTTACATACATTTGCATTTTGCACAAATACAATATACCCTTTTTACCCATTTTCAATGGGTTCAGGGTATAAAAATATATCTTCATAAAAATTATCACCAAAAATTTTATTTTTGATTTTCAAAGAAGAAAATATTTTTCTTTCTTTACGTAATCCCACAATTACAAAATTATGAAAAAAATAAAAAATTTTTAATAGAAAACATTACTTCTTCTTTCATGAACGTTAGAACAAAAAAAAAATTTTTTTTTCATTGAATATATATAAAAACAATTAAATTACATAATGGGATGGTTTAGTGATTCTAGTAAGGCAAAAGACAATACTGCCAACGTTGTAAATAACGTCAAGATAATTGATTGAATTGTTATTAATTATCACCATAGTGTCAGTTTTACAATTATTGCTTACAATCTATGTTAAGCATAATAAAATTATTAAGGATAGATACATGAGTAGGGCAAATAACTTAGATAAGATCTAAAAATGAATTAGGAGGAATTAATAACAAACTCTGAAATGGCACAAACAGTTGTAGAATTTATCAAGCTAGCCACATCTCTGATACCAGAGTTTAACGGTAAGCCAGAAAATCTACAAAGTTTTCTAGATTCTTTGAATCTATGGGTAACCTTAAAAGGCACACATGAGCTAACAGCCATAAGCCTTATAAAAACAAAGCTAAAAGGCCACGCGAGAAATTTATTAAGAAATGAGCAACTATCAAATGCAGTAAAAGGAGAATCGGTAGAAGTTGAATCTGCTAAGCTTCTTAATCTGCAACAGAAAAATAAAACGGCTAACCAATACACCCAAGAGGTGGAAAAACTGGCAAAGGCCCTTGAAGGCGGCTATATCAGTGAAGGTCTAAGCCAATCACTTGCAAACAAATACAGCACTACAACAGCTGTAAAAGCTATGACCCAAAATTGTTCAATTGATAAGGTAAAACTTAGCATGTAGGCAGGCACATTCACAAATATGAATGATGCCGTCTCCCAATTTGTCAATAGTTGTAACAGATAACAGGTCAAAGTAACACTGTCCTGTATTATCAACGAGGTGCAAGCAATAATAATAGAGGAGGCCGAGGTTATAATCGTGGCAGATATTACAACCACAACAATTACAGCCGAGACGGTAACAACAACAACAACAATAATAACAATAACCGTGGAGGAAGACGAGGCCAAAATCGAGGAAGAGGCTGAGGTAACTCCAACCAAGGTAATAACAATGCGTCGGAAAACTCTCAGAACCCTTTAGGAAACAACCAGTAAATGTAAAGGTTCATTCCATCAATTACAGTCTTAATATGTTTGTCACTTTTTATAATCATTCAACTGAAAATAAACTTACATTCCTAATAGATACTGGTGCAGATATCTCATTTTTTAAAATAAATTCAGATAACTTCAAAATTCAAGAAGAAAAAATTATAAACATCCAAGGCATAGGCCAAGGTGGCATAAAATCTCAAGTAACAACTTCAATAGAACTTCAATCAACAAAATATATTATTCCACACGAATTTCATTTAGTAGATTGATATTTTTCAATACCGTGTGATGGAATAATAGGCATTGATTTTATTAAAAAATTCAATTGTCAATTAGATTTCAAACCAAGTGAAGACTGGTTTATAATTAGACCTCAAAATTTAAATTATCCTATTTATGTTCCTATAACATATAGTGCTGGCAACAATACAGTGCTTCTGCCAGCCAGATCCCAATTCGATAAATAGACATTAATACAGTAAATGATTATATATTTGTTCCTAATCAAGAAATACATAATGGAATTTATGTTGCAAATACAATAGCAGCATCCAAACATGTATACATTCAATTTGGTGAAAACCTGATATTAAGTCAAGGCATGAAAAGTATTTTGCTCTACCTAGTTGATCTAAAATATCATCAATTCTAGGTAGTGGAAACTTATCGGACAACAGTTTTTTATTTATCTGACGATAGTCAATTACTAATCGCCATTTCTTATCTTCTGAGCCTGGAAGTGCTTTCTTCGGGACTAGTAGAAGTGGGCTATTGTATTCTGACACTGATGGTTCGACAATTTTATCGGAGATTAATTTGCTTTCTTGTTTTTGAATTTCTTCTACTTGACTATGCGGGCTTCGAAAATTTTTAATATAAATTGGTTCAGTATCCTTCAATCTCAATTTTTGTTTATAAAAATTATTCGTTGTTATTGATTCGGTTTCAAGTCCGAATACATCACTATACTTGGTGCATAATTCTTTTAATTGTGGTTTAAATTGGTTTGGAAAGTTTTTACTTAATTGAGCTAGTACTGTGTTCTTTCTATTTTCTGGAGTGGTTTGAACTACGTCGTAGTTTGAAAGTAGTTCAATGTTTAGAGTATTTATATTAGTTAATTGGTCTTTATTGGTTGTATTAAGAAATCAGACGAATGTATTTATTTGTGTTGAAACTGTGTTTGCAACGTAAATACCAGGTTGAATTTCCTGATTTGGAATGAATATACTATCTTCACTTGAGTTTATTTCAATTTTTCGGACAACTTCTGATGTTGCTGGTATAAGTATTGAATTGTTACCAGAACTGTATGTTATTGGAACATAAATTTGGACATTTATATTGTTTGGTCTTATTAAAAACCAATCTTCGGACGGTTCTAAGTCTATTTTGCAATTAAGACCTTTAATGAAATCTATGCCTATTATTCCGTCACACGGTATAGCGAAATTTGCATCGACTATATGAAAATTGTGAGGGATTATATAGTTGTCAGCTTGTAGCTCAATAGGGGCGAGGCCTTTGGATTTTATGATTCCTTGACCTATACCTTGAATGTCTATAGTGTTATTCAACTGGATGTCGTTGAAGACATCAGAATCTTCTTTTAAAATTGAGATATCAGCATCTGTATCTATTATCTATTCCTGATTCTACATTATAAAAAGAGACAAAAATATTGAGATTGAAGTTTATTGAGTGAACCTTATTGTTTTCTAGTTTTGCGTATCTAAAGGTCGTTCGGAGTTTTCCGAATTGTGTTGGGTAACTCCGACATTATTGTTGTGGCCTCGATTCGAGTTGCCACGGCCTCTAGAGTTTCCTCTATTTTGGCCTTGTGCCCTGTTATAGTTTCTGCTATAACTTTGGTTATTATTTCTGGAACCGTTGTTCTGATAATTACCTCAGCCACGATAATTACCTCCGTTTCCTCTATAATTCCATATTGTCGTTGACGGAAGTACAATACAGAATTTGCCTGGCCTGTTGCTTCCGTACAACTGTTGACAAATTTTGAAAGGGCATCATTCATTGTGTTGAATGTACCTGCTTGCATGATCAGTTTTACTCTGTCAATTGCGCAATTTTGCGTCATGGCCTTTACAGCTAATGTCAAACTGTATTTGTTTGCTAGATCCGGGCTTAAACCATCACTGATTTACGCACCTTCAAGAGCCTGGGTCAATTTTTCCACCTCTTGGGTGTATTGATTATTGATTGCTAATTACTAATCAAATTTCTAGCGTGGCCCTTCAGCTTAGTCTTTATTATGCTTACTGCAGTTAGTTCGTGAGTGCCTTTTAAGGAATCTATTAGATTCAATGCATCCAAAAAACTTTATAGGTTTTCGGCCTTTCCGTCGAACTCTGGTAGGAGTGACGAGGCTAATTTTAAAAACTCTACAACTGTCTGAGCCATGTTTAATAATTTTATGTCGACTATTTGGTCGTTTTCTGAGTTTGTCAAGAGTGACTTATCAAATGTTACCGGCGTGTTTAATGCCGATGGTAAATAATGCTGGAGATTGTACTTCTCGTTTAAGCCTACCAGATTATCCCTTAGACTGTGTAAGCTTCTGAGTTTATGCTGCCACTCCACAATTAAACTCCTGATTTCATTGTATTCATATACAAGAATCTCAGTGTGTTTAATTATGGTTGGTTGCAAAACTGGTGCGCTTTTATTTGGCACTTATATGATTTATCGAAATTCGATCTGTGCAGCTTTATTTTTCAGCTATTTGGTGCCATTCCATTTATAGGAATTTGACTATTGAATAATTTTATTCATTATATTGTTGGCTTTTTGAATACTACGAAGTCTAGTGTTCTTCTTAGTATTGGATGCTCTTTAATGATCGACCTAACTTGTATACCCGTATGGTTGTCAATACTATCCCTTTTTGTGTTTTTGTACAATGGAATAACGGTGAAAAATCTAAATGAAATGTATCCATATATAAAGTTTCTAATTCATATATGCTTACTGGGGTCGTTGAGACCAATTGTTGAATTCTTTCTTTAAAATAGGTATCTCTAACATAGACCTCTCTAATTGCTTCTATTGTGCCCATTTTTAAAAATCTTCTTATTTTTATACCCTTGCATAGAAGGAGACATCTCCGACCCCATAAAGTATATATAGTGACATATCCATAGTCGCACCCACTCTTCAACATAACTTAGCACACAAGCATACGTATAAGCATAAGTATAAACATGTCTAATATTGTAAACAAAAAGCCTGGTGATAACATCGACATTGGTCAAGATCAAACTGTCCCCTTTGGTAGACATAAACAATTCACCCTAAATATCACGCCACTGTCAATGTTCCCATCAGACTACTATCCCACGCATAATTGCTGACGCAGCTCAAACTTCACTCAATTTTGACTCAAGCTCTCTCAAAGCGAAGTTTGCTAAGCGACCGCAACAGATAGATAAATTAGTTCATATTCGGGAGTCAAATCTGAATGTACTCGTTATAAGTAGTAGCCAATTGTGAAAATAAAGGATTGAAATATATTTTTTTAAAGTAACTATTCGTGTAAAACTTAATTGGCGCAGCCGGTAGGATACGTCGGGAAAAAGTAAAGATCGCTAAAGGATAATTAATTCCTAGATCTAAAGCACAATCGCGACCGAATTTGTTGTCGGTGTGTAGTTAACGATTTCTCGAATACGTATCCGCATAAGAACCTTCGGGTCACTCGTAATTTATTAACATTGACCCTTCGGGCAAAAAAGCTACAACAGTTAATAACGACTGGCTTTGCATATCTTTCGATCCCTGCAATACGTTATTACTGGGTCTTTTCAATAAGACACACACACAAAAAAAAAACAAAACAATTAAACAATAATAATTAAGCACAAACTATAAACTAAATTAAATGTACAAAGTACAAAAACCAAGTGCAAAGAAATAAAAGTGCAAATCAAAGAACCAAAAAAAAAGTTCGAGTACCATTAACTCAAAAAAAAATTTTATAATCAACCACCAAAACGTGAATTTCAACAAAACCATGACTATGGAATTATCAGAACAACACCTCAACCAGGCCCTCTCACAACTGAGACAGGTGCCTAGTTTTGACGGATCAACAGAAAATCTCAACGCTTTTATCAAAAGAATCGATTACATCCTACATCTGTATCCAACCCGAGATGTCAGACAACATAGCATCTTATACGGAGCCATCGAATTACAAGTTGCTGGAGATGCTCAGAGAGTTTCACAAAGGACAGCGGCCAACACTTGGCAGGAGTTGAGGAATGCACTGATCGAAGAATATAAAGTGCAAACACCATTTGAAGAGCTCCTTCGACGTCTATACAAAACGAATTTCCAGGGAAACGTCCGTAAGTTCATCGAGGATCTCGAAAATAAATCTTATATCATATTATTATAATATAATATATATTACAAAAAAATTACAAGATAGGCTTTTCATGATGTTAGCTAGATACGACATTACGTCGACACAAAAACTTAAACAAGTAGCACAAAGAGAAGGATTATACGAAAATAGCGTAAATGATAGACCTAAAACTAATAACGTACAGGGAAATCAAAATAACAATCGTAGAAACATGGGAAATTATCAGCAGAACGCTAACCCAGCCACCAGTTCAAGTGGCTATTCCAACACGAATCAGAGTTATCATGTACAAAACAAACAACACACTAATTCAGAAGACAATCAAAAAGCTCACCACGAGTTCCGACAGGGGATACTCTGAACCCTCATATTCCAACACCAAATGCAGCGCGCGCTTATAGATAGAGAGTAGCGGGGAGGTGGCGATAGGTATAAAATGAAAGATAATCGATATATATATACTTTTCTAGAAGCTACATGTTAAGTTTGGTGACTCTAGCTCTTATTATTTACCAAAATTGCTTAAAAAACAGGATTTCGATATTACTATTACTCGGAAACGGGACCAGCTATCGATTATCGGAAACAAACTCGATCTGCGTAGGAACTAGGAGCACCTACATCTAAAATTTCAAGTCTCTAGCTCTTATAGGTTCTGAGATCCTTGCGTTCATACATACGGACGGACGGACGGACGGACAGACAGACGGACATGGCTAGATCGACTCGGCTATTAATGCTGATCAAGAATATATATACTTTATGGGGTCGGAGATGCTTCCTTCTGCCTGTTACATACATTTGGATTTTGCACAAAAACATAATACCCCTTTTACCCATTTTTAATGGGTTCAGGGTATAATTACATACAAAGACATGACGATGCACAAAGAAAAGTGTGCTATACTTCCACAATGAAGCAGACTTTCCAATTTTTCAAGAAGCCTACTTTGAAATAATAAGTCCGAATAATTTAACAAAGGCACTGAAAACTAGTAAAAAATTAATAGATCTTCAAACATTTGCAGAATTCAAGGAACTAATATTAAAAAAACACAAAGAATTATTACATCCAGGAATTGAAAAAACTATCAATTGGTTCAAAGAAACCCACTATTTTCCAGATTATCAAAATTTAATTCAAAATCTAATAAACGAATGCGAGATTTGTTACATCGCAAAAACAGAACACAGGGATACAAAATTAACTTTCGAAATAACTCCGGAAATCGCTAATATCCGAGAAAAATATGTAATGGATTTTTACATAATAGGAGATATACAATTTTTATCTTGCATTGATATCTATTCAAAATTTGCATCATTAATAGAAATTAAAAGTAGAGACTGGTTAGAAACCAAACGAGCTATAATACAAGTATTCAACCAAATGGGTAAACCTATCGAAATAAAAGCAGACAAAGACTCAGCTTTTATGTGCACAGCTTTACAATTATGGCTAAAATCAGAAGCAGTAAATATTAATATAACCACCAGTAAAAATGGCATATCCGACGTAGAACGCTTTCATAAGACAGCTAACGAAAAATTAAGAATCATTAACAGCGACTCAGAAGTCGAAAACAAACCTACAAAATTTGAAACTATACTTTACACATACAATCATAAGACGAAACACAAAACGACTAACAGAACACCAGCGGACATATTCATATACGCAGGTACACCAGAGTATGACACTCAAGCTAATAAAGAAAAACTAATAAATAACCTCAACAAAAAACGAACAAATTATGAAATTGACACTAGATACTAGCACTCAACATTAGTTAAATCAAAGACAACAACCCCGTTCAAGAAAACAGGAGAACTAAGACAAATCGACGATAAACATTTTGAGGAAACAAACAGAGGCAGGAAGATAGTACACTACAAAACCAAATTCAAAAAGAAAAAGAAGACTAATCAAAGTAAATATAACAATTACAGGTCAACAACAGACAGCGACCAGAACATACAAGCACCAGCTTAAACTAATTATTATAATATTACTATCAATAACTATAAACCATATAAATGCACAAAGCATTGAAATTAACCCTATTAAAGCCCATAACGGTTATCTCATATTTAAAACAGGAACCATAGACATTCCAACAAATTACGAATACCATTGTTTAACGGTTAACATAACAAAAACCGAAGAAACTTTTAACAATTTAATCGAACAATCTATAGAATTTAATAACCTAATACAAATCGAATACCTAGTAGAAAAGTTAAACAGAGAAATAAACGGCTTAAAAATAGCCAAACGCAGCAAAAGAGGTTTCATAAACATAGTAGGAACAGCATAAAAATACTTATTTGGAACATTAGACCAAGAAGACAAAACAGAAATTGAACAATAAATAAGCAGCTTAGCAGAGAACACGGTTCAGGTTAATGAGTTAAATCACATAATAGAAGTTATAAACAATGGAATAGAAATCATGAACGAACTAAATCAAGAGACAGAAAAAGGAAAAAAAATTAAATATGCTTATATTTAACTTACAACACTTTACAGAATATATAGAAGACATAGAGATGGGAATGCAGCTCACAAGATTAGGTATTTTTAACCGGAAATTATTAAAACATGACTATTTGTTGCATGTCAATTCTGAGAAATTGTTAAATGTAAAAACCTCTACTTGGTTTAAATCAGATACAAACGAAATACTGATAATATCCCATATTCCTCGAGAAATGATAAAAAATCCGGTATTTGAAATAATTCCATATCACGATGAAAATAATAACATTTTGACAGAAATAGCTCATGAAAAATATTTTACACAAGACAAAAAAGTTTATAGCAAAGAAACAAAAAAATTAATTAATAATGAATGTATGACAGGAATTTTAAACCAAATTACATCAGAATGTAAAACTTTTAAAAATTTCCAAATTAACTATGTAGAACCAAAAATAATTTTAACTTGGAATTTACCAAAAACTATATTAAACCACAATTGTATAAATAACGAAATATCAATAGAAGGAAACAATTTAATAAAAATCTTTAATTGTTCATTGCAGATTAATGAAATTTCAATTTCAAACAACATGTTAGATTATACTCAAAACATTTATGTAAGCAATGATGTTATAAAATTAGAACCACTTTCGTTTGTACAAACGAAACAAATTATAATTGAACACACAAAATTTAATAATGTATTCCAGAGAATTACAATAACCATATTTGTAATCATATTAATAAGTTTAACACTTTATTTAACATATAATTTCAAAAGCAT
The DNA here is from genome assembly GCA_035045725.1 of Drosophila ezoana. NCBI lineage: Eukaryota > Metazoa > Arthropoda > Insecta > Diptera > Drosophilidae > Drosophila > Drosophila ezoana. The sequence continues at coordinate 61,995 of JAWNOU010000126.1, forward strand.
ACCTAAGAAATAAATAATAAAATATAAAAAACCAAAAGTAGAACAAACACCTGAAATAGTAGAAGATACACCAATTAAAAAAAAGAAAATATTACACTATACCCAAATTTAAACACCTGAGGACAGGCACTTTTCTAATGGTTGGGGGAGTGACATATCCATAGTCGCACCCACCCTTTAACATAACTTAGCACACAAGCATACGTATAAGCATAAGTATAAACATGTCTAAAATTGTAAACCAAAAGCCTGGTGATAACATCGACATTGGTCAAGATCAAACTGTCCCATTTGGTAGACATAAACAATTCACCCTAAATATCACGCCACTGTCAATGTTCCCATCAGACTACTATCCCACGCATAATTGCTGACGCAGCTCAAACTTCACTCAATTTTGACTCAAGCTCTCTCAAAGCGAAGTTTGCTAAGCGACCGCAACAGATAGATAAATTAGTTCATATTCGGGAGTCAAATCTGAATGTACTCGTTATAAGTAGTAGCCAATAGTGAAAATAAAGAATTGAAATATATTTTTTTAAAGTAACTATTCGTGTAAAACTTAATTATATATATATATATATATACAAAATAT
>JAWNOU010000127.1:1362500-1372500 GCA_035045725.1 Drosophila ezoana
CTTTGCAAATAATTTTTGCAAAGACGTCGAAGTTTGGAAGTGTTCTTTTGGTACGCTAATAGAAACCAAAAACCTTCACAACAACTCGACACACTAACCTACGTGTGATTCGGGGTGACCCTTAAAGAAAAGGTATTTATATGTGCTAGTGTTGAGACTTGGAACTAAATAAGGCTTCCACAGTTTCCGTACCTGCTCAGTTGACTAGAGCCGTTCCACTCGTCAGTAGCTTGCTAACAAAGAGCAGCGGGAATATTTAGACGTACTAGTCGGCGCTAACAGAGGGGGAGATCGGACCAGACAAAGGCAACACCAAGAGCACGTGTCGCACTTAGCAACCCAGTAGGACCAATTTTGTTGCTATTTTACTTATCAGCCGCTGTCTTGCGAAGAACAACATCTGGCATAGCCTCGGAAAACGGCGTCCAGCGGGTGAAACGCTTACTATTTTTGCAGCACCATCGGGGCCGCGTGCACTAAGCATATAGCGTAACCTGCAGAGAGTAACAAAGGAGCTGAGTCTGTATTACTATTGGTGTACCCTTTCGCTTGCTTAGAAGCCATTGCCATATAATTCCAATAATTATTTAACGTTGCCAAGATGAACGTCTAATAGATCCTTAGTTTAATTTTTTTTTCTTTAATTTTTCTTTTTATTAATTGTTGTAAAAATATGCAATGAATATGCCTAAATAAGTTAAAGCGAGAGGAAATTCCCACACCACCGACCTTCACCGCTGCTCATATATATATATATATACATGTGTTTATATACTTATAAATTTCTTTTGTAATATTTAGCAACAGCGATCATAATCGTCGTATACATTGGGCCCAACGTCTGCTTCGAAGGATATCGCGTGAGTAAGAGTTTAAAACAACGCTTATAGATATATGTACTTATATACACATATGAACATTTAAATGCAGCTTAATTTAGCAAGACGGTAAATTAATTACTATCCGTCAAGTCTCAAGATAATGTTGGTGAATTTCTTCTTCCACTTAATTTCTTTATGGGATTTAAACTAGTTATTGCACATTCATCATATTAACTTTGGATTTAAGTTTTTTTTTTAGAAACTGTATATATATATTTTGTAAATCGAGTTATACCTACCTTTCTATTAATTGGCCTCATGCCCAAACAAAAAAAATGCACAATGCGTGAATAAATGAATTATATTAGCATATTTGATATGATATCCTAATTCCTTAAATTTTTTTTTTTATCTGTCAAGTACCAATGTTAGCTGCTTGCAATTTATAGTGATGGTTTAAGAACCTGAAATAGGGACAAGCATCCACATTCCATTTTTTTGTATTGCTTGTCAAGGTAGGGAGGGTAAAGAGAAAGAGAGACGATCAACACCTTAGTTCTCTCACTTACGCGAAATTGAATAGTTTGAATTTGGATGTTCGGTCGGAACACATAAATGGTACCCATACTAGTATCCGGTTTTCTTCTTTTTTTTTTTTGTTTAATAGATTTACTTAAATCAATAAATTTATTTTTTTTTATTTTTGATCGCACTTAAACTATGTGTTTATGGTAAGTGCAGAAGGGAAAGGAAAAAAACCCCGACCAGTCCGACGAGCTATTGTCCGAGCATTAGCAAGAAGTGCGAACCTCCAATCCCTATGCACCCGGTTAGGCAACAGCCACGGCCGTTCGTTCTATTTTGGTAGATGGCCAAACGAAAGGCAAAAACTGAACCCGAACCTCGCCTCCATTACATATATGGCGCCCAACGTGGGGCCCCTAGCAAGAACGTAAAACTTTTACCTTTTGCGTAAGCACGACTAACACCTAGTGCACAACAATCCCCATATCACTTACTACCTATTATTTTTGAATTACCCTGTTAGGCCCCTTTCTCGGGAAAATACGTTGTGTTCAGACAGTAGTTAGTTGTAGGAATAAGCGATTGTAATTCAGTCATTGCTGGATTAGTCGACCACAATTAATTACTAGTTCTTTTAGCAGGTAAGATCGGAAAAGAGGGAATAATAATCAAAATTTGGGTTTATTGTTTCAAGGACTATTTGGAATTACAACAAACTGGAAATATTTCGGATGTTGTCTAGTAGTCCATGAGCAGTAAAAATCCAAATCAGAAATAGACTCCAGTAAAATAAATAGCACAAATTCAACTACTCAGATTTGCTTAAGGATTGTAAGCAATAACATGTGGGAAAAAGACAGATAGAATAAATAAGCAAGACTAAATCATATAAGTCCTATTTAGTTTTTCCTTTTGTGTTTGGAAGCAAGCAATAGATTGCATTCATTATGGCAGTGAGACGAAGCACAGAGAGCATAGTTGCAGCAATTAACGCGCAAGATCCATTTTGTGGCATTTGCCATGACCAATTGCAAGCAGAACAGCTATCTGCGACTACTCCTTGTCAACACCGTTTTCACGACGTTTGCATAAGCAACACACTAAAGACAACCCCAAAATGTCCAGTATGTGAGGCAGACTGCAACCCAGGGCAATTAATATTTATGAACAATACACTGGCAGCGGAGTTACACTCAGCTGGTAATGCTGAAACAGACGAAACTCTATCGCGAAATACCCTACCTGGCCAAGATGGTTCGACTACTACAGGTATCAGGAGAGGTCAGCGATTCGGAAAAGGGCGAGGAGCCACGCCCAAGCGAAGTATGCAAACTAGGTCTATGAATCGAAATCATAGAGAATATTTAGGAAGTTGCATGTCTCTAGGCAGCAATGGAAATAAGTCCGTGGACAATGGTCCAAATGTAGAGACAATTAACTATATTAACGAAGCTCTACAATCTCAGCAAAGGACTTTAATAGCAGAATTCAATAATGTTATTACAGCTTCTGTTGAACAATCACTGCAAGAGAAGTTGGCAACATTAAATGTACGAAGTGAGCGAGCTGAATCAACACGCTCTAGATTAGTTCAGTCTCCAAGGGGATTAGGTGCTGATACTCTCCCTAATCGCGCCCAGAACTCTGACATACCCCTTGACTGCGGATCATACAGCCCCAGAGGTAGCAATCGATCAAATTCAAGTTTGAGTTCAGAAAAAGCAGCTAGCATTATGCAAACCTGGCGACTTAAATTTGACGGTTCGAAAGACTCTATGCAGATAGATGAATTCTTGTATCGAATTCGTTCATTAACGGCTCAAAATTTGAACGGCGACTATAGGCTCCTTTGTGACAATCTGCATTTACTTTTCTTCGGGAAAGCCAATGATTGGTTTTGGAGCTTCCACAAGAAAAACCCACAGTATACCTGGTTGGCATTCTGTACGGATTTCCGACTTAGATTCGAGGACGTCAAAGACGACTTTGACTTATGGGAACTAATTAGGAAAAGACGACAGAAAGATCAGGAGACATTTGACGATTATCAATCAGCGATTGAAGGCTTGGTTAGCCAATTATCTAACGAAATAAGCGAAGAGAAGCTTGTAGACCTATTAAAACGCAATGCGAGAACAGCGCTCAGGTACGAACTATTGCATTTGAAGATTAGAACTCGAGCAGAATTAAGAGAGGAAGTTAAGAAACATGAAAGTTTCTGTAGAGAAACTGGCTCGTTTCCCAATCGAACCAAATACGGTAGAAGTAATGTCTCTGAGTTACTGGAAAATACTGATATAGAAGATAATATTTCAGAAATACAGAACAAGAAATTAGTGTGCTGGAATTGCGATAAAGTGGGTCACCGATTCGATGACTGCATGGGAGAAAGGCGTATATTCTGCTACGGTTGCGGTGCTAAAAATACTTTTAAGCCCAATTGTAGTAAATGCAATCTTTTGGGAAACCGGAAGCGGGATGCGCAGACCAACACCTGTTTGACGCATCCCACAAAAGAATAAAGTCCTTGCCAGTAATTCAGTCATATGGTAGTTCGGAGCAATCAACTCCAAATACTATATTTACAACTTACATGGCAAATACATGTTCAGTCGCCGAGGCTGCAACTCAAACTGATATTGAAAATAAATACGTACCGTACCATATTAGAGTAAAGCGCTATCTTGACACACGAAGACGAATTTTTGGCAGCATAGAACCCATCGAATTTCTCAGTCGGCCAAAACGCTCTACTGTTCGACTTAGGAAATTCTGGAAAAATATTAAGTGTCTTCGTAAGAAGCTCGTTCAATCAGTGTTTATGAGCTCAGACAACCGCTTGTACACTGAGTTAAGCCTAGAGGGAGAAAGATATGTAGCATTACTAGATTCCGGAGCCACGATTAGTTGCCTCGGTAATGATGCAGCTAAGTCACTGTTGTCACATCCCAAAGCGCGCAAATGTTCTGGATCAATCCGAACAGCTAATAACGCTATTTGCCCAGTGGTAGGCAAACTGATACTTAAAGTTGAATTTAGAGAACAAGCGCATAATGTTGATTTTTTTGTTATACCCGATTTGAAACAAGATGTTTACTTAGGCATCAATTTTTGGCAGGACTTTGGACTGTTAACGAATTTAATTCGTCCTGATGAGTCCGTAAATGAATTAGACAACAATAACGAACATGATATCCAGGAAACAGCGAAAATGCATCAGCTAACTGCTGAAGAAAAGTCACGATTAAATTCGATCGTTTCTAATTTCTATTCATATGAAAAGGAAGGATTAGGACGCACTGAGTTAATCGAACATCGCATTGAAATGGATAATGTGACCCCCGTCAAACAAAGACATTGGCCTATTTCGCCAGCCGTTGAAAAGCTAATGTTCGACGAGATCGAGAAAATGCTAGCGTTAGATATAATAGAGGAATCGCATAGCCCCTGGAGCAGCAACTGCGTCCTTGTGCAAAGAAAGGATAAGAACAGGCTGTGTCTAGATTCTCGAGTCATAAATAAGTACACTCGTAAAGATGCGTACCCTCTACCCCATATCGACGGAATTCTTAGTCGTCTGCCGCCAGCTAAATATATAACGGGCCTCGATATGAAGCACGCATTCTGGCAGATACCCCTAGAAGAAAAATCACGGCAGTATACTGCTTTTACAGTCCCTAATCGTCCATTATTTCGATACAAAGTAATGCCGTTTGGATTGTGTAACGCTCCTCAAACGCTTTGTAGACTAATGGAACGCGTGATACCAGCCCATTTGCGGACCCGCGTATTTGTCTACTTAGACGATTTACTTCTGCTTTCAGAGGACTTCGATTCTCATATGTTGCTTTTGCAGGAAGTAGCGTTGCACTTGCGTAAAGCGAACTTGACAATCAACATCGCAAAATCAAAATTTTGTATGCGGGAAATTAAATATTTAGGTTTTATAATTGGATATGGTCAACTAAAGACGGACCCCAGCAAAATACAAGCTATTAACGAATTCCCTGTACCAAAAAGTGTAAAACAGCTGAGACGTTTTCTTGGACTCGCTGGATGGTACAGACGTTTCGTTAATCATTATGCAACAGTTAGCTTTCCGCTTACAGAGTTGCTAAAGAAATCGAAAGTATTGAAATGGAACACTGATGCTGATTCCGCTTTCAACGACTTGAAAACACTTTTAACTTCTGCACCTGTATTGGCTACACCCGACTTCTCAAAACCTTTTAGATTAGTTTGCGATGCTAGCACAACTGGTTTAGGGTACGTTCTAGCTCAACTAAATGAACAGGAAGAGGAGGCTCCAATAGCATACATGTCAGAGAAACTGTCAAAGGCCCAACGGAATTATAGTGTGACCGATCTGGAATGCTTAGCCGTAATAAGAGGTATTTTTAAATTTAGAGCGTATATAGAAGGACAGGACTTCGAAGTAATAACTGATCATGCTTCCTTGCAATGGCTCATGAGACAGAAGGATCTCAGAGGACGTCAAGGTAGATGGGTGATAAAATTACAGGGTTTCAAGTTTAAAGTCTCGCATCGTAGCGGTACACAAAATGTTGTCGCTGATGCGCTATCGCGTCAAAATGAGACAGAGCTTGCGGAATTCGAGGAGCATGGTCCCATAGTTGACCTGTCTTCACCTGAATTCAAATCGCCAAACTATCTGGATCTGATAGATAATATCTCTTCTAACCAATCCAGATTATCAGATTTACAGATAATCGACGGTTTTATATATAAACGTACTGAGCCAGCGACGGGATATAGCATTCAGGAGAAACAATCCTGGAAACTCTGGATACCTTCGTCTCTCACCCTACAAGTGATAGAGAGAGCCCACAATCCCCCTAACGCTGCACACAGTGGCATCGGGAAAACAATAGAGAAACTCAAGAGATACTTGTTTTGGCCAAAAATGTCGGCCCAAATTCATGAATATATAGTCAATTGTAAGGTTTGTCGGCAAACGAAAAGCCCCAATGTAGTGTTGAGACCTCCAATGGGCAAGCCTATGACGTCAGAACGGCCATTTCAGAAGCTCTACATGGATCTTCTAGGGTCATATCCTCGGTCAAAGAACGGCAATATAGGTCTCCTGATGGTTGTAGACCATAATACTAAATTTCATTTTATGTGGCTTCTTCGCGCGTTTACTACCAACAAAATTATCGACTATCTAGAAAACACACTGTTTTGCACTTTCGGCGTTCCAGAAACTATTCTGACCGACAATGGCTCTCAGTTCATTTCTAGTGTCTTTAAAGCTTTTCTTACCCGGTATGGAATCATCCACATTCGAACGGCAATATACTCGCCACAAAGTAATGCGAGTGAGCGAGTAAATAGATCAGTGTTAGCGGCTATTAGAGCCTATATCGGAAAAGATCATTCAAATTGGGATAAAAAGCTGTACGCCATTTGTGCAGCCTTGAGAGCCAGCGTTCACCAAAGTACAGGGTACTCTCCATATTTTTTAGCGTTTGGACAGAATATGATGTTAAACGGTAAAGACTATGACTTGCTAAAGCGGCTTAACCTCTTGTCCGAAGACACCGCTATTGAGAGGCCCACAGCTTTACAAGTAATCCGTCAGATAGCTAAAGACAATGTAGCTCAGTCACATAATAGAAATGCTAAGATATATAATCTGCGCAGCCGAAACATAAGTCTTACTGCTGGTACGAAAGTCTTCGCACGCAATTTTTGTCAGAGTAACGCGCAAAAGAAGTTTAGTTCTAAGCTTGCACCAGTTTTCATTCCCGCGGTTGTTGTACAAAAAATCAGCCCAGCCTACTATCAACTAGCTAATGAAACAGGTAAATGCATCGGTACTTTTCATCTCAAAGATATACAAACTAGTAACAAGTTCTAACTCAACAGTTATTATAGTTATTTCAGTTTATGTCCCGCTAGCAAGTAGCGCTGCATAAACTGTGGTGTAGTGGCTGCTTTGCAATCCCTAAACGAATCTGCTTGTTGATCAGCTGCTCTAGTTTGGTTACTGCTTTACCGACCGCACTGGAAGCCAATTCTTCGTTTATTGCACAGCTGAGGGCATGCGCAACCGAATAGGGCGAATAGAGAGGAAAAAAAAGGTGATAAGATCAGGCCATAGTACCGTTTTAAAATATAATCGCGTGATGTAGAGCTTTTGAAAGCTTCCTTATTTTTTTGTCTTTGGGAAGTTGTAAAGGTTAAAAGTACAGCTCATCATGTCATTTATATTTGAAGCGTGGGCGAGTTAAGTTCATAACATTTTCTTTCTTTGCAAATAATTTTTGCAAAGACGTCGAAGTTTGGAAGTGTTCTTTTGGTACGCTAATAGAAACCAAAAACCTTCACAACAACTCGACACACTAACCTACGTGTGATTCGGGGTGACCCTTAAAGAAAAGGTATTTATATGTGCTAGTGTTGAGACTTGGAACTAAATAAGGCTTCCACAGTTTCCGTACCTGCTCAGTTGACTAGAGCCGTTCCACTCGTCAGTAGCTTGCTAACAAAGAGCAGCGGGAATATTTAGACGTACTAGTCGGCGCTAACAGAGGGGGAGATCGGACCAGACAAAGGCAACACCAAGAGCACGTGTCGCACTTAGCAACCCAGTAGGACCAATTTTGTTGCTATTTTACTTATCAGCCGCTGTCTTGCGAAGAACAACATCTGGCATAGCCTCGGAAAACGGCGTCCAGCGGGTGAAACGCTTACTATTTTTGCAGCACCATCGGGGCCGCGTGCACTAAGCATATAGCGTAACCTGCAGAGAGTAACAAAGGAGCTGAGTCTGTATTACTATTGGTGTACCCTTTCGCTTGCTTAGAAGCCATTGCCATATAATTCCAATAATTATTTAACGTTGCCAAGATGAACGTCTAATAGATCCTTAGTTTAATTTTTTTTTCTTTAATTTTTCTTTTTATTAATTGTTGTAAAAATATGCAATGAATATGCCTAAATAAGTTAAAGCGAGAGGAAATTCCCACACCACCGACCTTCACCGCTGCTCATATATATATATATATACATGTGTTTATATACTTATAAATTTCTTTTGTAATATTTAGCAACAGCGATCATAATCGTCGTATACATTGGGCCCAACGTCTGCTTCGAAGGATATCGCGTGAGTAAGAGTTTAAAACAACGCTTATAGATATATGTACTTATATACACATATGAACATTTAAATGCAGCTTAATTTAGCAAGACGGTAAATTAATTACTATCCGTCAAGTCTCAAGATAATGTTGGTGAATTTCTTCTTCCACTTAATTTCTTTATGGGATTTAAACTAGTTATTGCACATTCATCATATTAACTTTGGATTTAAGTTTTTTTTTTAGAAACTGTATATATATATTTTGTAAATCGAGTTATACCTACCTTTCTATTAATTGGCCTCATGCCCAAACAAAAAAAAATGCACAATGCGTGAATAAATGAATTATATTAGCATATTTGATATGATATCCTAATTCCTTAAATTTTTTTTTTTTATCTGTCAAGTACCAATGTTAGCTGCTTGCAATTTATAGTGATGGTTTAAGAACCTGAAATAGGGACAAGCATCCACATTCCATTTTTTTGTATTGCTTGTCAAGGTAGGGAGGGTAAAGAGAAAGAGAGACGATCAACACCTTAGTTCTCTCACTTACGCGAAATTGAATAGTTTGAATTTGGATGTTCGGTCGGAACACATAAATGGTACCCATACTAGTATCCGGTTTTCTTCTTTTTTTTTTTGTTTAATAGATTTACTTAAATCAATAAATTTATTTTTTTTTATTTTTGATCGCACTTAAACTATGTGTTTATGGTAAGTGCAGAAGGGAAAGGAAAAAAAACCCCGACCAGTCCGACGAGCTATTGTCCGAGCATTAGCAAGAAGTGCGAACCTCCAATCCCTATGCACCCGGTTAGGCAACAGCCACGGCCGTTCGTTCTATTTTGGTAGATGGCCAAACGAAAGGCAAAAACTGAACCCGAACCTCGCCTCCATTACAAAGCCATGACCCAAAATTGTTCAATTGATAAGGTAAAACTTATCATGCAGGCAGGCACATTCATAAATATGAATGATGCAGTCTCCAAATTTGTTAATAGCTGCACGGAGATAACAGGTCAAAGTAACACTGTCCTGTATTATCGACGAGGTGCAAACAATAATAATAGAGGAGGCCGAGGTTATAATCGTGGCAGAAATTACAACCACAACAATTATAACCGAGGCGCTAACAACAATAACAATAATTACAATAACCGTGGAGGAAGACGAGGCCAAAATAGAGGAAGAGGCCGAGGTAACTCCAACCAAGGTTATAATAGTAACAATGTGAGAATGGCGCAAAATACGCCGGAAAACTCTCAGAACCCTTTAGGAAACAGCCAGTAAATGTAAAGGTTCATTCCATCAATTACAGTCTTAATATATTTGTCACTTTTTATAGTCATTCAACTGAAAATAAACTCACATTCCTAATAGATACTGGTGCAGATATCGCACTTTTAAAAATAAATTCAGACAATTTCAAAATTCAAGAAGAAAAAATTATAAACATCCAAGGCATAGGCCAAGGTGTAATAAAATCTCAAGGAACAACTTCAATAGAACTTCAATCAACAAAATATATTATTCCACACGAATT
>JAWNOU010000127.1:1377500-1570000 GCA_035045725.1 Drosophila ezoana
ACAAATTAGACCCAGTATATTTAGGACCATATATAGTAGAGAAAATAGAAGATAATGACAACATTTTTATTAAAGATAGTAAAGATAAAAAACAAAAAGTTCATAAGAATAGATTAAAAATTTTTAATTCTTAATAACCCAAAATTCTCTTTATGAATTCGAACTCAAAAAAAAAATAAAATAAAAATATATGACGGCCTGATCAACCGAATGAAAAAAAAAAATTATTACAAATAAACGAATTATAAATTTTAATACCTTTAATTATTTTGTATTTTTATACTCCAACATTTTAAATTTCTTGTTAAACACAAAAAATAAATTTTTTCAATTTAAAAAAAAAAAAACGCAATAATTAAGTTCATTTAATAACTACACATTCATAATGTTACGTTATTTCTCTAAAAGGGGAGGTGTAGTGCGTATATGCCCTTACAGAATACTCTGTACTTAAATATAAAGTATGCAGCACTTTGTTGCATACAATAACAATAATATGGTAAACGAGCCCAGAGCCACATTATGTATTGGCTCGGTCTCATATTACGCAGCGCGGTTCACTAGCCTCACTAGCTGACCGTTTATGCTTATGCTGCATATCCCACGCTCCGTCTGAGCGCATTCCGTGAGCAATATATATGCTCACTAATACAGGCATATGCGAGCTACTCAAACTCCCTCTCTTTGTAGCTGTTAACGAATAACAGCATAAGTACATATGTATATCCATAGGCTAAGCGAACATGATTAAAACTGAATAAATTCATTCTGAACAAACATACCAAACAGCAATGACGTGCTACCCTTTTTATACCCTGAACCCATTAAAAATGGGTAAAAGGGGTATTATGTTTTTGTGCAAAATCCAAATGTATGTAACAGGCAGAAGGAAGCATCTCCGACCCCATAAAGTATATATATTCTTGATCAGCATTAATAGCCGAGTCGATCTAGCCATGTCCGTCTGTCCGTCCGTCGTCCGTCCGTCCGTCCGTCCGTCCGTCCGTCCGTCCGTCCGTCCGTCCGTCCGTCCGTCCGTCCGTATGTATGAACGCAAGGATCTCAGAACCTATAGGAGCTAGAGACTTGAAATTTTAGATGTAGGTGCTCCTAGGTCCTACGCAGATCGAGTTTGTTTCCGATAATCGATAACTTGCCCCGTTTCCAAGTAATCGATAAAAATGTATATCGATATCCTGTTTTTTAAGCAATTTTGGTAAATAATAAGAGCTAGAGTTACCAAACTTGACATGTAGCTTCTAGAAAAGTATATATATATCGATTATCTTTCATTTTATACCTATCGCCACCTCCCCGCTACTCTATATCTATAAGCGCGAGATGCATTTGGTGTTGGAATATGAGGGTTCAGGGTATCCCCTAGTCGGGAGCTCCCGACTAGAACCTCTTACTTGTTATACCCTGAACCCATTAAAAATGGGTAAAAGGGGTATTATGTTTTTGTGCAAAATCCAAATGTATGTAACAGGCAGAAGGAAGCATCTCCGACCCCATAAAGTATATATATTCTTGATCAGCATTAATAGCCGAGTCGATCTAGCCATGTCCGTCTGTCTGTCCGTCCGTCCGTCCGTCCGTCCGTCCGTCCGTATGTATGAACGCAAGGATCTCAGAACCTATAAGAGCTAGAGACTTGAAATTTTAGATGTAGGTGCTCCTAGTTCCTACGCAGATCGAGTTTGTTTCCGATAATCGATAACTTGCCCCGTTTCCAAGTAATCGATAAAAATGTATATCGAAATCCAGTTTTTTAAGCAATTTTGGTAAATAATAAGAGCTAGAGTCACCAAACTTGACATGTAGCTTCTAGAAAAGTATATATTTATCGATTATCTTTCATTTTATACCTATCGCCACCTCCCCGCTACTCTATATCTATAAGCGCGCGCTGCATTTGGTGTTGGAGTATGAGGGTTCAGGGTATCCCCTAGTCGGGAGCTCCCGACTAGAACCTCTTACTTGTTTCATTTTAAAGTTATGATCTTTTACAATACTCAGCAATTCCAGTATTCACGTCGAGCACTCTCATAAGACAGCACAGTTGAGATTCACGGATTTTGTGATGCCAGCCTGATGGAGCATGCGTCTATACAGTTTCAAAGTGCCATGGCACGCGCCAGTGAAAACCATCACTGTACCAAAGCTGGAACTCTGCGGAGCTGCATAATTGGCTGAACTTCTCAGCGAAATCTACCAACTGAAAGTGTTTAACTGTCGCTGAATTAAACCCGGCGGATATAATTTTACGAGGAGCGCTGCCCAGTGAGCTCTCCAGGTCTCCGTTATGGGCCCATGGCCCGAGCTTTCTCAGCAAAGAAAAGGAAGATTGGCCTGCCTTCTGTGTACCGGTCGAATCCTTGCCAGAACTTCGACACAAGGTATTACTCGGAACTGCAGAGCAACTTGATCTCTCGATTGTCTGCAAGTTCATCATCTCGTTTTCCAAGCTGCAACGCGTCTTTGCTTACATTTACAAGTTTGTAATTCGAATCCGAGGAGCTGAGGTAACTGTGAGCCACGTGCATCATGGCACACATCTGTTCCTGCGGTCAGTGCAAATGGCTACTCTTGGCGATGACTACAAGGCACTGATGGAAGGAATGCCTGTCAAACGGTCTAGCTCAATGGCCTCTCTCGCGCCATTCCTTGACGACTTCGGCTTACTCCGCATCGGTGGACGGCTGAAAAATTCGTCGTTGGACTTCTCAGCGCGGCATCCGATTATATTGCCTCACCAGCATCCTGTGACTCGAGCAATCATAATCCACTTTCATAAATGGAACTTACATGCTGGACCTCGCGCCGTATTAGCTTCGATTCGGCTCCAATATTGGCCCATTCTCGGTTGTAAAACAGTCTCCAGTATTGTTGCCAAATGCACAATCTGTTTTCGTGCCAAGCCACGATTGGCAGAGCACATAATGGCAGACCTACCACCTGATCGTCTCGACACATCGTATCCTTTTATGGTCACTGGCGTTGATTACTGTGGATCATTCTTCTACAAGAGCGAAGTGCGCAACAGGCCACCCGTGAAATGCTACATCGCTCTGTCGGCCCTTCCATCTTGGACTTCGATTCGCTGCGCACGCTCGTCTGCCAAATTACGGCAATTATTAATTCTCGACCATTACTTCCACTTTCAGATCATCCCGATGATCTTGACGTCTTGACACCCGCACACTTCCTGGGTACAGCGCCATCTTCGTCATACATTGAGCCTGATCTAAGGAAGCTTAGTTTCAATCGGCTTAACTATTTTCAGCGCGTCACATACCTCCAACAAGTATTTTAGGCCTGTTGGCGCGAAGAGTATTTAACGCTTCTTCAACAGCGCTCCAAATGGCGCACTCCTCAGCCTGGACTCTCCATCAACGATGTCGTCCTTGTAAGGATGAGAACCTACCGCCGCTGAAGTGGCCATTACCTAGAGTGCTAGAGCTGATCTCGGGATCTGATGGGGTATCTAGAGTTGCAGTGCTTCAGACTGCGACTGGAGTCATATGCAGAGCCGTACGAAAGCTGTGTTTGCTGCCAAAACAGGATGATGTTGAAAGTCCCTTGCCTTCCAACGGGGGAGGATGTTTGGTCAAGTGACCGGTAGAGATCACAGCGACGGCTGCGTGCAGTAACAGCAGAAGACAATAATCATAATTACAGCTTGATGATGTTTGCTCTTTGTAAGTTGCTGCCTACTCTCTTCATCGGCCCTTTGCCTCCTGCATTGACGCCCGCTGCCCATCGTTCTGAGCGGTTCGGTTCGTTTTGCATATAGCTTTTTAGTTTTTCGTTTGATCGCAAGCGAGGCACAACTATTTCGAGTTGACTGCCAAGCAACATTATAACATTTCGAAAATTATAATAAGTGCCCTGTGCGGTAAATAAATACATTTTAAACAAAATATAATTCTTTGAATTTCGCTGCACACAAGCAGTGATAATTAATTAATTGCAAAAAAGCTTGAAACTACACACCAATAGAGACAATTTAAAATTTGTTCTAAACACAGAAAATTTTGACATAGCCTTCCTTTCTGAAATTTTTTCACACGATGAAAACAGAAATAACAGGAAACTTGCTAATTTTAATTTAATCAAAAAATGCAGAGCAGAAGGATATGGAGGCGTAGCCTTAGCATTCAAAAACAATATAAAATTTAGAAAACTGCAGTACAGTACAAATTGTGATATCATCATGGCAATGACGAACAATCTAAATATAAATCTAACCTTATAATCGGTCTGAGCCGAGAATCCCCCTTGAGGAGTTCAAACAGGATGTTGAAGCTACTTGCGCATTCTGAGCATATGGCAAATATAATAATAGCTGCTGACTTTAATGCCAAGAGCACTGCCTTTGGCGGTAATATAACAAATACACGGGGCTAATTTCTGGAAGACTCCATGACCAATGCAGGATTCATATGTCTGAATACAGTTGCTAACACCTTCCAAGCGCAATTGGCAGCAGCTCAGGCTTGACTTAACCTTTACCAAAATAAATGCAACTCAAAGCTGGCTGGTCAGGCCAATCCAGTTAGGGGGAAGGCATTATTTCCCAATAATAGTAAACATAGACTACACAGCAGTCAAGCCAACTACCTTTCAGGCCAAGAAAAAATTGTTGAAGGAATAATCTTGATGACTTCAACAAAAAATTCTCATCTGCAATCAAAATATCATTCTATGTTATACAAAAAAATAAAATCCCAAAATACTGGTGGTCTGATGACCTACAAAAAATATACAGACATGTTGTAGCTTCGCAAGCAAAGGTCAACAAGTTCCCCACCATCATTAACTTCAACAAAGCCATTGCTAAAAAAAAATAAATCCGGAAGAATGCAGTTGCCAAAGCAAAAAAAGAAACCAAACACAAGAACGGCCTGGAGGTTCCTCAATCCCCTGAAAAACTGCCCACAACCAGAACCATCCAAACTCTGCCCATCTATGCACAAGCATTTCCCACAAATGTTAAAAGCGCAACCAATTTCCAGGAACTCAGATTCCCAAATGAACAAAGTTCGGCAGATGTGCTCTTCTCCATGTTAGAGTTCACCGAAGCTTTGGAAAAGTCCACGGCGAGGGGACAGGATAAAATAACATATGACATGCTCAACGCATATACGGAAAAGCAAATCTCATTGACATATACAATGGCCTCTTTAAAGATTGTATAATTCCTCCTCAATGGAGAATTATAAATATAGCACCCACACTCAAACAAGGCAATCGCTTCCTTGCAAAAACAGTTAACATGATGATCAAAAACAGAATCCTTAAATATGTGGAAGAAAAAAACATATTACCTATAAAGTCTTATGCATGCAGAAAAAACAAACTTAAACAAACAAACGCAACTTAAACAACAGAAACAAGTAGAAGGTTCTATTCGGGAGCTCCCGACTAGGGAATACCCTGAACCCTCTTATTCCAACACCAAGTGCAGTTCGCGCAACGCGCTCGTTTGAAGTAATAAAGATAAATTAAAACAAGTAAGAGGTTCTAGGCGGGAGCTCCCGACTAGGGGATACCCTGAACCCTCTTATTCCAACACCAAATGCAGCTCGCGCTAATAGATAGAGAGTAGCAGGGAGGTGGCGATAGGTATAAAATTAAAGATACTTGATATATATGTATATACTATTCTAGAAGCTACATGTCTAGTTTGGTGACTCTAGCTCTTATTATTTACCAAAATTGGTTAAAAAAACGGGATTTCAATATACATTTTTATCGATTACTTGGAAACGGGGCAAGTTATTGTTTATCGGAAACAAACTCGATCTACGCGGGTACCTGGAGGACCTACAGCTAAAATTTTAGACAGACAGACGGACATGGCTAGATCGACTCGGCTATTGATGCTGATCAATATCATATCATATATACTTTATGGGGTCGGAGATGCTTCCTTCTGCCTGTCACATACATTTGCACTTTGCACAAATACAATATACCCTTTTTACCCATTTTCAATGGGTTCAAGGTATTAAAATCAGTAGTCATAGTCAGTCTGAACATAAACAATGCGTACAACTGTGTCTGTCTAGAATTCCTAAGTAAAATCATGTTACATAAGGGGAATACCCGCAAAATACGTCAGGTGGATAATGAACTTCATGTCCAGCAGAATTCTAAAAATTGGAGAAGAAACTTTAGAAGTAAGCGGAGGAATACCGCAACTTAGCTGCCTGTCTCCTATCATATTCAACCTGTATACTAAAAGATTGCACCAAATAGAAGACCCAGACACTAAAGTGTACCAGTATTATCATCCTATCCAGCAAACGATCTTTCCCAACTGCAGTAAATAACATACAGGACAAGTTATCAACATTCCATTTACTATGTGAAGATATAGGCTTGAACTTCAATGCCAGCAAAACAGCTTCCCCATCGATGAGCAAAAGTAAGAAAAAAATTGTTAACTAAGTCGTAAACGGTGGGAACATACCGCAAGCCTCGGAGATAACATTTTTGGGAAGGTCGCTGAGCGCTGATGTAAAAGCAAAACTGCTGAAATGCCAACAGGTATTGCAATTTTTAACTTCAATCAAAGCGGGCCTCTGACTAAGTGTTGCCGTGAACATATACAAAACCTTCACTAGAAGCAGAGTAGAATATGCCTGCACAACATTAAACATGAGCAAAGGCATAACAAAAAATCTCATCTCACTGCTTGCAATCCCACTTAGGAGATGAATGGGAGTGACACCTTCCACACCGACTCACATCATTTATGGGCTTGCAGGAGAACATCGCCAAATACGCAATATTTACGGATAGCAGGGGGGCCATAGTACATAGTGTACATAGTAGCGAAAATACATGAGGTATAAGAGTGGACATGCTCAGAAGAAGCAGAAATTATACAAATCCCAGGGCACAAAGGGATAAAAATTAATGAAAAAACGGATGCATTGGCCAAAAAGGGATGTACAGAGGGCATCCCTCTAGACACAAGCTATAGTGTGGGAGATGCATTTAGAGCAGGGAAATGACGCGTGTGGCAGACATGGAATAACCACTATAAAGAATTATCCAGAACCAAAGGCAACACATTCCTCAGTTATTTCCCGGTCCTAACAGAAACCCCATGGCATAAAAAGATAAAGTGGACAGCCTCTAATATTAAACTTTTAAACTGCCTGCCTGCTGGTCATACGTATGACAAAAAGTACCTTCGTAAAATCAATGAAGTTGATACTGACATGTGTGAAACATGTAATGAAGTAGAAAGCGCAGAACACTTAATTTTACAATGCCATAAATTTAACATATTACGTAGAAAGTATAAAATTTTCACTCGAGCCAAGACAACTACTTCAACGATATTAATGGGCACTGCAACTGAGTAAAATTCCTGTTGATGACCACCACCATTATGAAAGGGTGCACATGGGAGCTGATCTGAATTCAGCGCTACGTATCCTGATAAGTCCGAGGCAACCAGAGACACTACAATTCAGCGAGATTAAGGAAGTGCTAATTAATCACTTCGATGGCAAACGAAACATTTACGTAGAGTTTCAAATTCCGCCAATTACGCCAGGAACCAGAGGAGTCACTAGCAGCGTTTGTTCTACGCTTGAAACAGGCAGCATCATTTTGGAAGTACGACTCGTTTTTAGACAGAATGCTAACAGAACAAATGCTTTTGGCATGCAAAATCGCAGCACTTGCGATGAGGTAATCGCAAAACAGCCAACAACCTTTGCAAACGCATACGAGGCTGCATATTCCAGGGAATTGTTACTATGATCAGCAAACACGGTTAATGACAACCAAGCTGCAGATACAGAGCCTACAAGCAAACTGGGCTACTCGCCAATCAGTAGGAAGCCGTCAGGCGTAGTGAAGCAGGGAAGCAAGTGCTACGGATGTGGAGGCCAATACTTGCGCAAAGATTGCAAATTCAAACAAGTAAGAGGTTCTAGGCGGGAGCTCCCGACTAGGGGATACCCTGAACCCTCATATTCCAACACCAAATGCAGCTCGCGCTAATAGATAGAGAGTAGCGGGAAGGTGGCGATAGGTAAAAAATTAAAGATACTTGATATATATATACTTTTCTAGAAGCTACATGTCAAGTTTGGTGACTCTAGCTCTTATTATTTACAAAAAATGCTTAAAAAACGGGATTTCGATATACATTTTTATCGATTACTTGGAAACGGAGTAAGTTATCGATTATCGGAAACAAACTCGATCTGCGCAGGCACTAGGAGCACCTACATCTAAAATTTCAGTCTCTAGCTCTTATAGGTTCTGAGATCCTTGCGTTCATACATATGGACGGACGGACGGCCGGACGGACGGACGGACGGCCAGACAGACGGACATGGCTAAATCGACTCGGCTATTGACGCTGATCAAGAATATACATACTTTATGGGGTCGGAGATGCTTCCTTCTGCCTGTTACATACATTTGCATTTTTCACAAATACAATATACCCTTTTTACCCATTTTCAATGGGTCAGACCTCTGACCGATATAGTCAAAGGAGGACAATTGTAATGGTCAGAAGAGACGGAATTAGCTTACAACAGAATCAAACAAATTCGGTTTCACAGCAGGTGCGTATGCCATATGACCCAACACTTCCATTAGTGCTAGCAATGGACGCTAGCAAAATAGGTACAGGCGCTTTATATGGTGGCGAACGTCCAATTGCATACGCAAGCCGTACAATGAGTCCCAAAGAACAGCGATATACACAAGTCGTCTAGCAATTGTATGGGCGGTACAAAGATTCTTTAAGTATTTATACGCCAGAAGTTGGACGTTGGTTACCGATAACAAACCACTTGCACAAATTTTACACCCTACCAAATTACTACCGACACTATGCATTTTTAGGATGGCAAACTATGCAGATCTTTTAAGCAACTTCAATTTCTCAGTAATTACCAAAACATCAAAGGGAAATGTAAATGCTGACTACTTTTCTTGATTACCACTCAACCCGAGTAACGGTATCCATTGTAACACAACAGATCGGGACGAATTTGATAATTTTATAATAAAACAAATAAATCGGCTTCCAGTTACAGCTTCGCTAGTTGCTCGAGAAACCAGCATTTGGTCAAAATCTTGCAAATACTGGAGACCGGCCAATGTCTTACAAGAAATGGATAGAAATCCCCAGAGTGCAAGTCCGAGAGTTCGAACATCGTGTGGTTATACTGACTAAACTTGAATAAGTGATCCTGGACGAACTACACAGGGCCCACTTGACTATAGTAAAAATGAAGGGTATTGCATGCTCTTTCGTCTTCTGGCCAGGAATCGATAAGGACATCGAGAATCTGGCAAGAACATGCGAGTTCTGTGCAAAACATGCGAATCGACCTCCAAAATGCTCCGATCACTATTGGGAATACCCTAAGTCGCCATGGGAGCGCATTCACATCGATTTCGCGGCACCATTTGAAGGTGCGATGCTTTTGATTGTTACGGATGCTTGAGTATGTGGTTGGACGTTAAGATCACAAAATAAATTACGCCAACAACAATAAGCGAATTACTAGATGATCTATTTGCTTTCTTTGGCGTCCCCCATGCTAGTGTCCAACAACAGGACAAATTTCACTTCGGCCGAATTCAAGCAATACCTCACAGCTGTTGGCTTTAAATATCACAAGTTATCAGCACCCTATCTCCCCGCAACGAACGGTCAAGCAGAAATAAATGAACAAACAGTAAAAAGGGTTCTAAAGGCAATGGGAACGACATCCAACACACTTAGAAGAAACTTAAACGAATTCTTACAGCAATTCAGAAACGCTCCGCATAGCACAACTGGCGAAGCTCCAGCGAAACTTTTCTTGGGTTGAAAATTACGTACACGACTGGATTTGATCAGACCAGAAACCATCAAGAAAAAGGTATCAGCAAAACAATTTTTTAAATGCAAGCAGTCGTGGGTCAATTCGAGATTTAGGATGTAGTTTACCTCATTTCTGGAAACCCGCGAATGAATAAGTGGACACGAGGAGAGTTGGTAAGACGTTTAGGCGACCTTTATTATTAAATTCGACACAACAATAAATGCCATAAAAGACACATCAACCAGATACGAGGCACAGGGTGGAAGGAGGGAAGACAACAACAACAAAACATAGAGGGTGGAATCCAAAAAATACAACTTACTACACAGCAGTGAACATCAGCAAAACTAGAAATTTACCACCTGCTGATAACATAGCATAGACCAATGGAGTACATCATCGGATCAGATTTAACGACCGACAATAGACAGGGCAGTCAGGCCGACGAAAATGATAGCTTCAGAACACCAAAAGCTTTGCGCACAACTGAAAATAAAAGTTCACTAAATCAAGATATACTGATGTCAGCACCAAGGGGATCGCCAATTTTACGGGGATCGTAAACACCTATAGAAACACCAATGCGAACAGAGCAAAGTGTACCTCGCTCGACTTGACTACATAAACCAAGAATGATATTCTCACCACTCCCTTAGAAGGGAAAGAGTGTTATGTTTGACTTTAATTTAAGCTGCAGTCGATATATATATATATATATTTTTAGCATATAAGCTATCGCCCGATTGAATTGCGATCTCTATCATCTTTCTATCGTCTCAGACTGTATAGCTCTACGCTAACTTACAAACAAGGTAGCGTGCCTTACTTTTTTGAGAGCTTACTTTTTTCTTAAGAAAAGTTAATTTAAGAAGATATTTTAATGCCAAATTATTAATTAAGTATTAAAAAAACATGTTTACCAATTACCGGAAAAAAGCGGGGAACAAATTTGAATCCAGAATTCTGATTCAAATGCAGTCGTTTCAAATTATGATCTCTTTGAAGGTCATAAAAATAGTAGCTATAGCCCGTGCCTTCCAAATTAAAAATTTTTAGTATAAGCAAACCACACAATGCCACTCCGTAGTCACATGTGAGCGACATGAACTGAGATGTTTTGTTTTACCACTAACCATACAACCACTAACCAAACAGCATATAGACTGGACACCCAGTTTATGTATGTATGTTGCTGGGGCCACGCGTCTCAAATGCGGCTGGTCCAAAGTCCCCTTCGTTTTGGTTGCTGTTTGTTTTTATACCCTGAACCCATTAAAAATGGGTAAAAGGGGTATTATGTTTTTGTGCAAAATCCAAATGTATGTAACAGGCAGAAGGAAGCATCTCCGACCCCATAAAGTATATATATTCTTGATCAGCATTAATAGCCGAGTCGATCTAGCCATGTCCGTCTGTCTGTCCGTCCGTCGGTCCGTCCGTCCGTCCGTATGTATGAACGCAAGGATCTCAGAACCTATAAGAGCTAGAGACTTGAAATTTTAGATGTAGGTACTCCTAGTTCCTACGCAGATCGAGTTTGTTTCCGATAATCGATAACTTGCCCCGTTTCCAAGTAATCGATAAAAATGTATATCGAAATCCTGTTTTTTAAGCAATTTTCGTAAATAATAAGAGCTAGAGTCACCAAACTTGACATGTAGCTTCTAGAAAAGTATATATATATCGATTATCTTTCAATTTATACCTATCGCCACCTCCCCGCTATTCTCTATCTATAAGCGCGCGCTGCATTTGGTATTGGAATATGAGGGTTCAGGGTATCCCCTAGTCGGGAGCTCCCGACTAGAACCTCTTACTTGTTTTATGTCGTTTGGTTAGTGATAAAACATAAAGACTGGACAACCAGTATAAAATCGCTGTCTTTTTATTCGCTCACACTCATAGAGTAATAAACAGACTGTCTGTTTATTACTCTATGGGCTCACACTAAAGGAAACTGCTTTGGCTTACTCTCAGCTCTCTTTTATTATGCTATGTACCGTTTAAATGTTTGTGTGTGTATGTATCCGCACGAGCAAAAATAAGCACAAATTAGGTTTTTTTAAATGTCGGTGGCATTTCTTCGCTTTTGAAGGGACGATTAATATAAAATAATGAAAGGGTTTGCCACTACGATGCGAAATTCTTGTATTTTAGCTCGTTATCGTTTGTAAGGGTATCTTAGCGTTGGCACACGTGTATTTACACTTACTACCTGTCCCTGGCAAATTTAACAAGATTTGAAGTTTTAGTGATTTCTAAATTTCGAGCTCTACACACAGCCACACTCACAAATGTGCGTGAATGGGCAGATTATGGTGGCTCAGACTATGGCTGATTAGAATGCCAGCACCTCCTCTACGGTAATTGCAGGAGTGTTGAGTTATACACATATGCAATACATATATCCGGAGGCATATACGTACATATATTGTAGCACATGTGCTTGTTTGTGTCCGTTAGGAGCATTATGTCGATGTTTTGGTGGCGAGTTCATGGATTTTCCTATTAAGACCATCTGCGTTCCATAATCCGATCCTTAATTGGCTCATTTTGATGGGATAAGGCGTGAAATCAGCGACATCAGGATGTGCTGAGCAACAGAGTTTTTATGAAGAATGTTAAGGATCTGGTCCATTCTTGAGATAAGCCTCAACACAGCCTCTTCAAGAGCCGCAATTCTCGTTTGGTTTCCGGGAATGTTATAGGTACGCCTTTCGTACGCTTTTTCATCCGGTATGCGTTGGGTGGCGTCTCTTCGCTGGCTGTTTGCTGGCTTACCCGATCTGAGCATGTCCGCAAATGATACGGATTTGCCAGCTACCATGGGAGGAGTGATGAATTGAATAGTATTTCTATTTTGCCGAGCGTGGTTGTTATGAGCCTTTTGGAGGGGAGCCGGGATATTAGGGGCCGGCTTGCGTACCTTGATTCGGTCTATGTCCAATTTACAGCCTTTATAATTGGCAGAGTGATTTCCGCCGCAGTTGGCGCAGAAGAAGTCGGCTTCCTGGACTGCTTTGCAAGGAGGAGATACTGTTGGGTGCTCTTCGGCACATCTACCACAGCTAATTTTATCAATGACGTCAAATAATTGTAGACTTTAAGAAGAGATTACAGATAAGAAGGAAGATAATATTAGAGAAAATAGTATTACAACGTAAAAATTAAAACTTATCTTAATCTCTATATATAAAACTGTTTGTCCTGACTGACTGACTGACTGATAGGTGATCAACGCACAGCCCAATCCGTAAGAGCTGGGAAGCTGAAATTTTCACTGTAGTTACCTTATGTGATGAAGGTGCACGTTAAGACGGGGTAAAATTCGGAAAATTCCACCCGCAAGTATGGAAAAATCGCGAAAAACGTTTGTATGAAACTTTTTTGTTTACCATTCGATTGGCCTCAAACTCAACTTAAAAGTTCTTTGTTCAAATTCATTTGAGGGGTGTTTCACACTTTTCCAAAATGTATTCCTCCTTGGTGGAAATGGGGGTCAATGATTTGGTGGATGACGTTTCACGCTCAAATTCATTTTCAAGGATCTATATGAAAAATTATTTGAGACGTGTTTCACATTTTTCGCAGAATCAAAGCATCCTCGGTAAAAAGAGCGATTCTAAGATTTTTTTGGTGCACTTTTAAGTTTTGTCCGCTTTGCCTCAAACTTTATTTTCAGAGCTCTTCAAAGGAACTTAATAAATAAGTGTTTCAGCGATTTGGGAAATTCCACCCACAACAGTGGTTAGTTAACGAAAAACGTTGGTATGAAACTTTTTTGTAAACCATTGGATCGGCCTCAAACTCATTTTCAAAGATCTTTGCTCAAATGCATTTGAGGGGGGTTTCTTACTTTTTGGAACATACATCCCTCCTTGGTAAAAATGGGGGTCACAGATTTGGTGGGGACGAGTCGTGCTTAAAATCATTTCCTAGGATCCACAAGAAAAATCATGCGAAACCTGTTTCACATATTTCGCAGAATCAAAGCAAAATATAAGAAATAATCAAATAAAAATGCTCGTTTTTCATCTATAATTTAATTATTTTCTATACTTAAATATGAAAGTTATATTTATTTAATATACATTTTTTATATTTAGATGAAGTGTAAAAAACTTCATTTTAAAAATGCATTAGCTTTAAATTATTCATTATTTATAATAAATTTAAATACCAAAACACGCTTGCCTTCACTTTTTTCTGTATTTGAATAAATAATAAACCATTTTAGCTTAAGATAGAATAAATATTTTTTTATGTTTGTGCATAGTTAATATAAAAATGATTCCATTTCTTTTTTAAAATGATGGGTTTTAAATATAAGTTTTTGCACATGAGTTTAAGTTCTAATCGTATTGAAAATGCCGTTTTAGTATGTTTTTCTTTAAATAAAAGTGTTTTGTATTAATATTAAATATAAAAAAATTTAAAAAAGGGATTTTAAAATTAAATATATTTAGTTTCGCGTTGCATTTTTTTTTTCATGGTTTATGTTTATTAGTATTTTACAGATATTTAAGTAATATATTATTGACCTGCTAAATTGTGAATTGTCCACCTTGCAATGCAAAACTTGCATATTACTCGTTTTCTGAAATTGTCTTGATAGCTCACGAAAATGCTGAAAAAAAAACAGCACGCTAAGCGCTAAACAAACATGAATCTTGTGGCACGAATTGAGTTCACCTTCCATCTGGTCTCGCAGGAACCGCGTTGGGGTCGCGGGTCACATTAAATTTTGAGTGCCGGCAGGACTTCATAAGGACGCGCGTGTACAGGAAGTACATTAAATGTGATAAACCTTTAGCTGATGTGTTTCTATGCCATGTGGACTTAGACATGCCCATCATTCGTTTTCACGAATACAGCTGTGCACTTAGCTGGCTCTACCACGATTGATAATCAAGCATGCCGCAAAATATTGTCTAAGAATTTGTAACCAAAAACTATTTATACAATCCATTTATCTAATTGTGGCCACTTTGACTTTGTGTTTTTCAATTTGTTTCTCTCGCTTATTAACCTATTATTCATTACAACAATCGTCAGACTTGCTAAACCTGTTCTGATTCAACTATGAAGTAAAAGGACTGCCAATAAATTTAAATACTCTGTTGTAAAAAAGGTTTTTATAATTTTGTCTGAAATGTGTAACGCATATAGGGTGATATCTCTGTTCACATAAAATTTATATATTCTAGATCAACATCAACAGCTGAGTTGATATAGCAATATCCATCTATGCGTCGTTCTGTTTCAATGCAAACTATTATCTCAGTTTTAAGGCTATTATCATCACAATTTGCATTTGTCCGTCTTTCTGTTGAAGGCACTACATATTTCGGAATCACCCGGATCGAACCATATCATTTAGCTGCCAAACAATCGATCGGCAAAAGTAGATTCTTGTGTAGAAAACTTCAGACTCAAAAATAAAAAATATTTTATCTGTATACACTATACGAGAAGCTATATGACAAATTTGGTGAGTCTGGCTCTTAAATGCTGTGAGACTTATATAGGAGACGGAAAATATGTCGATTAGCACTAAAAATCAAGGGGAGCACAATCAAAAATTGGGAGCTGTCGATACTAGTACTACCTATAAAAAAAATGCGGAGTTGATTAAAAAAATAGCTGCAATTTCTAATAATTGTTAGGTTACAATATTAATCCAAACAAGTAAGAGGTTCTAGTCGGGAACTCCCGACTAGGGAATACCCTGAACCCTTTTATTCCAACACCAAATGCAGCTAGCGCTACGCGCTCTTCTATAGTAGATAGAGAGTAGCGGGGAGGTGGAGAAAGATACTTGATATATATATATAATATTCTAGAAGCAACATATCAAGTTTGGTGACTAGCTCTTATTATTTACCCAATTTGCTCAAAAAACAGGATGTCGATATCGATATTTACCGATTGCTTGGAAACGGGGCAAGTTATCGAATATCGGAAACAAACTTGATCTGCGCATGGACTAGGAGGACCTACAGCTAAAATTCCAAGTCTCTAGCTCTTATAGTTTCTAAGATCCTTGCCTTCATACATACGGACGGACGGACAGACAATGGACTCGTCTATTGATGCTGATCAAGAATATATATACTTTATGGGGTCGGAGATGCTTCCTTCTGCCTGTTACATACATTTGCATTTTGCACAAATACAATATACCTTTTTTACCCATTTTCTATGGGTTCAGCGTATAAGTCTCTAGCTCTTTTAGGTTCTGAGGACGGACGGACGGATAGACAGACGGACATGGCTAGATCGACTCGGCTATTGATGCTGATCAAGAATATATGTATATACTTTATGGGGTCGGAGATGCTCCCTTCTGCCTGTTACATTCATTTACATTTGCACAAATACAATATACCCTTTTTACCCATTAGCTGTAGGTCCTCCTAGTGCCTACGCAGATCGAGTTTGTTTCTGATAATCGATAACTTACTCCGTTTCCAAGCAATCGATAAAAATCGATATCGACATCCTGTTTTTTGTGCAATTTTGGTAAATAATAAGAGCTAGAGTCACCAAACTTGACATGTAGCTTCTAGAATAGTATATATATCTGCATTAGGTGTTGGAAGCAGAGGGTTCAGGGTATCCCCTAGTCGGGAGCCACCGACTAGAACCTCTTACTTGTTTAAAATATAGTACGTGAGGACGTCAGGGTGCTGTGCTGGAATGCGGGTGGCGTTAGCTAGCCAATCACCCCGCCCAACTATGCTGAGGTGGTATTCGCAGTGGACCCTTATACTTTCCCACCGCCTCTAACGCAAAGCTGACATGCAATTGGGACCATATACTGTTAGCCCGGCTAAAGTAAGTGCGTAGCGATTGGAACGCACACAGCAACACAGCCCCAAAAATTTCTAACCTAAGCCCAACCCCTCTTTGCTTGATTTTGCAATTTACTGGGGTATTCCGCATTGGACGATCAGCATTGAGTCTTGCGCAATATCAAGGCCTTAACATGTTGACGAGCATGTCTTACCACCGATTTACGATATAAGACTTGTCGTACACCAGATAAACATTGATATCGAAACCCTGTTTTTTTTAGAATATATCAAAAGCATCGTACAGAATACATCAATCTATGATATTTCAATGTTTCAATACCGCCCCCGTTCCCACCAAATTTTTAATAAACTTACTTTTTGAAATAAAGTCAACGGTATTGGGGTTCTACAAATTTGGATACCACAATTATGCACTAAAAGCATAATTATTTCCCAATAAACACCGAAAATAAATCACGAAAACATTTCCCATAGTGTCGGGCTATATATATATATGTGAAGTAGGAAACTAGAATTGTGACTGCAACTTACCGTGCTTAGGTGCTTAGGGAATCTCATAATCGGGCACTTTTGTTTTTCTTATTTACGATTCTCTGTTTTGTAAATATGTTTTTGTTTCTATTTTTATTTACGATCTATCTCTTTGATATTGAGTAAATTATGTGGTGTTGATATTTGCATGTGGTTTTTGTGTGTATTGGCACTGGTAATTTACAAGGCCTCTTTTAAGCCGTCGGGGGTGCAGGTTGTTGTCGAGAAGGTTTATTGCAAGTTGGTTGACGTGGTTGTCCAGTCGGTCTGCGTGCACGCAGCTCAGGCTTATTCGTTTCACTTCTTCGGTGACAGATGAGATTTTAGGTCATTGTGTGTTACACTGTTTTTGACGTAATGGGGGGCCTTAACCAGCCTGCGCAGAGTTTTAATTTGAAATCTTTGCAGGATTTCGATGACCAAATGACCAGATTGGCTGAGCATTATTAGAAAAAATAAAATCAGTCTGACGGAAAGTATTTGTTATCTGTTTTTTTTTTACGCCGGTTAAATATGGTTAAAAAGGATATAATGGTGTTGTGAAAAAACGAAGCAACACCAATCCCATAAATTATATATATTCTTGGTCAGCATCAATAACAGAGTCAATCTAATCCATGCCTTTTTGACATTTGTATAGCTTCGATATTATACTGAAGATATACATACATACATTCTAGATTTTAAATTCACTTTTATACCCTGAACCTGCGCTCAATGTCATTTCCAAGGATCTATATGAAAAATCTTTTGAGACGCGTTCACATTGTTCGCAGAATCGAAGCATCCTCGGTAAAAAGTGCAATTCAAAGATTTTTTTGGTGACGTTTTAATTTTTTTCCGATTTTCATCAAAATTATTTTCAAAGCTCTACATAAAAGCTTAATGAATACGTGTTTCAACGAATTGGGAAATTCAGTTTCAAAATCATTTTCAAAGTTTTTGAGAACATTTATTTTATACGTGCCACGGGCAAGGCCGGGCTATACACGCTAGTGGAAAATAAAATGATAAAGACCCCTCGAATATAACCCTTGCAACTCCAGAAATGTTTTTTTGGATGACTGGCATGCACAACTCTAATCTTTCAACAATACATTACAAGAAACTGAAATAGGCTTGTGAAGATAATCAAGTGCGAATTCAAAACGCGTAAATTAATTTTTTAAGTTATCAACGAAATCAACAGGATTTCGAGAATTGTAATCTTACATTTTCTACCCGATTGAAGCAATTTGGAAGTTTGTTTGTTTGTTTGTTTGTTTTTTTAAATTAAATCGTGTGGCTTAGAAACAAAACTCCTTGGTGGTATTGATATTGGAAACACACAAGTTATGACAGAGAAATCAGAATAAGAGACAGATACGCAACGAACTTCAAGTAACGATGACAAAATTATCAAATACCGCAACATTAAAATACTTATGCTGCAAAAAATTGTCGACGCTTTTGACCACTAGCCAAGGGGACGAGCTAGCGGTGTCCGCCTCAGCAGCCTATTTTCATTTTGTCATAAGTAGGCTATGACGTCACTACCTCGTTTTGCATATTCGCCTCGCCAAGAATTGACCTTCAGTGCATTTATTTGTTGTTGTATAAATATGTGTATATGCAGGATGAGCTTTTTCTAAAATAAGCTTTTTTGTCAGTAAGGCCTCTGCCACGTTAACGTCAACAGCTGCAGTTTTTTGCTCTTATTTCTTAGTTGCTTTTTATACCCAGCGCCAAAAATTTGCGGAGTGTAACGAACTTGAGCAAGTGTATGCTACTGACAAGAGGATACAAACCAAATATTGTTAATTTTTCATTCTTTGAGTCTCTAACAAATTTAAACACAAAGGATTGCTTTAAAAATATGCTGGGTATTTTACAGTCACGCACACTTTCTTGTTTTATAATTTTTTTGCCTTGACTGTTTTCTATCTTGCGCATTTCGCATCAGTGTGTGATCCAGGTGCACCAGTTACACAAATTTATGTACATATGTATTCCAAGTGATGATATGAGTCTTTGTATGGGCAACATATATTTGCAACTGACAAACTCATCAAGGCGGTAACAACAGAGTGGTAAGCAACACGGACCAGGGGAAATGACCCTATGCGAAGGATAAAGACTGCTACTGGCGAGCCCTGACCTTAGGTTCAGTTCTCCTCAGCTACTAAAATCATGTATATGAACATCAGCAAATTTTAGCTTAAAATTAATATTGTCAATGAAATTAATTTCACACAAAACTAAAATTGCCGCAATCCAGATTTCTTGACTGGAAGAACCCTGTACACATGATTTGTCCCTTCATTACGCGGTTGAAGCTGAAACAATGTATGGCGCGGATTTGGGATTCACACGATCTCTATATGTATATAAAACTGTTTGTCCTGACTCACAGACTGACTGATTGGGATCGACGCACAGCTCAAACCGTAACAGATAGGAAGGTGCAATTTTTACAGTAGTTTCCTTATGTGGTAAAGGTGCAAGATTAGACGGGGTTTTAGAAAACTCCACCCGCAAGTATGGACAATTTGGGAAAAACTGTTGTTTTGAAATATCTTTTTATCATACCCTGAACCCATTGAAAATGGGTAAAAAGGATATAACGTATTTTATGTAACAGCACTAACCATACAATGCATAGATACTCCAAACAGCATTTTAATCGAAGCACGATTTAACGCAACGAGTTAGCCCCATGGGTGTCTGAGACCATGTTAGTGTGCCCAGACTGCTGAGAGCGGCAACCGAACGCCGGCCTCGAAAACCGAACGTTCAGTATGATGCCGCAATTCGCTCAGCGCACAACGTCGCTGCGGCTGATGCTTTTTATACCCTGAACCCATTGAAAATGGGTAAAAAGGGTATATTGTATTTGTGCAAAGTGCAAATGTATGTAACAGGCAGAAGGAACCATCTCCGACCCCATAAAGTATATATATTCTTGATCAGCATCAATAGCCGAGTCGATCTAGCCATGTCCGTCTGTCTGTCTGTCCGTCCGTCCGTCCGTCCGTCCGTCCGTATGTATGAACGCAAGGATCTCAGAACCTATAAGAGCTAGAGACTTGAAATTGATGTAGGTGCTCCTAGTGCCCGCGCAGATCGAGTTTGTTTCCGATAAACGATAACTTGCCCCGTTTCCAAGTAATCGATAAAAATGTATATCGAAATCCCGTTTTTTAAGCAATTTTGGTAAACAATAAGAGCTAGAGTCACCAAACTTGACATGTAGTTTCTAGAATAGTATATATATATCGATTATTTTTCATTTTATACCTATCGCCACCTCCCCGCTACTCTCTATCTATAAGCGCGCGCTGCATTTGGTGATGGAATAAGAGGGTTCAGGGTATCCCCTAGTCGGGAGCTCCCGACTAGAACCTCTTACTTGTTTATATTTGTTATTGTATGCAACAAAGTGCCACATACTTTATATATGAATACTGGGTGTTACTTTTAGGCATATACACACTTCACAACCACAGGTTGACAGCAACAACGACATCTCGATAGACAAAACGAACATTTATAAAATAGAGGCATGGCGAATAACGCAGAGCAGGTGATAGCAGCCACGGTTAGCCAAATTCTGGCACAACAATTGCCGACGTTAGTAAAGCAATTGGTCAACCCCTCTAGGGAGTTTAGTGACGTAGACGACCAAACGATAACTGCTAACCACAATTCGAACGACTTGGACAGAGTTCCGGACATAGTTAAAAGCCTCAGAGAATTTTCCGATAATCCATCGGAATTTAGCTCATGGAAAAAGAGTGTAGATCGTATACTCTCAGCCTATGCAGCTGAAGCAGGCTCGCCGAAATACTTCGGCATATTGCATACAGTGAGAAACAAAATCACTGGCAATGCTGACACGGCCCTCGAGTCGTATAATGTTCCCCTAAATTGGAGCGCTATCTACAAATGTCTCACGCTGCACTACGCAGACAAAAGAGATCTGGGAACATAAGAATATCAGATGACAATGTTGGTGCACAGTAACAACCAGACAGTAGAAGAATTCTACCAGGTTGTCTACAACCACTTGTCGCTCATATTAAATAAAGTAGGCTGCATTGAATTAAATAGGGAATCGGAAACCCTTATGACAAAAATATACAGAGATAAAGCATTAGACACCTTCATTAGAGGTTTAAAGGGAGATTTACCACGGATCCTTGGAATAAAGGAGCCAGCAGATCTACCTTCAGCCCTTCATTATTGTTTAAAATTAGAGAATCAAAGCTATCGCACTAACATGGCTTTAAATAGGAATCAACAGACACATGTCAGAAACCAGAATAGAAATGTACCACCACCTATTGCCATCTCGAACAGCCCAGCCTTCGAACTATGGACCACTGACTTATAACAATAATGGACCGACTCCACAACACCCTAACCAAAGAACTTACCAGACACAACCACAACAGGTATACGTACCCAATAGACCTTCTGCACCCAAACCCCAACCACGTCCTGAGCCAATGGACGTGGACCAGAAATTTCAATATACAAACAGGAGAAGAACAGACCGAGACAGAAAACACTGACAACTATGTGACCATGGAGGAATACGTAGAATCAATGCTAAATTACGAACAGCAGATCGAATACGAGCAGCCATTAAATGAATATACCCAACAAATTGAAGAAGCAAATGACGGACCAAATAGCCAGTACGAACATTCAGACATTAATTTTTTAGGATAAAGAGCTCCTCTCTTCCTTACATAGAATGTAAGATGAGGAGCGGAAAATTACTCAAAATATTAATAGATACAGGATCAAACAGAAATTATGTCCAACCCAAATTCGTGTCCGAACCAATCCCAAATGAAAAGCCCTTCGAAGCCGTCACAGTCGGCGGAAGCATAAAAAATACACACCGCAAGTTCGCTAATCTTTTTAATAGAAATGACATAAAAATAAAATTCTTTCTCTTACCCACCTTAAAATCATTTGACGCCATATTAGGTAACGACAGTCTAAAAGAATTAGATGCTGTAGTACAAAGCAGCAAGAATTTACTAATAATCAAGAATAATATTTGCATACCCATTAAGCAGAAAAGAATCGAGGCAATAAACACGGTTATACCACGGACAGACCACATGACACACGAACAAAAAAATAGCCTAAATCAACTTGTTAAAATGCACCCAAGTCTCTTTGCCAATCCGGACGAAAAATTGACCTACACAACTAACGTTAGAGCAGAAATCAGAACCAAAACCGATTCCCCAATACACTCGAAATTCTACCAATTTCCAATATCTTTAAAAGACGAGGTACACAACCAAATTAAGAAACTTTTAGAGGACGGAATAATCCGACCCTCCCGATCTCCATATAATTCACCTGTGTGGATTGTCCCCAAAAAACTAGATGCCTCCGGGCAAAAGAAATATCGCATGGCCCTAGACTATAGGAAACTAAATAAAGAAACTACCGCAGATAAATACCCTATACCCAAAATTAACGAGGTATTGGCACAGCTAGGCAATAATAAAGTATTCTCTGTCTTAGATTTGAAAAGTGGATTTCACCAAATCCCCCTCAAAGAGTCAGACATAGCAAAAAAAAGTTTACACGACTCCCCCTCGGACTCAAGATTGCGCCCTCAATTTTCCAGAGAGCCCTTGACGACATCCTTCGTGAGCATATTGGAAAAATATGCTTCATTTACATTGACGATATCATTATCTTTAGCAAAGATGATGAATCGCATGCGCGTCACCTTAGCGCCATATTCAGAACTCTTCAGGAAGCCAACATGAAGTGTCAGTTGGACAAATGTGAGTTCTTTAAAAGCAGAGAATTCCTGGGATTTGTCATCTCAGACATAGGTATTGAAACCGATTCCAACAAGATAGAGACCATAGGAAAGTACCCACTTCCCAAAACCCTCAAAGATTTAAGATCTTTTATTGGCCTTGCCAGCTATTATGGAAGATTCATAAAAGACTTGCTAAGTTGGCAAAGCCCCTTACCTCTCTTTTAAGAGGGGAAGATGGACATGTGTCCAAAACCCAATCCGCTAAAAAGCTCATTAATCTCAACGAAGAAGCAATTGAAGCATTTAATAAAACAAGTAAGAGGTTCTAGTCGGAAGCTCCCGACTAGAGGATACCCTGAACCCTCATATTCCAACACCAAATACAGGTCGCGCTAATAGATAGAGAGTAGCGAGGAGGTGGCGATAGGTATAAAATGAAAGATACTTGATATATATATACTTTTCTAGAAGCTACATGTCAAGTTTGGTGACTCTAGCTCTTATTATTTACAAAAATTGCTTAAAAAACGGGATTTCGATATACATTTTATCGTGCGCAGGCACTAGGAGCATCTACATCTAAAATTTCTAGTCTCTAGCTCTTATAGGTTCTGAGATCCTTGCGTTCATACATACGGACGGACAGACAGACGGACATGGCTAGATCGACTCGGCTATTGATGCTGTTCAAGAATATATATACTTTATGGGGTCGGATATGCTTGCTTCTGCCTGTTACATACATTTGCACTTTGCACAAATACAATATACCCTTTTTACCCATTTTTAATGGGTTCAGGGTATAAAAATATACACCGACCATCAGCCCTTAACCCACTCTCTTAGCAGTTGGAACGGCAACGCAAGAATAAAAAGGTGGAAAGCTTACCTGGAAGAGTTCGACTATGAACTCCTTTATAAGCCAGGTAGGGATAATATTGTAGTCGATGCGCTATCACGAATCCCTGTAATCTATAATATCGGATCAATAGCCTCCACCCAGCACAGTGCAGACAGTTCAAGTCACAATTTAATACCAAGCATAGAAGCCCTAATAAATGTATTTAAAAACCAGATATTTCTCAGCAAAGCCAACGAAACAGATTACAAGTTCCACATCCCATTCCCAACATTCCACAATAACTCGACCAGACTTTACAGCACACGACCTTACACAAATACTGAAAGCTCATCTAAACCTATCCGTAATTAACGGAATAATAACCTCAGAGGAAATAATGAACCAAATTCAACAGATTTATCCCCAACATTTTAGTAACTTCAAGATTAGATTCACACAGCCTCAAGTAAAAGATTTAACAAATGAAACAGAGCAAGATGAGAAGATATTGGTTACACACAACAGAGCTCAGCGCAACGCACTACAAAACAAAATGCAATTGTCAGGAAGTTTCCATTTCCCAAAAATAAAGCAATGAATAACAGAATTAGTAAAACTATGTCAAGTATGTAAAGAAGAAAAATACGATAGACATCCAACTAACCCAAAACTCAAAGAAACACCAATCCCCGAATACCCAGGACATACAATCCATATCGACATATACACGACAGAAAAGAACTTAGTACTAACAACAGTATATAAATTTTCAAAATTAGCTCAGGGACGAATAATCAAATCTAGGGCAATAGAAGACATTAAAAAACCACTTCATGAAATCCTATTTTATTTTGGCGTACCTAAAGCCGTTGTAATAGATAACGAAAAATCCCTTAATTCAGCCTCAATCACTTTTATGATGCAGGACCAATTAGGTATAGAAGTTTATAAAACACCACCCTACAAAAGCGCAGTGAATGGTCAGGTAGAAAGATTTCATTCAACACTATCAGATATTATGAGATGTAATAAAAGAAAACAAGAACACAGAACATTTGAAGAACTTCTTAACAAATCAATATACGACTACAACTACACTATACACTCGACAACTAACAAGAGACAATTAGACATATTCTTTGGCAGAAACGTGACTACAGACCCAGATCAATACGAAAAAGCTAGGAAAGAGAACATTGACAGACTCATACAGAAACAATCGACTGACATGCAGAATTATAACAAACAAGTAAGAGGTTCTAGTCGGGAGCTCCCGACTAGGGGATACCCTGAACCCTCTTTTTTCAACACCAAATGCAGCGCGCGCTAATAGATAGAGAGTAGCGGGGAGGTGGCGATAGGTATAAAATGAAAAATAATCGATATATATATACTATTCTAGAAGCTACATGTCAAGTTTGGTGACTCTAGCTCTTATTATTTACCAAAATTGCTTAAAAAACAGGATTTTGATATACATTTTTATCGATTACTTTGAAACGGAGTAAGTTATCGATTATCGGAAACAAACTCGATCTGCGCAGGCACTAGAAAAATTTCAGTCTCTAGCTCTTATAGGTTCTGAGATCCTTGCGTTCATACATACGGACGGACGGACGGACAGACAGACGGACATGGCTAGATCGACTCGGCTATTGATGCTGATCAAGAATATATATACTTTATGGGGTCGGAGATGCTTCCTTCTGCCTGTTACATACATTTGCACTTTGCACAAATACAATATACCCTTTTTACCCATTTTCAATGGGTTCAGGGAAAACAAGTAAGAGGTTCTAGTCGGGAGCTCCCGACTAGGGGATACCCTGAACCCTCATATTCCAACACCAAATGCAGCGCGCGCTTATAGATAGAGAGTAGCGGGGAGGTGGCGATAGGTATAAAATGAAAGATAATCGATATATATATACTTTTCTAGAAGCTACATGTCAAGTTTGGTGACTCTAGCTCTTATTATTTACCAAAATTGCTTAAAAAACAGGATTTCGATATACATTTTTATCGATTACTTGGAAACGGGGCCAGTTATCGATTATCGGAAACAAACTCGATCTGCGTAGGAACTAGGAGCACCTACATCTAAAATTTCATGTCTCTAGCTCTTATAGGTTCTGAGATCCTTGCGTTCATACATACGGACGGACGGACGGACAGACAGACGGACATGGCTAGATCGACTCGGCTATTAATGCTGATCAAGAATATATATACTTTATGGGGTCGGAGATGCTTCCTTCTGCCTGTTACATACATTTGGATTTTGCACAAAAACATAATACCCCTTTTACCCATTTTTAATGGGTTCAGGGTATAAAAAGAAAAATATAATACTGCAACCGAACAAAGAACAAGAGGGCCCCAGAATAGAACCAACGCA
Organism: Drosophila ezoana; assembly: GCA_035045725.1. NCBI lineage: Eukaryota > Metazoa > Arthropoda > Insecta > Diptera > Drosophilidae > Drosophila > Drosophila ezoana. Next base: position 1,403,725 of record JAWNOU010000127.1, read on the forward strand.
TATCCAAATACAAAATACAGATGCCAACAACCTTAGGTTCAACAACATACCTTTCTTCTGATGATCGCTTGAGGACAAACTTAAATCAAAGGGGGAAGAGTTAACAACAAATAAATTCATACAGTCCCAATAAGAAGCATTGCAACACCTCATAAGAAGTGCAGCAAAATGCTGACTTGGTGTCTGTGCCATTTCCTCCACGCGCCGACTGGCAACCGCCGAAAATTCCAAGAAGAATTGCCCAACGGGCCAACAACATTAGCAGCAACGCCGCTGCCGCTGCCGCTAAGCCACAGGTTACTAGGGTTATAATTAATTTCAGTTTATTCAGTTGCAAATTGACATCAATAAAAGGAAGACTTGCTTCCCCAAAAATTATATTTTTTTCATCGTTTAATAAACTTTGGAATTAACTTGCATCTCTTTCTCCCTGTATAGCTGCTCAAAAAACCCCGAGATCTTCAACCATACATTCATATGTTTGTGTTGTGTGGATTTTCGCACAAGTAGATCACGGCGTTTGCAGCGAGACAGAGGTTTTTCTTTAATTGTGTGCCCCGTGTGCCTGTGGTAGCAAAAGGAACACACATTCAAATGCTCTATCATATATTTCTTCGTCCAGTCAGGTAAAATGAGAAGAATTTGATCTATTGTTATTTAATAAACAATTAGTTGACCTAAATTAAATATTTATATTTATTCTTTGCTTACTGTGGGGACCTATTTTCTTAAAATAAAATAATATCTAAGTCGTATTTTTGTAAGGGCAGTACATCATCGGCTTATCGAAGAATTCTCAGAGAAGACCAAATATTGACAATGTTCAATATTTGGGACTTGCTGCTGGTGCACACGCACACTCTTTCAATTAAGCAGTTGTATGAAATCATTAGAGGGCCTGTGAATTTGCAAAATTGCTATTTTCCATGCTTGTTGTAAGGGTAAGGGTACCTGAACGTTGGCATGTGTGCATGATAACTTTTTGGGCCTGCCAAGCACGCACACTTACACACTTTTCTATATGGATGGAAGCATTTATGAGTTTGTGTTCGTGTTGGTTGCCTGCCTGGCTGCCCGATGCAAATTTGACAAAATTTGAAGTTTTTTCGTCCCTTTAAAAGGGAAGAAAGCCACCGACTGTTGAGAAAAATTTAATTTTTGGGCATTCTTGCTTGTGCGGACACATACACACACAGACAGTAAAACGGTAAATAGACAAATTGAAAGAGCACTAAGAGTAAGCGAAAGCAGTTTCCTGTAGTGTGAGCGAATAAAGCGAATAAAAAAGAGCTGCGATGCCGTTCTATCACACAAGTCATATGTATTCTTACTCACACTCTCTGTGAATGCGTGCGGCCAAAGGCGACTTTGGACCAGCCGCATATAAAGAGCGAGGCCCCAGCAACGTACACTGGGTTGTCCAGTCAAGTACAAAGCCACGAGGGCGAAGAGCTGTACGACGGGCAGAAGACGTTGCTCGTTAAGACGAAAATTTCAACGCTGGACCTGTGTGGTATAAGGCTGAGAACGAATGACGCGTGATCGAATGTTAACTATAATAAACAATTTAATTTATTTTATGTTATATATTTTTTTTTAAATATTGATTGCATTATTTCAATTTTACTGTTGTTTTGGAAACAACTTTAATTAAACTTATTTGAATATTTACAACACTACTTATTCTACTGCACAAAATAATGCGCAGCCTGCACATTGGGCACTCCTAGATCTTTTCCAAATCGGAAGCTAGCATGTACCAGGGGGCACCAGACAGATTGCGGAGCGTTTTTGCTTGTAACACCCTGATTTTCGCACGAAACTATTTTGCAGCAATCCCGTATACGCCAGGCAGGAACTATGCAAGTTTCGTAGATGGTTACTATATTTTTGTTTGTTTTGTGCAAATGTTAATAAATGTAACAGGCAGAAGGAAGCATCTCCGACCCCATAAAGTATATATATTCTTGATCAGCATCAATAAAACCATGTCAGTCTGTCTGTCCGTCCGTCTGTCCGTATGTATGAACGCAAGGATCTCAGAACCTATAAGAGCTAGAGACTTAAAATCTGTTATCTGTGGGTCTTCCTGGTCCATGCGAAGATCGAGTTTGTTTTCGATAATCGATAACTTACTTCGTTTCCAAGCAATCGATAAGAATCGATATCGAAATCCTGTTTTTTGAGCAATTTTGGTATATAATAAGAGCTAGAGTCACCAAACTTGAAATGTTTGTTCTAGAATAGTATGTATATATCAAGTATCTTTCATTTTATACCTATCGCCACCTTTCCGCTAGCACCTCAGAGTTATAAATAAAGTTAATAACCTAACTTGTAGTGCCCACCGATTTAAGCCACCATTTAAATGCAATTGACTTTTTGAGAATACACAAATATTCTATGGTACAATAAGATATACTGTAGAAAATTTCATTAAGATTGGTTATAAAACGCAAAAGTTATGTTTTTACCTGCGCAATTGGATGGGGCAGCTAGCGCAAATTCCAATAATTTCTGTATACATGTACACACAAACATTCATGTACGTCTGCTTCTTATTCTATCAACAGCATTGCAATTGCGATTGTTTTCTGTGCTGCTATTTTAATTCGTATTCTCAACAAGACTCAATTATTGGTGTGGCTGTTAAGTTGAGGCAGTGGCAAGTGGTACGGTCTGTCGCGGTTTCGAGCCCTACGGGGAAAATCTATATTTTTTGGCTGGTGTGGCTGCTGAGTAGAGTCGGCAGCAAGTAATGCGGCCAGTTGAAAGTTCGAACCCTGCCAATGGACCTTTTTTTTTTTTAAATTTATCTTTATTACTTCAAACGAGTGCGTAGCGCGTGCTGCTTTTGGTGTCGGAATAGGAGGGCTCAGGGAATTCCCTAGTCGGGAGCTTCCGACTAGAACCTCTTACTTGCTTAAATATAACGCATTGCTTCTGTTCAGAAGCCATCTAAGTTTGCCCAATCCGCTCTTCAGGCCTTCTGAAACACTTGTGATATGTTTGTTAAAAGTCAAGCGCCTGTCTAAGTGCATTCCTAACTATTTGGAGATGTTGTGGTGTGTCAATAATTGACCGCTCAAAAAAAAAAAACTCCCGGACATATGTTTATTTCTGCGGAGCGCATATGTCACGTTGGCGCATTTATTTAAATTTATACCAATGTTCCAACGCTTAGCCCACATTTCAAATTTGTGGAGGTATTCCTGCAGGAAATCGGTAGCTTCGTACACACATTTATTAATTGATAAGATGGCTGTGTCATCTGCAAATGTGGCGATGGTTGGGTCCTGTAAATTATCGAGTTCCATCGGAGAGACATTGAGCATGTCATATGTAAAGAGGGAGTAGAGCTTGGGCCCCAGCACACTCACTTGTGAAACCCCAGCCCCGATGGCCTTGATGTTGGACTCAACCCCATCCAGCAGTACCGAAAATGCACGAGAGGCTCTTTCCACCTTTATGGGTCACGCATATTCTTGTCCGACTTGGAACATGCCCCAGTCTCAATACTGCATTAAAGATAGGTACTAAAAAGACCACCGAGCTGGCCGGCATTGCTTTAGGCGTTATATTGTCTATCCTGTATTCGCCAGGAGCTTTTCTAGCCGTAAGCCCTACTATTGGGTCTGAGACTTCGTTGGCTGAGATGGGAGCGACTCGGAGGCTTAACTGTCCTCGACTCTCCAGCGTAAGTTGAACCCTTCTGGTCATGTTTGCTGAACATGTATTAAATGGCCCTTAGTCTTAGGCGAATGCTTCAGCACTTTCCTAAAAATTTCAGTTGTTAATTAAATAAACCACTCATTTGTAATAAGCTATTAATAAACAAGTATGTAAGAGGTTCTAGTCGGGAGTTCCCGACTAGGGGATACCCTGAACCCTCTTATTCCAACACAAAATGCAGCTCGTTTGTAGTAATAAAGATAAATTAAAAAAAAAAAAAAGGTTCCTTTGGCAGGGTTCGAATGCGCAACTAACCGCACTACTTGCCGCCGTCTCTACTCAACAGCCACACCAGCCAAAAAAAAAGAAAGAATAGTTTCTTCGGTAGGGGCTGCCGCCTCTACCCAACAGTCGCAACAATAATTGAGTCTTGTTAAGAAAAAAAAAACAATTAAAATAGCAGCACAAAAAACAATGCAATTTCAATTGCAATGCTGTTCATAGAATTCAAAGCAGACGCGCAGGAATGTGTGTGTACATGTTAACAGAAATTCTTGGAATTTGCGTTAGCTGCCTCAAACACGTGGGCAGTCAAAACACATAACTTTTGTGTGTTTCTTAACCGATCTTAATGAAATTTTCTACAGTACATCTTATTGTGCCAAAAAATATTTGTGTATCCTCAAAAAGTAAATCACAATTAAATTGTACCTTAAATTGGTGGTCAATGTACCAATTCAGCGTCGTTTGGACATGTTCGAAGATTGTAATTCTCAGGACCTGATTTTCCCAACTATTTTTGTTGCAATTACGAGAAAATTTCCAAAAATCTTAACAACTATAGTAAGGTAGTAGCTTAGAAACTTTAATAGAATAGGTTATTAAACAGATCAATAATTTGTGACTTTTAAAAAATTGAAATTGATTTATTAAGGAACAATAGAGAATATTGGACATAACTATGGAGCATTAAGAAATATAATTTTTAGGATTTTTAAAGGTATTCGCACTACACCTGCTGATTGGGAAACACAAAAGAGGAAGGTCATGGAAAGACAATATAAATACGAAGATGAGTATTGCCATGCAACAAAATTAAATTAAAAGCGAAAACTAAATTGGTAAACTTAAAGTGTTTTTACTATCGAAAAAAACTCATTTCTAATGTTTTTTTAAATAAATATATACAACAAGTAGAGGTTCTAATCGGGAGCTACCGACTAGGGGATAGCCTGAACCCTCTTCTTCCAAATGGATATATACTAGAAGCTACATGTCAAGTTTGCTGACTCTAGCTCTCATTATTTACCAAAATTGCTCAAAAACAGGATTTCGATATCGATTTTTATTGATTTCTTCGAAACAGGGACGGGAAAAGTTATCGAATATCGGAAACAAACCCGATCTGCGCGGGCACTAGGAGGACCTACAACTGAAATTTCAAGTCTCTAGCTCTTATAGGTTTTGATATCCTTGCGTTCATACATACGGACAGACGGACGGACGGACAGACGGATAGACGGACAGAAAGATGGACATGGCTAGATCGACTCGGCTATTGATGCTGATCAAGAATATATATACTCTATGGGGTCGAAATTGCTTCGTTCTGCCTGTCACATACATTTACAATTTGCAAAAATACAGTATACCCTTATTACACATTTTCAATGGGTTCAGGGTTTACAAAACTAAAAACATTAAAATTTCATGCTGTCAAGAAAGTAGTTTTACAACTACGATTGGTTTGCAGTTCTCTATTGGGCTATCCCGTTAGATTTATGTCCATGTGTTTTGGCGTCTCTTCTTTTTTCGACTTTTCTGGTCCAGTTTGTAACGTTTGGCTTCGGTGTTGTCAATGAAATCCCAGGAAAAATAACAACATTAGATGTCGCTCAGCTGGTTTATTATAAGCATCAGATGGGACGTCAAATCTCAAAGCTACCTTATATGTTTAATTTATCAAAACCTACGATTTATAACATATTAAACAGAGCCAATAAGAAAGATAGGATAGAGGCAAAGCCATTAAGTTGTCGTCCCTGCAAAGCGAGAAATTCTTTGAAAATTTGGATAACCGCAATATTATCCCAACAGTTAAGTTTGGAGAACTGTCAGTGATGCTGTGGGGGTGTATTTCGAGCAAGGGTGACGGAGATTTGACCTTTATTGAAAACGCTGGACAATATCTGCGCATTTATCACAAACATCCCGTGAGAACTGCACAGATTTGGATTTTATGAGGGCAATAAACCCTATACGCAATTATTATACCCTCGCAGAGTGTATTATAATTTTGAAGCGTGAAGTGTGTAACGCATAGAAGCAGACATCTCCGACCCCATAAAGTATATATATACTTGATCAGCATTAATAGCCGAGTCTGTCTGTCCGTCCGTCCGTCCGTCCGTATGTATGAACGCAAGGATCTCAGAACCTATAAAAGCTAGAGACTTGAAATTTCAGCTGTAGGTCCTCCAGGTGCCCGCGCAGATCGGGTTTGTTTCCGATAAACGATAACTTGCCCCGTTTCCAAGTAATCGATTAAAATGTATATCAAAATCCCGTTTTTTAAGCAATTTTGGTAAATAATAAGAGCTTGAGTCACCGAACTTGACATGTAGCTTCTAGAATAGTATATATATATCGAGTATCTTTCATTATATACCTATCGCCACCTCCCCGCTTCTCTCTATTTATAAGCGCGCGCTGCATTTGGTGTTGGAATAAGAGGGTTCAGGGTATCCTCTAGCTCCCGACTAGAACCTCTTACTTGTTATACCCTGAACCCATTAAAAATGGGTAAAAGGGGTATTATGTTTTTGTGCAAAATCCAAATGTATGTAACAGGCAGAAGGAAGCATCTCCGACCCCATAAAGTATATATATTCTTGATCAGCATCAATAGCCGAGTCGATCTAGCCATGTCCGTCTGTCTGTCCGTCCGTCCGTATGTATGAACGCAAGGATCTCAGAACCTATAAGAGCTAGGGACTAGGTATAAAATGAAAGATACTTGATATATATATACTTTTCTAGAAGCTACATGTCAAGTTTGGTGACTCTAGCTCTTATTATTTACCAAAATTGCTTAAAAACAGGATTTCGATATAAATTTGTATCGATTACTTTGAAACGGAGTAAGTTATCGATTATCGGAAACAAACTCGATCTGCGCAGGCACTAGGAGCACCTACATCTAAAATTTCAAGTCTCTAGCTCTTATAGGTTCTGAGATCCTTGCGTTCATACATACGGACGGACGGACGGACGGACGGACAGACAGCCGGACATGTCTAGATCGACTCGGCTATTGATGCTGATCAAGAATATATATACTTTATGGGGTCGGAGATGCTTCCTTCTGCCCGTTACATACATTTGCATTTTGCACAAAAACATAATACACCTTTTACTAATTTTTAATGGGTTCAGGGTATAAAAACAGTGATCTTAGCTTTTTGCATCACGCTATTGTTTGTAAGCATTTTATTAGTAAAATCTTAAATTATGTATTTGCATGTTAAAATATAAGTTAACAGAGGCCAACGACACCAGCTCCAGATGCTGATATAACACTGGGCCGGATGTTCTTACGAGTTAACAGGGGTCAGCAAAATGCAATATAACACCAGCCACAGATGCAGACATAGCTCTGGGCCGGATGTTCTTGTACGACGGCAGCGCACGAGGCGCAAGCTAAGCATTCTAGCGGCCGTTGTGAAAAGCACACAATAGTTTAGGTAATTTTGTTCAATCTTTTGTAAATTTAGTTTTTAATTCGGCTTTCACTGAGGCACATCAGCCTAGCGACTCCGCGCATAAATTAAATCACTCGCTACGGCGTATCGGCCTAGTGTTTTATAAACCATATAACATTAGTTAATTTTGTGTTACCCAAATAATAAAATAATCAAAATAAAGTCTTATAACGAAAATCCGCGAGGACTTCTTATCTAAATCTTAATTGGCGCACAACGTTTTTCGGACCATTTTGTGCTATAATTATTTTGTGTGCTGTGCAGTGTAAAGAACTAATCTACAGGTACAAGACACTTCGCGCTGTGTAATAGCAATACCCAACCTATCAGTGCAAACAATAAAAGCTGTGCCTGACCTACATCAATTTACGTCAGTGGCACAAGCCCAATAAGAAGCCATTTAATACACCGAAGCCGCTGGAGCTCTTCGGGCAGCGACTTTTCACCACACCAGCGCGCAAGCGGGTTTGGGCAGCGAAGTAAACCAACACCCAGAATTTACGGGGGTGCCAGAGACGTACGCCTCTTGGAGACAAGCTGCGATAGCGGCATATAAAATTTACAAGTTATACGACGGCCAGGCCAAGGAGAATTTAGTTGCTGATGCGCTATTGCGACAACAGCTCAACGCTCTTGACGAGCTGAATACTGATTCCTGCGCAGCCACAGTCCACAGCGAGCTGTCCTTGAGTTGCAGTTAATGCCCTCTATTGCAACCTGCACACACTAGCACAAGTGCTAGGGCTTCTGGCACTGCAAAAACCGAGTTGCAGATGTCTTCAACGTTGACGAGAGGAGAGAAATTCTCGTTGCCGAACATAATAGAGCGCACAGAGCAGCTCAAGAAAACGTTAAGCAAGTGTAATCAGAATACCATTTCCCTAAAACGGCGAAGTTGGCTAAGGAAATTTCGGAAAGTTGTAGAATCTGCTCAGCAGCCAAATACGATAGGCACCCGAAAGGACAGGAGCTGGGAGAAATTCCGATCCCTGAGACTCCTGGGGAATTTCTACACATTGATATTTTTTCCACGGACAAATTTTTTTTGACCTGTCTTGATAAGTTCTCTAAATTTGCAATCGTACAACCAATTCAGTTGCGCACTATCGGGGACTTAAAAGCTCCACTACTGCAGCTCATGAATTTCTTTCCACGAGCCAGAACAATTTATTGCGACAACGAGCCTTCGATGAATTCTCAAACGATAAAGACCCTGTTGTTAAACAACTACGGAGTCCATATTGTTAATGCGCCGCCGCTGCATAGCACCTCCAATCGAGCGCTTGCACGTTGCCTCAAGCTGGAGAGAAACAGCAGTGACTCAGTCGAAGTCATAATGCTAGCCACGATTGAGTATAACAAGACAATACATCCGGTCATCAACAAGAGTCCTGTTGATGCCCTCCATGTGCCCTCAGGCGAACCTGAAGGGGAAATATCAGCAAAGTTAAGGAGTGCACAAGATGCGCTCCGGCAGCTCACGCCACTACCAGGCAGTCATTATTATTAAGAGCAAAATTAAAGAGGCAGCTGACGGCGTTTTGGGTCAGCTTGGCACAGTAATGAATTTTGATGCCATAATAAACCGTCTCGATTTCACATACAGGGATAAGAGAGGCATTCACGACATAGAGCAAGAGATGAGCACCCTAAGACAGGACTCATTAACAATTTTACAATACTATGACGAGGTTGAGAAAAAGCTTACTCTTCTCACCAATAAGGTCAACATGTCCTATCAACCAAGCATGGCACAAGGGCTCTGTACGAAGTTCAGAGATGATGCGTTGCGTGTTTTTGTCTCAGGTCTAAAGCGTAGCCTGACGGATGTTCTGTTCGCGGCAAAGCCTTAGGACTTACCGTCGGCCCTAGCTCTAGCGCAAGAGGTAGAGGCAAACCATGAGAGGAACGCCTTTGCCGCTAGCTTCGCTAAAGGGCAAGAAGATAGGGAACGAAAAGTTACCCCGAGGCCGCAGGTCCGTCAGCAAGATAGGGGTCAACAGCAGGGGGACTCGCAACCCAGCGGTTCCAAAAATCCTCACTTCACTAAACAACAGAAACAGCAACAAAGTCAATTTGAACAACAGAGTGGCAGGTCACAGGAACCAATGGACGTCGATCCATCCATTCTACAACCATCGCAGGCACCAGCCTACGTTAACTCTAGCGCTCCTCAAGCCTACAAAAGAACGGCCACGTCTGGGCGTTTAAGCGGACAGAGGAGGCAGAGACAATCACACAGCTCAGGAGCCTGATCAAGATTGAGGTTCGTATGCTAGCTCTGCAGCAGCAGCAGAATAGCAAATTGCCGATGACAATGGTAGCGGGTATGACTCAGACACTCTCAATTTGTTAGGGGAAGCTCCCTGCTGCCCTACATCAATAGGAGAGTAGCAGGGATCCAGATGAGATTTCTCACCGACACGGGCGCTTCCAAGAATTATACCAGGCCACATAAAAATCAAAAAGGTGTGTGCCCAGTAAATTCTTCCTTCTCTACCCATTCTATACACGGCACCACAAAGATCACTCATAAGTGCCTTATATCTTTGTTCGGCAAAACTGCCACATTTTTCTTACTCCCAGACCTGTCCACATTTGATGGAATTGTGGGGCTCAACTTGCTCACGGAAGCACTTGCTCGCTTTGTTTTTCTTGTGGTCAACTCAAATGTGGCGCAGAAACTGAACAAATCGAATTCCACAGGTGCGCGGATGTTAGCTTTACCAATGTTGACTGCGCCGACGCGCCCGATGCTGCAAAAGATGCATTCATTGGCATCTTGGCAAAGCTAAATACTTTTCGACATTGGACCTAAAATCCGGCTATCACCAGTTCACGCCAGCAGAGCGTGACCGTGAAAAAACAGCCTTTGCAGTGAACGGGGGGAAGTACGAATTTTGTCGACTTCCCTTTGGGTTGAAGAATGCGGCCAGCATCTTCCAAAGAACTGATGAAAGCAAATTTTGCTATGTCTATGTTGACGATGTCATCGTCTTCTCAAAAGACGAAAATTCTCATGTCCAACATGTAGGGTGGGTCTTGAAGAGCCTGTACGAGGCAAATATGAGAATCTCCAAGGAAAATCGCGTTTTTTTAAGAAATGCGTAGGTTTTCTTGGTTTCGTGGTAACCAGTAATGGAGTAACGGACCCTGAAAAAGTCAAAGCGATTCAGGAGTTCCCAGAACCAAAGAATATACTCGATAGCAGATCATTTTTAGGACTGGCCAGTTACTATAGACTCAAAGACTTTGCCTCAATAGCAAAACCCATTTCTGATCTTCTAAGGGCGAGAATGGGTCAGTATGTAAACATAGATCGAGAAATATACCGGTAGAGCTCTCTGAGCTTCAGCGTCACGCATTCCAAAAGCTACGCAACATTTTGTCATCAGAAAACGTCATGCTCAGATACCCTGACTTTAAGAAGCCGTTTGATCTAACGACAGACGGTTCAGCCTACGGCATAGGGGCAGTGCTTTATCAAGAGGGTCGCCCCATCTCAATGATTTCCAGAACATTGAAACCCCCGGAGGTGAACTACGCCACCAACGAGCGGGAACTTTTGGCTATAGTTTGGGCCCTTATCAAGCTACGTCACTACCTATATGGGGTAAAAGACATTAACATTTTCACGGACCACCAACCGTTAACTTTTGCCGTTTCTGGATCAAACCCGAACGCCAAAATTAAAAGATGGAAGGCGCGCATTGAGGGAACGAATGCGCGAATATTTTTTAAGCCAGGCAAGGAGAATTTAGTTGCTGATGCGCTATTGCGACAACAGCTGAACGCTCTTGACGAGCTGAATACTGATTCCTGCGCAGCCACAGTCCACAGCGAGCTGTTATTGACCTATACAATTGAGTCAACCGAAAAGCCACTTAATTGTTTCCAAAATCAAATTGTCGTTGAAGAGGCACGCGTCCCCACCAAACGCAACTTCATTCTGTTCGGGGACAAGAGGCGTCGTGAAGTGAGCTACACTGATTGATTAATCCAAATGCAGTTAATGCCCTCTATTGCAACCTCTGTCTTCAACTTTGACGAGAGGAGAGAAATTCTCGTTGCCGAACATAATAGAGCGCACAGAGCAGCTCAAGAAAACGTTAAACAAGTGTTATCAGAATACCATTTCCCTAAAACGGCGAAGTTGGCTAAGGAAATTTCGGAAAGTTGTAGAATCTGTTCAGCAGCCAAATACGATAGGCACCCGAAAAGACAGGAGCTGGGAAAAATTCCGATCCGTCAGACTCCTGGGGAATTTCTAGACATTGATATTTTTTCCACGGACAAATTTTTTTTGACCTGTCTTGATAAGTTCTCTAAATTTGCAGTCGTACAACCAATTCAGTCGCGCACTATCGGGGACTTAAAAGCTCCACTACTGCAGCTCATGAATTTCTTTCCACGAGCCAGAACAATTTATTGCGACAACGAGCCTTCGATGAATTCTCAAACGATAAAGACCCTGTTGTTAAACAACTACGGAGTCCATATTGTTAATGCGCCGCCGCTGCATAGCACCTCCAATCGAGCGCTTGCACGTTGCCTCAAGCTGGAGAGAAACAGCAGTGACTCAGTCGAAGTCATAATGCTAGCCACGATTGAGTATAACAAGACAATACATCCGGTCATCAACAAGAGACCTGTTGATGCCCTCCATGTGCCCTCAGGAGAACCTGAAGGGGAAATATCAGCAAAGTTAAGGAGTGCACAAGATGCGCTCCGGGCTGGGCTGAACGACCAGCGACAGAATAGAGTCTTTGAAGTAGGCGAAAAAGTCCTAGTAAAAAGAAACCACAGGCTTGGCAATAAACTCACGCCCTTATGTGAAGAACGGATCGTAAAGGCAGACCTTGGCACGACCGTTCTCATTGGAGGTAGGGTGGTCCACAAGGACAACCTTAAGTAGGGCGAGAGCTGAAATAAAACATCGATTATATGCATCTTGAATTTAACTTTAAGTTTCAACATCTGAGCCACTAGGCTTCACCTTTAAGTTTTAATATTTACGCCACTTAACATTACCTTTAGAAAGAAACGTAGTAATAGTTTGGTTCGTTTTGTCTGTCTTCCGCAGGTTCGGGTTTCTGCTATTTCTATTTTGTGCAACTGCGGCAGCGCGTGTAAACTCTAATAACAGACAGGTAGCTATCAACACAAAAGTTCAGGAACAAATCAATCAACTCACTACAAGATTCAACACATTACTAAAAGCTGCAAAAAAGAATCAGATAGATTCCGGGTATTTATATGAAACTCTTTTAGCTCGGAATAGAATGTTGCTGATGGAAATGCAGAATTTGATGCTCGCTGTTACCCTTGCAAAAGTTAACATCATAAGCCCAAATATATTAGATCACGCAGATTTGAAATCTGTTTGGATCGATGAACCCGCAGGTTAATGGCCTTCACTTTATCATTAAGTTCCCGAAAATCAAAAAGGCTTGCAGAAAGGTGATGCTGTATCCAGTTGCACATGAGAATGCTGTGCTATTATTATAGCTGAGTGCAGCGGAGATCACGTGCTTGCCCTTAAGAATTGCACTTCCACACCGGGAGGAACCTTTTGTCAACTTTCACCGACCAGCTCTTGTGCCAGAGAGCTGCATGCTGGTGGCTTGGCAAACTGCCAAATACAGCCGAGTCACTTAGACCCGATCACATGGGTCGATGACGGAATTCTGATCATCAATAACCGGCCTGCTAAAGTTTGCACTGACAACTGTACTGAGACTTGGGTTCACGGAACGAATCTAATCACGTTCAATAATTGGGCTCTGATCAACGAAACTAAGTACTTGAATCGCAAGAACGTCCAGAGTAAGTTCCCCGGTATCGCGGCATCTCCCCTTCTGAACGTCACCGGCCACCAAGTCGTGCTGAGTCTCCCTTACCTTCATCGCTTGAAGGAACGTAACCTGGAGATCATCAAGGAAGTCAAGGACGAAATTGGAAACGTCGACAGCGTGGTAATAGGCTTCTTGTTGGGTGCTGTGTGTTGCACCATAAGTTGCATCGGAGTCACCTACCGTCGGTTCACCAAAAACATGGCATCGGCCAAGGAGATTAAGAAAGTGATCGCCGAGATAGGTTAAGGCTGAGGGCGGCCTTAACTTAAAAGGGGAGCAGTTAACAGAGGCCAACTGCACCAGCTCCAGATGCTGATATAGCACTGGGCCGGATGTTCTTACGAGTTAACAGGGGTCAGCAAAATGCAATATAACACCAGCCACAGATGCAGACATAGCTCTGGGCCGGATGTTCTTGTACGACGGCAGCGCACGAGGCGCAAGCTAAGCATTCTAGCGGCCGTTGTGAAAAGCACACAATAGTTTAGGTGATTTTGATCAATCTTTTGTTAATTTAGTTTTTAATTCGGCTTTCACTGAGGCACATCAGCCTAGCGACTCCGCGCATAAATTAAATCACTCGCTACGGCGTATCGGCCTAGTGTTTTATAAACCATATAACATTAATTAATTTTGTGTTACCCAAATAATAAAATAATCAAAATAAAGTCCTATAACAAAAATCCGCGAGGACTTCTTATGTAAATCTTAATTTATATGTTTTAACAAAAATCAGTAAATATATTCCTTTCGGTAATATTTATTAAGTTTTTATTCTACTTTTCTAACATCAAAGACACTGTGCGTCAGTTTCATTTATTGCGGCTTGCATTGTTTTTGTAAAAGGGTATCGAGCATATAACATTTTCAATAGGGTTTGTAATGATGTGCTGTTTATAATTTCTATTTCATATTAAATATGTGTCCGAATGTTATGTTTAAGGTGCAAAGACATATTAAATAATATTCATGAATATTTGCTTAAAGACCCAATAACACACGAATTAAATTAATTGATTGGTGCAAAATACCTAAAAGAAATCTCTTTAAATAGTTAAGATAATAATTCTTATACATTTAAATCAATTTATCCTTAAAATTCAGGAAAATGTTTTTTGTTACATCCATAATGTCAAAATTAAGCACTTTTTATAAGTGATCCACTTCTTGCATTCGCGTATACACACGCTTGCCGTTTTTCTAACGGTAATCTTGTTCATTGTGTCCAAAATCGAGACGCCGTGGCGATCAATTATGTGCAGTTGAAGCGCGCTTGAGAGTTCACGTAGAGACTTACAAAATTTTTTGTTAATTGTGCTAAAATAAATTTAGACAGTGCGATCATCATATAATTGGAGTAGTGCTTAAAATTGCAGGTATGTGCATGTGTTATTATTTTATACAACAATGCGTGAATATTTATGTATGTATGTTTAAATACTTATGTACATATATGTGCATGTGTGTATATTCTTATTTATACATATGTATGTATAAGTTAACAACAAATAAACTCATACAGTCCCAATAAGAAGCATTGCAACACCTCATAAGAATGCAGCAAAATGCTTTTTTTTTTTTTTTTTTTTATTAGCTAATTTATTGATATATATACTATACTTGAGCATCTTAACCTAGCTTTATAATTATGTGAGGAACTTACTTAACATTACCTATTAAGTTTAAAATTATTTGGTTTATATTTCCTCTATCTTAGAACCCGGTTTGGTAGGTCGATGGGGTGGATCCTGCGAAGTCTCCGTCGTTTTCTTCTGCAAAGCCTTCTTGCAAGTATATTGGGGTGGGTAGAAAGACGGGCCATGTAGCTGATGGACTGCTGACGTAACTGGTCACCCACCAAGGGGACTTTTAGGTCTTTTGCTAAGGTCCGGTATCGGATGTACCATGGGGCCCCAGTACTTAGTCTCAGCACCTTGGATTGGAAGACACTAATTTTCCTCCAGTGGGACTTTGCTGCAGTGCCGAAGATTTGGCTTGCATAGCGCCAAACTGGGGCCAGTAGGGTTTTGTACAGCAGCACCTTGTTGCTTAGAGAAAGCTTGCTGTTTTCCTTAAGGAGCCAAGTCATTCTTTTAAGTTTTAATCGTAAACTATGACATACTGTTGTTAAGTGTTTGCTCCAAGTTAGCCTGCGATCGAGGTGGACTCCAAGGTAGCGGTGTCCGTCTTTATGCTCGAGGAGTTCGCCTTGAAGAAACACTCCTGGCGACGTATCTCAGCGGATCGCGAATGTGGAGCATACCGATTTTTGCCTGTTGATGGCAATCCGCCACTTAGATGCCCACGTCTCAAAATCGTGCAGGTATTCTTGCAGTTGGTCGGTGGCTTGGTATACACAGCTAGCTTTGGAGAGGATTGCTGTGTCGTCCGCAAATGTGGCGAGCTTGAAGCTATCGTGATGCTCCAGTGTCGTCGGGTCTACCGTCAGCATGTCTGCTGTGTAGCAGCAAAATGCTGACTTGGTGTCTGTGCCATTTCCTCCACGCGCCGACTGGCAACCGCCGCAAATTCTAAGAAGAATTGCTCAACGGGCCAACAACATCAGCAGCGACGCCGCTGCCAACGCCGCTGCCGCTAAGCCACATGTTACTAGGGCTAGAATTGATTTAAGTTTATTTAGTTGCATATTGACATCAATAAAAGGAAGACTAGCTTCCCCAAAAATTATATTTTCTTCATCGTTTAATAAACTTTGGATTTAACTGGCGCCCGAGCAGGGACCGGCTCCTGTTACAAAAGAACAAAATGCTTCTACGTGCGCGTTAGTCGGTTATACGTGAAAACAAAACCAGTGCAACTCTCGTTAATTAAATTCAACGACTGGTGAAATTCGCGAAAGGCAATTGGAACTTAATTGTTTATTTGCCCATCGGTGGACAACACATCTTGTGAGGCCCGCCCGCAGGATACTCTCAACGAAGACTGGTCGCAGGATCCCCAGTTGATACCCAAAAGTTTCAAAAAGGATGAAATCCGGACCGGCAGGGGAGGTTGCCACAACAGGAATAGTACTTTAAGTTAGAAATTGAGTAAAAGACAAACAAACAAACAACTAACACAAAAGTGAACAAGTAAGAGGTTCTAGTCGGGAGCTCCCGACTAGGGGATACCCTGAACCCTCATATTCCAACACCAAATGCAGCGCGCGCTTATAGATAAAGAGTAGCGGGGAGGTGGCGATAGGTATAAAATGAAAGATAATCGATATATATATATACTTTTCTAGAAGCTACATGTCAAGTTTGGTGACTCTAGCTCTTATTATTTACCAAAATTGCTTAAAAAACATGATTTCGATATACATTTTTATCGATTACTTGGAAACGGGGCAAGTTATCGATTATCGGAAACAAACTCGATCTGCGTAGGAACTAGGAGCACCTACATCCGAAATTTTAGATGTAGGTGCTCCTAGTTCCTACGCAGATCGAGTTTGTTTCCGATAAACGATAACTTGCCCCGTTTCCAAGTAATCGATAAAAATGTATATCGAAATCCTGTTTTTTAAGCAATTTTGGTAAATAATAAGAGCTAGAGTCACCAAACTTGACATGTAGCTTCTAGAAAAGTATATATATATCGATTATCTTTCATTTTATACCTATCGCCAACTCCCCGCTACTCTCTATCTATAAGCGCGCGCTGCATTTGGTGTTGGAATATGAGGGTTCAGGGTATCCCCTAGTCGGGAGCTCCCGACTAGAACCTTTTACTTGTTATAGCATTGTCTTTATCTTTTATGCTTACTACCGTATATGGTCCTAAGTATTTATTTTCTAATTTATGACCTACTTAATTTTCTAAAAGTACTTTGTCTCCTATATTCAAATTTTAAGTCTAGTGTTTTCCTATCATATAGTTCTTTATTTTTCTACTTATGTTTATCTATCATAATTCTTGCTCTTTTATATGCTAATTCTAGTCTATATTTAGATTCCTTAGCATAGTCTCCTACATTATAAAGTTGGTCTATTTGATCTATGCTATTAAAATGTTTTGGTATATTTGAATTTTTACTGAAAATTAGCTCATATGGACAATAATCATGTGCCATTGATGGGGTTGTATTGTAACAATAAGCGAAGTATTGAAGCCATGTGTCCCAATCAGTTTTATCAACTGATATGTAGGAACGTATGTACTCATTAAACGTTCTGTGGCTTCTTTCAACAGTACCAACTGTTTGGTGATGGTGTGCTGTTGATGTTATATTATCTATTTTTATACCCTGAACCCATTAAAAATGGGTAAAAGGGGTATTATGTTTTTGTGCAAAATCCAAATGTATGTAACAGGCAGAAGGAAGCATCTCCGACCCCATAAAGTATATATATTCTTGATCAGCATTAATAGCCGAGTCGATCTAGCCATGTCCGTCTGTCCGTCCGTCCGTCCGTATGTATGAACGCAAGGATCTCAGAACCTATAAGAGCTAGAGACTTGAAATTTTAGATGTAGATGCTCCTAGTTCCTACGCAGATCGAGTTTGTTTCCGATAATCGATAACTTGCCCCGTTTCCAAGTAATCGATAAAAATGTATATCGATATCCTGTTTTTTAAGCAATTTTGGTAAATAATAAGAGCTAGAGTTACCAAACTTGACATGTTGCTTCTAGAAAAGTATATATATATCGATTATCTTTCATTTTATACCTATCGCCACCTCCCCGCTACTCTCTATCTATAAGCGCGCGCTGCATTTGGTGTTGGAGTATGAGGGTTCAGGGTATCCCCTAGTCGGGAGCTCCCGACTAGAACCTCTTACTTGTTAGGTATTTACATATGTCTGTTATTATTGAATTCTTATATTCTGTACCCATGACCGTTATGAACGTCTTCATTGGACCGTACTTCAAAAAAAAAGATTCGAATATTGCTTTAGCGACAGTTTTTGCATTTTTATTTGGGATCGGAATGGCAACTAGGTATTTTGTTAAATCACAAATTAGTGTAACTGCATACTCGTTACCATTCTCTGATCTTGGTAATGGACCTTTGGTGTCAACAATTACCCTGTCGAAAGCGTTTGTTGGTGTTTCAGTTATAATCATAGGTGTCTTAGTGTGCTTTGTTGTTTTAGCTTTTTGAAATTTCGGACAATTACGTATATACTTTGTTATATGACGTGTCATATTTTTCCAATAGTAATGTCTTTTTATTTTTGCTAGCGTTTTTGAAGTGCCTGTGTGACCACCTTGAATAGGATCATCATGGAATGTAGACATTATTGCTTCTTTTTCTGTTTCTTTATTTATTTGGGTTACCGGCTTGGGTAGCGCTACTCTTAAGTTTTTTAAATATATATTGCCCATATTTTTGAAAGTATCTATTGAAATGTTTTCGAAGATTTTTTCGCTCGGTACCACTTTGAGTTGGCTGATTCCTAATATACCGGCTTCTTTTTCAAGCCTTTGCAAAAATTGACCTAAATCGATAGTTCCATTAGTATAAAGGTCGCTCTTCTCAATTCTTGCAACAACCTTTTTACCATGTTTTAAAATACATAGCATATTTGTTATGTGCAAGGTCACTATTTTTCGCATATCGTCGTTTTTAATGACGTCGTATACGTTGGGCCTAAAAGCTATATCAAGATTTTGCCTTGGGAAAATTTCTTGTTCTTTTCCTGCGCAGGATTTATTTTGTCTACTTTATTGTCTTGTAGTGACTTTCAAGACATTTGTATTAGTACTTTTTAATTCTTTGATGGTTATTCTTGATAACGCATCTGCAACAAAATTATCTTTTCCCTCAAGGTATTCTACAGTGAACTCATACTCTTCTAAATCTAGTCTCATTCTCGTTAGCTTTGAACTTGGATGTACCATTGAAAACCATTGTACCATTGTAAATGAACGAGAAGCATATGCTACGGGCAATTGTTTATCTCCATAAAAACTGCTCCAGGCTAGTTTACTGGCATCTGTTATGATGCAAAATTCTTTGCTAAAATCTGGGTATTTTAGTAAAGTGGGCTTCATAAGAGCATTTTTTTAATATTCGAACGCTTTTTGGCTTTCATCGGACCACTCAAACTTTACAGTCTTTTTATACCCTGAACCCATTAAAAATGGGTAAAAGGGGTATTATGTTTTTGTGCAAAATGCAAATGTATGTAACAGGCAGATGGAAGCATCTCCGACCCCATAAAGTATATATATTCTTGATCAGCATCAATAGCCGAGTCGATCTAGCCATGTCCGTCTGTCTGTCCGTCCATCCGTATGTATGAACGCAAGGTCTCAGAACCTATAAGAGCTAGAGACTGAAATTTTAGATGTAGGTGCTCCTAGTTCCTACGCAGATCGAGTTTGTTTCCGATAATCGATAACTGGCCCCGTTTCCAAGTAATCGATAAAAATGTATATCGAAATCATGTTTTTTAAGCAATTTTGGTAAATAATAAGAGCTAGAGTCACCAAACTTGACATGTAGCTTCTAGAAAAGTATATATATATCAAGTATCTTTCATTTTATACCTATCGCCACCTCCCCGCTACTCTCTATCTATAAGCGCGCGCTGCATTTGGTGATGGAATAAGAGGGTTCAGGGTATCCCCTAGTCGGGAGCTCCCGACTAGAACCTCTTACTTGTTACATAATCTTGTTATGTGACGTGAATAATCTGCAAAGTTTTTTATGAACCGTCTGTAATAATTGCAAAATGCAACGAATCTTCTAGCGCTATCAGCGTCCGTGGGGACTGGATATTTTTCAATGACATCATATTTTTTGTCATCTGGCAAAATACCTTGATCAGTACACTTATGACCTAGAAAAGTAACTTCGTGCATGAAAAATGAACATTTTTCTGGATGTAATTTAAGGTTGTGTTGCCTACACAAGTCAAAAACGTTTGTTAAGTTTTTGATCATGTGGTTTTCGGAACAACCGATGACGATTAAGCCGTCCACGTACAAGAAAGCTTGTGAAGGTTCTAATGCGGAAAAAGCGATGGTCATCATTCTTTGAAAAGAATTAGGCGCTATTTTTAGACCATATGGTAATCGTGTAAAACGATAGGAGCCATTGCTCGTTGAAAAAGACGTTATATTTCTAAAATTTTCTTCTAATTCTATTTGGTGAAAACCGGACATTAAATCTAAACATGAGAAATATTTTGCTTTGCCTAGTTGGTCAAGAATATCATCTATTCTTGACGATAGTCTATAACTAATCGCCATCTCTTGGTATCGGAACCAGGTAATCCCTTTTTTGGGATAAGAAGTATAGGACTGTTATATTCCGATACAGACGGTTCTACAATATTATCAGAGATAAGTTTTTCGACTTGATTATTAACTTCTTCTTTATGGGTATGAGGAATTCTGTAGTTTTTAATGTACACTGGCTCAGTATCTTTAAGTCTTAGTTTTTGTTTATAAAAATTATTGGTTGTTATGGATTCGGTTTTGAGTCCGCATATGTCTGTATACTTGGTACAGAGATCTTTTAATTGTGTATTAAATAACGGGGGAAAGTTCTTTTTTAGTTTTTTCATCACCGTTTCTTGGCGATCTTTGCTAATTTCATGGACTGTTTATAGTCACTTAGCTTTTCTATTTTAATGTTGTTAAGATTTACTATTTTTATTAAATTTGTTGTATTTAAAATTCGGACAAATGTTTGTTGATTATTGGAAATAGTATTTCCAATGAATATTCCTTTATCAATTTCTTGATTTGGAATGAAAATATTGTTTTCTGGCGAAACAATATTGATTTGACGGACTTCTTCAGAACGAGCTGGAAGTATTGTGGCATTATTATCACAAGTGTGAGTTATTGGTAGTTTTATAGGATAGTTTAAATTATTTGGCGAAGTATTAGAGAATCACATGTTTGTGTGAAATCTAATTGGCAATTATACTTTTTAAAGAAGTCTATACCAATAATGCCATCGCTGGGTATTGGGAAATCGTGTCCGACTATGTGAAAGTCGTGTGGAATGACATATTTTCCGGTAGATAATTCTACGAATGATAAACCTTTAGAAAAAACTGAACCTTCACCGATTCCAGATATTTGAGTTGATATGTTTGAATTAATGTTTTCAAATGTATCAACATGTTCTTTTAATAGTGATATGTCTGCACCAGTATCTAGCAATAGGGTAAATGCTTTACCTGTTTTTTCGTTATTTATGTTAATGAAGATACTGAGGTTTAAATTGTCTGTGTGTACTTTGGTGTTTCTTGGTGCATATCTTAAGGGTTTTGTTGGTTTTCCGAGTTAGTCTGTGTAACTCGAACATTATTATTGCCACGGGCATTACCTCTATAATGTCCTCTGCCATTGCTATTGTTAGTATAGTTTGCGTTAGGATTACCGTGGCCATTGCCTCTACCTCTTTGGTAATTGCGATAATCATTGCCTCTATTATATTATGTCTGCCTCGCTGATATAATACTGTGCTGGCACTTCCGGTCATTTCAGTGCTGCAATGAATGTATTTACTCATTGCATCATTAAATGTGCTGAAGTTTCCAGCTTCTAGTATTATACGGAGTTTTTCATATTCACAATTTTTGGTCATTGCAGATATTGACTCTTTAGTAGACAATTTCTCTGCATTATCCGAGTCTAGGCCATCGTCAATATAAGCTGCCTCGAGTTGCTTACGCAAGTTATCGATTTCAGCTGTATATTGAGCTGCTGTTTTGCCTTTTTGTTGGGCGTTTAACAGCTTTGCCTTAATCACGTCAATGGATTCTCCTTTGACGCAACTTTTTAATTTATTAATAATGCCATAGATCGTAGTCTAGTCTTGGCATTTGTATAGTATTGTGCCAATTAGTTTCGATTTTATGACTTCTACAGCCAAATCCTTTTGGTTGCCCTTTGTTCGTTCAACAAGCCTTAAGGCTGTTAAAAAACGATTTAATGACAGTTTTTACCGTCAAATTCAGGGACTGTAGACGAGATTTGACTTACATATTCCCTATCTAAGGCTACCTGGTCTGGCATGTTGGATTCTGTATTGTCCAGTGTCTCAATGTCGATATCGATATTTAAATCAGTAATTGGCTTCGACTCATTAAGATCTTGCAGCTGGTTTGGATCAAACTTTGCTGGTAAAAATAGATCTTCTGGAATATTTATTATAATGTTCTGTCTAATGCCAATGTTTTTCAATCTGGTATTTAAAGATTGTATGAATTTAAGGCACTGCCTGGCATGCTCCTGTGTTAGTTTATTTTTAATGGAATTTACTGCATGTACTATATCGTTATATTGTTTTATCAATATTTGTACATGGTATATTAGTGTTTCTACCTTTATAGGTATGCCTTTATTAATGCATTTATATGACTTGTCAAATTTGTCTTTGAGGTCATTGATATTTTTCACCAATATACTCCATTCCATACTAATATAACAGATATTTATTGATGCAGTCGCACCATTATTATTGTTGCTGGTCCCAAAATTGTGTGTTCTTCAGTTACCAAGCTTTACTGAGACATGCCTCTATATCTGACATATTCAAATTTTTTTTGTTTTTTTTCGGTTGTTCTTTGGGGGGAGGAGGTGTTGTTTTATTAAATTCAGTTTTAATTTTCTTTATTTCTGAGTGAGCTGGAGTTATTGGCTTTCTTTGTTTAAGACTTGACAAGCTCTTCTTGTAATTTTTGGGCAGTTGCCTAGGGGGGTGGAGTTTGATTTGCAAATAGCAGCCTCTTTATCTGCGCTATTCTTTTCTTAATTTTCTTTTGCACTCCCCCACGGTTAGCCATAACTCCCTCTCTACTCACTCAGTTTTTCCATTTGCTGTTGTCGTTTACTTATTTTTCCCACGTTGCGTGACACTTGTCACGGTCGCCATGTAATATTGTTATTACAATTTAAAATAAGTAAGAGGTTCTAGTCGGGAGCTCCCGACTAGGGGATACCCTGAACCCTCTTATTCCATCACCAAATGCAGCGCGCGTTTATAGATAGGGAGTAGCGGGGAGGTGGGGATAGGTATAAAATGAAAGATAATCGATATATATATACTATTCTAGAAGCTGCATGTCAAGTTTGGTAACTCTAGCTCTTATTATTTACCAAAATTGCTTAAAAAACGGGATTTCGATATACATTTTTATCGATTACTTGGAAACGGGGCAAGTTATCGTTTATCGGAAACAAACTCGATCTGCGCGGGCACTAGGAGCACCTACATCTAATTCAAGTCTCTAGCTCTTATAGGTTATGAGATCCTTGCGTTCATACATACGGACGGACGGACGGACGGACGGACGGACAGACGGGCGGACAGACAGACGGACATGGCTAGATCGACTCGGCTATTGATGCTGATCAAGAATATATATACTTTATGGGGTCGGAGATGCTTCCTTCTGCCTCATAGAGTAATAAACAGACAGAGCTGAAGGCTTGCTCCGAGCTTTTTTTACCGTTTTGAAAATCCCGAGAGGTAGATCGGGTTGGTCCGCAAACGCAAAATCAAACCCAAAAATAAAGCTCATTTACTATAGGAAGCAACAACAAATCACTCGCAAAACAACAACAATGCGCATGAAAACCCATTTGTTTTTTTCGTCGTCCGTCTTGATCAAAAGTTTCTGCGCGATGATGAGTACATACGAAGCTCAGTGCAAAGAAAAGGGACAAATAATGCCACTGTGTTTGTTGCTGGTTTCTCTGTCGTTCTAACAAGGCGGCGCGTAGAAACAACAACAACACTATTTGGGTTCTAATGTTGTTGTTGCATAGCCGAGTCTCGGCGCAAGTAAGTAGAAAATTTGAATGCCATGCCATTCAACTCAAAGGGTTACGCATACGGCGCGTCAACATCATATACTATTACGTCACGTTTTAAAGAATTTCATATCTGGTGATGCTTAGAATATGTGACGTCACATGCGCAACGGAATATTGCAATCTTCTTAAATTCATATACTTCCCTTGGCTTCGAAAACACACACATGCATATTTTTTGCCAATGTGTGTGAGATGAGGCACACATGCCAACAACTATTTGGCGCGTCGAGGCATTGATACCCTTATTTATAGAAATGGTATAGAATGTTTCAAGAAAATAATTATTATTGATTGTACTAATAGTTGCACACTAACTACGATATTATATATTTCTCAGAGATTAGATAAAAATGTTTATATGAGAAGGTTAGTGGTACTTGGTTACAGAACTTATGAATAGTTAAAATACCCTATTTTGAGCAAGGGTGCCTTGCTGATCGAAAAATGAAAAATTATAAAATCTGCCGGGCTGCTTGCAAGTTGAAAGCAAGTGGAGAAGAAGAAGGCATGACTTTGTGACTTTGCGAATGATAGGCATAGCAGTGTTTAGAAACAACCACAATGAGTTAGAAGAGTGCAGAGTCTTACATTATAGGCTGTACCCCGAAACAAAAAGGAATAGCAATGACTGAATTTGTTTATGTCTATTTTTTCTATTGTCGAGTCGTTTGTTTTGATTATTGGTTGTTGTTTCTATTAAAAAATGTTCTGAAGTAGCTAGGCTGACGGGCTGGCCAGCGCAATTCACTTCAATTATGTTTGTGCACATGAATATACATGTACATACATATGTACATATATGCATATGAACTCTAAATCGAAAGTAAGTTTGGCTGATTGACTTTTTTGACTTAATTAAACAAATAAACAAATTTTTAAAATTTTAACATTGCATAATTATACACATTTTTTATTTCAAAATATTGGGGTTTTATGTTTGTAAATCGAGTTATTTTATTATTATTTAGATTCGCACACCACTCCATCAAATTGTTGTCAGGTATACGAAATAGGCGGCTGCCTTCATTGCATCCTTTTACCACACATTTCACTGTACTCATTATTAATAAAATTTGGTTTTTTAAATATCTATGAAAATGTGTCAGCGAAAATTGACGGCTAGTTCAGTTTGCTCATAAAAGCGCGAAAATGAATACATGCAAAGATGCAAGACACGCATACATACAAAGCACATCAGCTGCAAAAGCGCGCGCACTGATGGAAAGCAGAGAGAAAGAAGACAAAACAATAATTTTCTTTGCATTTTGGGCATTCTTTATTCATCAATGAATTTTGGGCAAAGGCAGAAGTAGCTATAGACAGCCGAGTGTTGTGCTTGCA
This sequence comes from Drosophila ezoana, assembly GCA_035045725.1. Classification (NCBI taxonomy): domain Eukaryota; kingdom Metazoa; phylum Arthropoda; class Insecta; order Diptera; family Drosophilidae; genus Drosophila; species Drosophila ezoana. Next base: position 1,429,145 of record JAWNOU010000127.1, read on the forward strand.
ATTTGTCATTGAGTTATACTCAATTGTGTTTGCAACCTCGCTATCGCTCGTGAACTGTTTCGAAAAAGATCCAAAAGCCTCATCTGTCTCTTTATTATACCCTGAACCCCATAGAGCATTGAGCATTGAGCATTGAGTAATAAAGAGACAGAGGAGGCTTTTGGATCAAAAGCTCTTTTTCGAAACAGTTCACGAGAGATAGCGCGGTTGCAAACAAAAATTGCAAACACAACGCCCGGCTGTCTGCAGCTACTTCTGCCGATGCCCAAAATTCAAAGACAACTTCAAAACATTTTCCATAAGAACCAACAACAACCATAAACAAAACAAACGACTCGACAATGAAAAAAGCACACCACAAATTCTATCCCTTTTTTGTTTGAGGCTACAGCCTATGATCTTAGCTGCTGCACCCTTCTAACTCATTGTTGTGGTTTCTAACTGCTATGCCTATAATTCGCGAAGTCATGTCCTCTTCTTCTCCACTCACTTTCAACTTTCAAGCAGTTCGGCAGATTTTTATAATTTTTCATTTTTCGACCAGCAAGGCACCCTTTCTCAAAATAGGGTATTTTAATTATTCATAAGCAATGTAACCAAATAGCACAAAACTTCTTATAAATACATTTTTATCCAATGTCTATGATATAATATAATTTCTTATTTAGTGTGCAACTATTGGTACAATTATTATTAATTTTTTTCTTGAAACATTATATACCATTTCTATAAATAAGGGAATTATTGCCGCGACGCGCCTAATAGTTGTTGTATGTGTGTCTCATCGCACACATATTGGTGCAAATCTGCACATATGTATGTGTCTGCCAAGCCAAGGGAAGTCTATGAACTTAAGAAGATTGCAATATTCTGTTGCGCATGTGACGTCACAGCCTAAGGCTTTTTCCGTGCGATCATTTCGTAATTAAAATGATTACATATGTCAATCAATTATTTACTATAAAGGACCCTATTCATAAATAATTTAAATGTACGTAATAAAGGTAGAAATATATATTACTCAAGACTAGAAATAGAATTCCATAAAATGTGACGTCATAATTTCTTATGTTAGCGCCCCGTGCGCGTAACCCTTTGATTTGAATGCCATGGCTTGCTGGGATTCAAATTTTCTACCTACTGGCGCCGAGACTCGGCTCTGCAACAACAATTTAATACCCAAATTGTGCTGTTGTTGTTTCTACGCACTGCCTTGTAGGAACGACAGAGAAACCCGCAAAGAACACAGTGGCATTATTTGTCCCTATTCTTTGCACTGAGTTTCCTATGTCCTCTAAATCTTGCTTCAGAATTTGATAGATCACAACGGGGGACGAAGAAAAAATGGGTTTTCGTGCGCAATGTTGTTGTTTTGCTAGTGATTTGTTGTTGCTTCTTTATTTCTTGAGTTTGATTTTGCGTTTGCGGACCAACCTTAACGACCTGGCATAGAGTAATAAACAGACCAAGAGGAGGCATTTGGATCAAAAGCTCTTTTCCAAAAATTCTGAAGCCAGATACAGAGGTTGCAAACACAACGCCCGGCTGTCTGCAGCTACTTCTGCCCGAAATTCAAAGACAACTTCAAAACGTTTTCCATAAGAACCAACAACAGCCATAAGCAAAACAAACGACTCGACAATAAAAAAAGAACACCACAAATTCTATCCCTTTTTTGTTTGAGGCTACAGCCTATGATCTTAGCTGCTGCACCCTTCTAACTCATTGTTGTGGTTTCTAACTGCTATGCCTATAATTCGCGAAGTCATGTCCTCTTCTTCTCCACTCACTTTCAACTTTCAAGCAGTTCGGCAGATTTTTATAATTTTTCATTTTTCGACCAGCAAGGCACCCTTTCTCAAAATAGGGTATTTTAATTATTCATAAGCAATGTAACCAAATAGCACAAAACTTCTTATAAATACATTTTTATCCAATGTCTATGATATAATATAATTTCTTATTTAGTGTGCAACTATTGGTACAATTATTATTAATTCTGTTTATTCTCTATGTTTGTTTATTACTCTATGCCTGAACCCATTGAAAATGCGTAAAAAGGGTATATTGTTTTTGTGCAAAATGCAAATGTATGTAACAGGCAGAAGGAAGCATCTCCGAACCCATAAAGTATATATATTCAGCATCAATAGCCGAGTCGATCTAGCCATGTCCGTCTGTCTGTCTGTCCGTCCGTCCGTCCGTCCGTATGTATGAACGCAAGGATCTCAGAACCTATAAGAGCTAGAGACTGAAATTTTAGATGTAGGTGCTCCTAGTGCCCGCGCAGATCGAGTTTGTTTCCGATAAACGATAACTTGCGCCGTTTCCAAGTAATCGATAAAAATGTATATCGAAATCCCGTTTTTTAAGAAATTTTGGGAAAAAAATAAGAGCTAGAGTTACCAAACTTGACATGTAGCTTCTAGAATAGTATGTATATATCGATTATCTTTCATTTTATACCGCCAACTCCCCGCTACTCTCTATCTATAAGCGCGCGCTGCATTTGGTGATGGAATAAGAGGGTTCAGGGTATCCCCTAGTCGGGAGCTCCCGACTAGAACCTCTTACTTGTTTATATTTGTTATTGTATGCAACAAAGTGCCACATACTTTATATATGAATACTGGGTGTTACTTTTAGGCATATACACACTTCACAACCACAGGTTGACAGCAACAACGACATCTCGATAGACAACACGAACATTTATAAAATAGAGGCATGGCGAATAACGCAGAGCAGGTGATAGCAGCCACGGTTAGCCAAATTCTGGCACAACAATTGCCGACGTTAGTAAAGCAATTGGTCAACCCCTCTAGGGAGCTTAGTGACGTAGACGACCAAACGATAACTGCTAACCACAATTCGAACGACTTGGACAGAGTTCCGGACATAGTTAAAAGCCTCAGAGAATTTTCCGATAATCCATCGGAATATAGCTCATGGAAAAAAAGTGTAGATCGTATACTCTCAGCCTATGCAGCTGAAGCAGGTTCGCCGAAATACTTCAGCATATTGCATACAGTGAGAAACAAAATCACTGGCAATGCTGACACGGCCCTCGAGTCGTATAATGTTCCCCTAAATTGGAGAGCTATCTACAAATGTCTCACGCTGCACTACGCAGACAAAAGAGATCTGGGAACATAAGAATATCAGATGACAATGTTAGTGCAGGGTAACAACCAGACAGTAGAAGAATTCTACCAGGTTGTCTACAACCACTTGTCGCTGATACTAAATAAAGTAGGCTGCATGGAAATAGGGAATCGGAAACCCTTATGATAAAAAATATACAGAGATAAAACATTAGACACCTTCCTTAGAGGTTTAAAGGGTGATTTACCACGGATCCTTGGAATAAAGGAGCCAGCAGATCTACCTTCAGCCCTTCATTATTGTTTAAAATTAGAGAATCAAAGCTATCGCACTAGCATGGCTTTGAATAGGAATCAACAGACACATGTCAGAAACCAGAATAGAAATGTACCACTACCTATATTGCCACCTCGAACAGCCAAGCCTTCTTTCGCCCAAGCTTTTAGGCCACCACCTATTAGCTTCAGCCCCCAACTCCCGATTCATACACCTTGGCCAACCAATACAAACTATGGACGACCGAATTATAACAATAATGGACCGACTCCACAACACCCTAACCAAAGAACTTACCAGACACAACCACAACAAGCATACGTACCCAATAGACCTTCTGCACCCAAACCCCAACCACGTCCTGAGCCAATGGACGTGGACCAAAGCACCCGCACAAGGATGATAAACTACATGAACAGACCCAACTTTGAAGTAGGCAAAAGACCTCCACCACCAACAAACGCCACGGACAAAAAACAAAGAAATTTCAATATACAAACAGGAGAAGAACAGACCGAGACAGAAAACACTGACAACTATGTGACCATGGAGGAATACGTACAGTCAATGCTAAATTACGAACAGCAGACCGAATACGAGCAGCCATTAAATGAATATACCCAACAAATTGAAGAAGCAGATGACGGACCAAATAGCCAGTACGAACATTCAGACATTATTTTTTTAGGATAAGGAGCTCCTCTCTTCCTTACATAGAATGTAAGATGAAAATATTAATAGATACAGGATCAAACAGAAATTATGTCCAACCCAAATTCGTGTCCGAACCAATCCCAAATGAAAAGCCCTTCGAAGCCGTCACAGTCGGCGGAAGCATAAAAATTACACACCGTAAGTTCGCTAATCTTTTTAATAGAAATGACATAAAAATAAAATTTTTTCTCTTACCCACCTTAAAATCATTTGACGCCATATTAGGTAACGACAGTCTAAAAGAATTAGATGCTGTAGTACAAAGCAGCAAAATCTACTAATAATCAAGAATAATATTTGCATACCCATTAAGCAGAAAAGAATCGAGGCAATAAACACGGTTATACCACGGACAGACCATATGACACACGTACAAAAAAATAGCATAAATCAACTTGTTAAAATGCACCCAAGTCTCTTCGCCAATCCGGACGAAAAATTGACCTACACAACTAACGTTAGAGCAGAAATCAGAACCAAAACCGATTCCCCAATACATTCGAAATTCTACCAATTTCCAATGTCTTTAAAAGACGAAGTACACAACCAAATTAAGCAACTTTTAGAGGACGGAATAATCCGACCCCATCCCGATCTCCATATAATTCACCTGTGTTCCCAAAAAATAAGATGCCTCCGGGCAAAAGAAATATCGCACTTCCCAAAACCCTCAAAGATTTAAGATCTTTTATTGGCCTTGCCAGCTATTATAGAAGATTCATAAAAGACTTCGCTAAGTTGGCAAAGCCCATTACCTCTCTATTAAGAGAGGAAGATGGACGTGTGTCCAAAAACCAATCAGCTAAAAAGCTCATTAATCTCAACGAAGAAGCAATTGAAGCATTTAATAAAATAAAAAACGCCATGGTTTTAAACGAGGTAACTCCATTACCCGGACTTCAGCAAAGAGTTTCATCTGACAACAGATGCATCTAACTTTGCTATTGGCGTGTTCTATCCCAGAACAAGCGACCCATTTGTTTTCTCTCTAGAACTCTCTCTAAAACAGGAGAGAACTATGCCACAAACGAAAGGGAAATGCTGGCAATAATTTGGGCCATAAAAGACCTCAAAAATTACCTTTACGGAAGGCAAGAGTAAAAATATGCAGCGACCATCAGCCCTTAACCCACTCTCTTAGCAGTTGGAACGGCAACGCAAGAATAAAAAGGTGGAAAGCTTACCTGGAAGAGTTCGACTATGAACTTCTCTATAAGCCAGGTAGGGATAATATTGTAGCCGATGCGTTATCACGAATCCCTGTAATCTATAATATCGGATCAATAGCCTCCACCCAGCACAGTGCAGACAGTTCAAGTTACAATTGAATGCCAAGCATAGAAGCCCCAATAAATGTATTTAAAAACCAGATATTTCTCAGCAAAGTTAACGAAACAGATTACTAGTTCCACATCCCATTCCCAACATTCCACAGACATACAATTACTCGATCAAACTTTACAGAAAACGACCATACACAAATACTGAAAGCTCATCTAAACCCATCCGTAATTAACGGAATAATAGCCTCAGAGGAAATAATGAACCAAATTCATTTTAGTAACTTCAAGATTAGATTCACACAGTCTCGAGTAAAAGATTTAACAAATGAAACAGCAAGCTGAAAAGATATTGGTTACACACAACAGAGCTCACCGCAACGCACTAGAAAACAAAATGCAATTGTCCGAAAGTTTCTATTTCCCAAAAATTAAGCAACGAAAATTCTAAGAAAAATTGCCCAACGGGCCAACAACATCAGCAGCGACGCCGCTGCCGCTAAGCCACAGGTTACTAGGGCTAGAATTGATTTAAGTTTATTTAGTTGCAAATTGACATCAATAAAAGGAAGACTTGCTTCCCCAAAAATTATAGTTTTTTCATCGTTTAATAAACTTTGGATTTAACTTAAATGCATTTACATATGCATTTATGTACATATTTATCTGTTTGTATGACTAGCGGGTATAGCCCGGTCTTGCCCGTGCCACGTATGTTATAAAATCAATGTTCTCAAAAAGCTTTGAAAATGATTTTGAAACTGAGCGGACGGTAAACAAACTACTTTCATATAAAAGTTTTCCGCCCTTTTACCACTGTTGCAAGTGGAATTTCCCAATTATTATTATGTAGAGCTTTGAAAATAAGTTTGATGCAAATCGGACATAACTTAAAATTCACCAAAAAAAATCTTTAAAATGCACTTTCCACCGAAGGAGCTTAGATTTTACGAAATATGTGAAATACGTCTCAATTGGTTTTTTATTCAGATCCTTGAAAATGAATTTGAGCGCGTAACGTCATCCACCAAATCTTTGATCCCCATTTCCACCAAGGAGGAATACATTTTTTGAAAAGTGTGAAACACCCCTCAAATGAATTTGAACAAAGAACTTTTAAATTGAGTTTGAGGCCAATCGAATGGTAAACAAAAAAGTTTCATACAAACGTTTTTCGCGATTTTTCCATACTTGCGGGTGGAATTTCCTTCATCACATATGGTAACTACAGTGAAAATTTCAGCTTCCTAGCTCTTACGGTTTGGGCTGTGCGTTGATCACCAATCAGTCAGTCAGTCAGTCAGGATAAACAGTTTTATATATAGAGATATATATATATACTAGCGGGTATAGCCCGGCCTTGTCCGTGGCACGTATGTTACAAAATCAATGTTCTCAAAAAGCTTTGAAAATGATTTTAAAACTGAGAGGACGGTTAACAAACTACTTTCATTTAAAAGTTTTCCGCCCTTTTACCACTGTTGCAAGTGGAATGTCCCAAATCGCTGAAACACGTATTCATCATATTATTATGTAGAGCTTTGAAAATAACATTGATGCAAATCGGACAAAACTTGAAATTCACCAAAAAAATCTTTAAAATGCACTTTCCACCGATGGAGTTTAGATTTTAAATATGTGAAACACGTCTCAAATGATTTCTCATGTAGATCCTTGAAAATGAATTTAAGGGCGAAACGACATCCACCAAATCTTTGACCCCCATTTCCACCAAGGAGAAATACATTTTTGGAAAAGTGTGAAGCACCACTCAAATGAATTTGAACAAAGAACTTTGAAAATGATTTTATATAGATCTTTGAAAATGAATTTGAGCGCAAAACGTCATCCACCAAATCATTGACCCCCATTTCCACCAAGGAGGAATACATTTTTGGAAAAGTGTGAAACACTCCTAAACAAAGAACTTTGAAATTAAGTTTGAGGCCAATCGGATGGTAAACAAAAAAGTTTCATACAAACGTTTTTCGCGCTTTTTCAATACTTGCGGGTGGAATTTCCCGAAACCCCGTCTTAACGTGCACCTTCATCACATAAGGTAACTACAGTGAAAATTTCAGCTTCCTAGCTCTTACGGTTTGGGCTGTGCGTTAATCACCAATCAGTCAGTCAGTCCAGTCAGGACAAACAGTTTTATATATAGAGATTATGGTCACTTAGCAAAGAATTAGTCCTAAGTCCTAAGAAGTGAGTTTGCGATATTAAGCGGACAGACGGACGGACGGACAGATAGACGGACATGGCTAGATCGACTCGGCTATTGATGCTGATCAAGAATATATATACTTTATGGGGTCGGAGATGCTTCCTTCTGACTGTTACATACATTTACACTTTGCACAAATACATTGTACCCTTTTTACCCATTTTTAATGGGTTCAGGGTATAAAAGCTGAAACACAAGATTATTTAAACTCATAAATAACATATAACACTATAAGCAAATATTATCTATATTTATATTTAAGACAATCATTATAATATTTAATTCTAAATGAAGATGATCAATTTAAGAATAACAAGTAAGAGGTTCTAGTCGGGAGCTCCCGACTAGGGGATACCCTGAACCCTCTTATTCCAACACCAAATGCAGCGCGCGCTTATAGATAGAGAGTAGCGGGGAGGTGGCGATAGGTATAAAATGAAAGATACTCGATATATATATACTATTCTAGAAACTACATGTCAAGTTTGGTGACTCTAGCTCTTATTGTTTACCAAAATTGCTTAAAAAACGGGATTTCGATATACATTTTTATCGATTTCTTTGAAACAGAGTAAGCTATCGATTATCGGAAACAAACTCGATCTGCGCAGGCACTAGGAGCACCTACATCTAAAATTTCAGTCTCTAGCTCTTATAGGTTCTGAGATCCTTGCGTTCATACATACGGACGGACGGACGGACAGACATGGCTAGATCGACTCGGCTATTGATGCTGATCAAGAATATATATACTTTATGGGGTCGGAGATGCTTCCTTCTGCCTGTTACATACATTTGGATTTTGCACAAAAACAATATACCCTTTTTACCCATTTTCAATGGGTTCAGGGTATAAAAAAAGTTGAAAGTATTTAAATTTATAATGAACTGTATTCATATTTAATATTTTTCCACTTTAATATAAATATGTGGAATGATAGAATTAAATATGATAAACAATAATTTAAATATGTTCATATTAAAAATCAATTTTAATATGGCACTATTTAGATTTAATTTAGATTTCTTGGCCGAAAACCATAGGCAAAAATATTAAAATCTATGTGTAAATATTAAGATTTACAATGATATTTTTTGTGTGTAGTGACAGTTGAATGTTTGTTTTCTTTAACTATTTCTTCTTTAAAACGTTTAGACATTTAAGTCCCTAATTTGTTATTTGTTGAATACTTCTTTTTATACCCTGAACCCATTGAAAATGGGTAAAAAGGGTATATTGTATTTGTGCAAAGTGCAAATGTATGTAACAGGCAGAAGGAAGCATCTCCGACCCCATAAAGTATATATATTCTTGATCAGCATCAATAGCCGAGTCGATCCAGCCATGTCCGTCTGACTGTCCGTCCGTCCGCCCGTCCGTATGTATGAACGCAAGGATCTTAGAACCTATAAGAGCTAGAGACAAATGAAATTTTAGCTGTACGTCCTCCTGGTGCCCGCGCAGATCGAGTTTGTTTCCGATAAACGATAACTTGCCCCGTTTTCAAGTAATCGATAAATATGTATATCGAAATCCCGTTTTTTTAACCAATTTTGGTAAATAATAAGAGCTAGAGTCACCAAACTAGACATGTAGCTTCTAGAATAGTATATATATATATAGAGTATCTTTAATTTTATACCTATCGCCACCTCCCCGCTACTCTCTATCTATTAGCGCGATCTGCATTTGGTGTTGGAATAAGAGGGTTCAGGGTATCCCCTAGTCGGGAGCTCCCGACTAGAACCTCTTACATGTTTATTTTTGTTGTGAAATTCTAAATCCTTCTGTTGTTTTTCATAATTATGGTTTCTGGTTTTTTCGTAGTCTGCTGTACCAAAGTTAGTAGGTCTTCCAAAAAATAAATCAACGGGTTTTTTCCCTGTGGTAGAATGAATAGTATGATTGTATTCACATACTGCTAAATCTAGTAGTTCGTCAAAATCTTCTACGCCTTTTTCTTGTTTTATGCACCTCATTATCTCTATTAGAGTTGAGTGGAATCTTTCGACCTGGCCATGTAATGTACTCTTGTGCGGTGGTGTGTTTAAAACTTCAATTCCTAATTCATTTTTTTAGCATGAACTCTATTGATTGTGAATTGAGGGACATTTCGTTGTCGATGATAACCGATTTCGGTAATCCAAAATAAAACAAAAAAAAAAAACAAAATAAAACTGCTTCTGTTTTCTAATGGTTGAACTACTGCTAATTTTGTAAATTTATCTGCTGAAGTTAGTACCAGTTCTCTGTTTGTTGAACAAATGTCTATGTGAAGTATTTGTCCCAGATACTTGGGCAAGGGAGTTTCTCCAAGTCCTTTATAATTTGGGTGTGGTTTGTATTTATTTTCCTTGAACATTTTACAAAGTTTAAGTATTTTTTTTAATTTTTTGCCTCATAGATGAAAATATGCTGTTTCTAAAATTTGAAATCTATTTTCATTTCCGTTCCTATGAGCTCCATTGTGTGTTTATACCCTGAACCCATTGAAAATGGATAAAAAGGGTATATTGTATTTGTGCAAAGTGTATTGTGCAAAATGTATGTAATAGGCAGAAGGAAGCATCTTCGACCCCATAAAGTATATATATTCTTGATCAGCATCAATAGCCGAGTCGATCTAGCCATGTCCGTCTGTCTGTCCGTCCGTCCGTCCGTATGTATGAACGCAAGGATCTCAGAACCTATAAGAGCTAGAGACAAATGAAATTTTAGCTGTACGTCCTCCTGGTGCCCGCGCAGTTTGTTTCCGATAATCGATAACTTGCCCCGTTTCCAAGTAATCGATAAAAATGTATATCGAAATCCCGTTTTTTAAGCAATTTTGGTAAATAATAAGAGCTAGAGTCACCAAACTTGACATGTAGCTTCTAGAATAGTATATATATATCAAATTTCTTTAATTTTATACCTTTCACCACCTCCCCGCTTCTCTTTATCTATTTGCGCGAGCTGCATTTGAGGTTGGAATAAGAGGGTTCAGGGTATCCCCTAGTCGGGAGCTCCCGACTAGAACCTCTTACTTGTTATACCCTGAACCTATAAAAATGGGTAAAAGGGGTATTATGTTTTTGTGCAAAATGCAAATGTATGTAGCAGGCAGAAGGAAGCATATCCGACCCCATGAAGTATATATACTCCTGATCAGCATCAATAGCCGAGTCGATCTAGCCATGTCCGTCTGTCTGTCCGTCCGTCCGTCCGTCCGTCCGTATGTATGAACGCAAGGGTCTCAGAACCTATAAGAGCTAGAGACTTGAAATTTTAGCTGTAGGTCCTCCCGGTGCCCGCGCAGTTTGTTTCCGATAATCGATAACTTGCCCTGTTTCCAAGTAATCGATAAAAATGTATATCGAAATCCCGTTTTTTAAGCAATTCTGGTAAATAATAGGAGCTAGAGTCACCAAACTTGACATGTAGCTTCTAGAAAAGTATATATATATCAGGTATCTTTAATTTTATACCTATCGCCACCTCCCCGCTACTCTCTATCTATTAGCGCGAGCTGCATTTGGTGTTGGAATAAGAGGGTTCAGGGTATCCCCTAGTCGGGAGCTCCCGACTAGAACCTCTTACTTGTTTGGTGTAATATTATTATATGAACAATTTTTTTTATCTTATAAAAACATTATTCTTTGAGATAATGGATTAAAAAAAAATTCGAAAATTAAATATGGCCTCCTTGTTTTTTTGCCACACTAAAAGGATTTGTTCCAATTTTCCCCATCCTCTTAAAATCATATTTTTATACTCTCGCAGAGGGTATTATAAAAAAGTAGGTTCTTGTATGAAAAATTTGTTGCTTATTTAGATACCTTGACCAAACTCGGCATTCATTAGTTTTACCATGCTGCCCCTTTATATGGAAAATCCTATCAGGATCGGAACACTATTTCATATAGCTGCCATAGGAACAATTGGTCGAAAAATAAGTTGTTGTATTGAACATTTTTTTGTTTTTCAACTTATCTGGATCAAACTCGGCATTATTAGTTTTGTTATGCTCCCTCCATTTATGCAAAATTTTATTTACATCGGACTAATATATCATATAGCTGCCATAGGAACAATTAGTCGTAAATTAAGTTGTTGTATGGAAAACTTCTTTGTATTTCAAGATATCTTAACTATATTAACTAATTTCCCTGTGCTTCTTAGATACGGGCAAAGCATTATGAGCATTATGAAAAGGTTGGGTCTGAAAATGTATTAAATTTTCGGCGGGCCGAAGATAGCCCTTCTTTCTCGTTTAGTTAAGTTACAGTATTAAATTTCTTATTTTCGGCGTAAACACGACTTACAAGAATACACCAAAGGTTTTCGATAGGGTTCAAAGGTGAGCACGCAGGCCAGTCCAATGTGTTAACTGAGAATGATAGTAGGTAGGCCATTGTGTGACGACTAGTGTGAATTTCTCGCATTATCTTGCATAACAAGTAAGAGGTTCTAGTCGGGAACTCCCGGCTAGGGGATACCCTGAACCCTCTTCTTCCAACACCTAATGCAGATATATATACTATTCTAGAAGCTACCAATCAAGTTTGGTGACTCTAGCTCTTATTTTTTACCCAATTTGCTAAAAAACAGGATGTAGATATCGATTTTTATCGATTACTTGGAAACGGAGTAAGTTATCGAATATCGGAAATCATTTATGAAAGCATGCTTGTCAGCTACCCTTTGCGTTTCCCAAAGTTTGTGCCAAAAATCAATACACTAATGGTTGGCGAGCCAAATTGAAAGCAACTGACAGCCAAAAAGGAAATTCAGCTTCCAAAGCTGAAACCATGGCCTACTCCGACACGCCTATTCACAGCACCTGCCTTATAACGGCTAGCTGATAATGCTGTTCATGTTGCATACGGTTCGCTGCGTTTGCATTGGCTGCTGCGCAGTTCCTGGTAATGCGTTTACATCAATTTATATGCATGTGCTCGTGTCGTTTGAAATGTTAAATTCTCAGTGGGATGCGTCGCTTGCAATTGAAACTTTGCATTTGACTCACTGAATAAAAATTCAATAGCAGCCGAAGTTTAAGCTCGGTCTTAAACTCAAAATGTAATTTGGGACGTTAAGCCTTTATAAAATTTGCACGAAGCTACTTGGTTTAAAAAAAGGTGAATAACATTAAGGTTATTAAATGAAATCTATCTATCCTCTAAAAAAATATATAGCTTTTTTATACCCTGAACCCATTAAAAATGGGTAAAAGGGGTATTATGTTTTTGTGCAAAATGCAAATGTATGTAGCAGGCAGAAGGAAGCATATCCGACCCCATGAAGTATATATACTCCTGATCAGCATCAATAGCCGAGTCGATCTAGCCATGTCCGTCTGTCTGTCCGTCCGTCCGTCCGTCCGTATGTATGAACGCAAGGATCTCAGAACCTATAAGAGCTAGAGACTTGAAATTTTAGATGTAGGTGCTCCTAGTTCCTACGCAGATCGAGTTTGTTTCCGATAATCGATAACTTGCCCCGTTTCCAAGTAATCGATAAAAATGTATATCGAAATCCCGTTTTTTAAGCAATTTTTCTAAATAATAAGAGCTAGAGTCATCAAACTTGACATGTAGCTTCTAGAAAAGTATATATATATCGATTATCTTTCATTTTATACCTATCGCCACCTCCCCGCTACTCTTTATCTAGAAGCGCGCGCTGCATTTGGTGTTGGAATATGAGGGTTCAGGATATCCCCTAGTCGGGCGCTCCCGACTAGAACCTCTTACTTGTTTTAATTTTGCAAATATGTGAACCACGTAAATTTTGAGTATAGAGAGAAAACTATATCTGTAAAACCCAATTTTTCGATCAATTCTTCCTAAAGTGCTATAAGGCACAAAAGTACGATGTCGATAAGATATAGATCACATACAGATATATGTAAATGTACTACCGGGTATTAATCGAGATTTTTGTGTTAAAAATGTTTAGATATTATATTTTTACCCAGTTACCGCCTGGGGAAATTTAATTATGCCCGTATTATCTTGAACTCCACTTCTATTTGAACTCCACTATGTTTAAACTCCACATTTAGATTTTCCAAAATCACTGAAACACGTATTCATTTAGTTCTTATTTCGAGTTGTAAAAGAAGTTTGAGGCCGATAAAACAAAACTTAAAACTGCATTCTTATAACCTTTCATACGCTTTTTTTTAACCAAGAGGGGGATTTTCGCGAAAATTGTGTTTCATCACGTCTTAGATGAATTTTTACAAAGGTCTCTGAAAATGATTTTGGTGCTGAAAGAATTTCCATGTCCATTCCCTTATCTCTTCCAGAGGATGTTTATCATCCTACATTAGAGGTTGCAAAGTTCAATTGCTATCCTCTTATTTCTCATTTACGCAAAGGAAACTTTTCCAATCTTCAAGTTTGCCATCTTCTTTTCTCTCGGGATGGATAAAGCAAGCAATGATTCTGATTCTGCTAACCTCTTTGCTTTTTTTATCCAATCAACTAACTTTCCTGTCTGTCCTAATAATATTTCTTACCGTTATTACATTACTTCCTATATTTCTACAAAATTACAGGGGCATTGCAAAACTGTGCGCTATCCATAAATTATTTAAAAAATTAATCACTTCGAATTTGCAGCATTTCTGCAGATCAGTTGTCTCCCCAGTTCAATATGGATTCGTAAAGAATCGGTCAAATACGACCAATCTTATTGAATTAACTTTATTATTAAATGATGCTTTCCTTTCTAAAATGCAAGCTGATGTCATTTAAACTGACTTCAGGAAGGCATTTGACTCTGTGCACATTGATATCTTACTCCTTAAACTTGACCGTTTAGATTTGCTTCCTTTTTTATACCCTGAACCCATTGAAAATGGGTAAAAAGGGTATATTGTATTTGTGCAAAGTGCAAATGTATGTAACAGGCAGAAGGAAGCATCTTCGACCCCATAAAATATATATATTCTTGATCAGCATCAATAGCCGAGTCGATCTAGCCATGTCCGTCTGTCTGTCCGTCCGTCCGTCCGTCCGTCCGTCCATCCCTTCGTCCGTCCGTATGTATGAACGCAAGGATCTCAGAACCTATAAGAGCTAGAGACAAATGAAATTTTAGCTGTACGTCCTCCTGGTGCCCGCGCAGTTTGTTTCCGATAATCGATAACTTGCCCCGTTTCCAAGTAATCGATAAAAATGTATATCGAAATCCCGTTTTTTAAGCAATTTTGGTAAATAATAAGAGCTAGAGTCACCAAACTTGACATGTAGCTTCTAGAATAGTATATATATATCAAATTTCTTTAATTTTATACCTATCACCACCTCCCCGCTTCTCTCTATCTATTTGCGCGAGCTGCATTTGAGGTTGGAATAAGAGGGTTCAGGGTATCCCCTAGTCGGGAGCTCCCGACTAGAACCTCTTACTTGTTATACCCTGAACCTATAAAAATGGGTAAAAGGGGTATTATGTTTTTGTGCAAAATGCAAATGTATGTAGCAGGCAGAAGGAAGCATATCCGACCCCATGAAGTATATATACTCCTGATCAGCATCAATAGCCGAGTCGATCTAGCCATGTCCGTCTGTCTGTCCGTCCGTCCGTCCGTCCGTATGTATGAACGCAAGGGTCTCAGAACCTATAAGAGCTAGAGACTTGAAATTTTAGCTGTAGGTCCTCCCGGTGCCCGCGCAGTTTGTTTCCGATAATCGATAACTTGCCCTGTTTCCAAGTAATCGATAAAAATGTATATCGAAATCCCGTTTTTTAAGCAATTCTGGTAAATAATAGGAGCTAGAGTCACCAAACTTGACATGTAAATTCTAGAAAAGTATATATATATCAGGTATCTTTAATTTTATACCTATCGCCTATGTGTCACCTCCCCGCTACTCTCTATCTATTAGCGCGAGCTGCATTTGGTGTTGGAATAAGAGGGTTCAGGGTATCCCCTAGTCGGGAGCTCCCGACTAGAACCTTGTTTGGTGTAATATTATTATATGAACAATTTTTTTTATCTTATAATAACATTATTCTTTGAGATAATGGATTAAAAAAAAATTCGAAAATTAAATATGGCCTCCTTGTTTTTTTGCCACACTAAAAGGATTTGTTCCAATTTTCCCATTTTCCAATTTTCCCCATCCTCTTAAAATCATATTTTTATACTCTCACAGAGGGTATTATAAAAAAGTAGGTTCTTGTATGAAAAATTTGTTGCTTATTTAGATACCTTGACCAAACTCGGCATTCATTAGTTTTACCATGCTGCCCCTTTATATGGAAAATCCTATCAGGATCGGAACACTATTTCATATAGCTGCCATAGGAACAATTGGTCGAAAAATAAGTTGTTGTATTGAACATTTTTTTGTTTTTCAACTTATCTGGATCAAACTCGGCATTATTAGTTTTGTTAAGCTCCCTCCATTTATGCAAAATTTTATTTACATCGGACTAATATATCATATAGCTGCCATAGGAACAATTAGTCGTAAATTAAGTTGTTGTATGGAAAACTTCTTTGTATTTCAAGATATCTTAACTATATTAACTAATTTCCCTGTGCTTCTTAGATACGGGCAAAGCATTATGAGCATTATGAAAAGGTTGGGTCTGAAAATGTATTAAATTTTCGGCGGGCCGAAGATAGCCCTTCTTTCTCGTTTAGTTAAGTTACAGTATTAAATTTCTTATTTTCGGCGTAAACACGACTTACAAGAATACACCAAAGGTTTTCGATAGGGTTCAAAGGTGAGCACGCAGGCCAGTCCAATGTGTTAACTGAGAATGATAGTAGGTAGGCCATTGTGTGACGACTAGTGTGAATTTCTCGCATTATCTTGCATAACAAGTAAGAGGTTCTAGTCGGGAACTCCCGGCTAGGGGATACCCTGAACCCTCTTCTTCCAACACCTAATGCAGATATATATACTATTCTAGAAGCTACCAATCAAGTTTGGTGACTCTAGCTCTTATTTTTTACCCAATTTGCTAAAAAACAGGATGTAGATATCGATTTTTATCGATTACTTGGAAACGGAGTAAGTTATCGAATATCGGAAATCATTTATGAAAGCATGCTTGTCAGCTACCCTTTGCGTTTCCCAAAGTTTGTGCCAAAAATCAATACACTAATGGTTGGCGAGCCAAATTGAAAGCAACTGACAGCCAAAAAGGAAATTCAGCTTCCAAAGCTGAAACCATGGCCTACTCCGACACGCCTATTCAGAGCACCTGCCTTATAACGGCTAGCTGATAATGCTGTTCATGTTGCATACGGTTCGCTGCGTTTGCATTGGCTGCTGCGCAGTTCCTGGTAATGCGTTTACATCAATTTATATGCATGTGCTCGTGTCGTTTGAAATGTTAAATTCTCAGTGGGATGCGTCGCTTGCAATTAAAACTTTGCATTTGACTCACTGAATAAAAATTCAATAGCAGCCGAAGTTTAAGCTCGGTCTTAAACTCAAAATGTAATTTGGGACGTTAAGCCTTTATAAAATTTGCACGAAGCTACTTGGTTTAAAAAAAGGTGAATAACATTAAGGTTATTAAATGAAATCTATCTATCCTCTAAAAAAATATATAGCTTTTTTATACCCTGAACCCATTAAAAATGGGTAAAAGGGGTATTATGTTTTTGTGCAAAATCCAAATGTATGTAACAGGCAGAAGGAAGCATCTCCGACCCCATAAAGTATATATATTCTTGATCAGCATTAATAGCCGAGTCGATCTAGCCATGTCCGTCTGTCTGTCCGTCCGTCCGTCCGTCCGTATGTATGAACGCAAGGATCTCAGAACCTATAAGAGCTAGAGACTTGAAATTTTAGATGTAGGTGCTCCTAGTTCCTACGCAGATCGAGTTTGTTTCCGATAATCGATAACTTGCCCCGTTTCCAAGTAATCGATAAAAATGTATATCGAAATCCCGTTTTTTAAGCAATTTTTCTAAATAATAAGAGCTAGAGTCATCAAACTTGACATGTAGCTTCTAGAAAAGTATATATATATCGATTATCTTTCATTTTATACCTATCGCCACCTCCCCGCTACTCTTTATCTAGAAGCGCGCGCTGCATTTGGTGTTGGAATATGAGGGTTCAGGGTATCCCCTAGTCGGGCGCTCCCGACTAGAACCTCTTACTTGTTTTAATTTTGCAAATATGTGAACCACGTAAATTTTGAGTATAGAGAGAAAACTATATCTGTAAAACCCAATTTTTCGATCAATTCTTCCTAAAGTGCTATAAGGCACAAAAGTACGATGTCGATAAGATATAGATCACATACAGATATATGTAAATGTACTACCGGGTATTAATCGAGATTTTTGTGTTAAAAATGTTTAGATATTATATTTTTACCCAGTTACCGCCTGGGGAAATTTAATTATGCCCGTATTATCTTGAACTCCACTTCTATTTGAACTCCACTATGTTTAAACTCCACATTTAGATTTTCCAAAATCACTGAAACACGTATTCATTTAGTTCTTATTTCGAGTTGTAAAAGAAGTTTGAGGCCGATAAAACAAAACTTAAAACTGCATTCTTATAACCTTTCATACGCTTTTTTTTAACCAAGAGGGGGATTTTCGCGAAAATTGTGTTTCATCACGTCTTAGATGAATTTTTACAAAGGTCTCTGAAAATGATTTTGGTGCTGAAAGAATTTCCATGTCCATTCCCTTATCTCTTCCAGAGGATGTTTATCATCCTACATTAGAGGTTGCAAAGTTCAATTGCTATCCTCTTATTTCTCATTTACGCAAAGGAAACTTTTCCAATCTTCAAGTTTGCCATCTTCTTTTCTCTCGGGATGGATAAAGCAAGCAATGATTCTGATTCTGCTAACCTCTTTGCTTTTTTTATCCAATCAACTAACTTTCCTGTCTGTCGTAATAATATTTCTTACCGTTATTACATTACTTCCTATATTTCTACAAAATTACAGGGGCATTGCAAAACTGTGCGCTATCCATAAATTATTTAAAAAATTAATCACTTCGAATTTGCAGCATTTCTGCAGATCAGTTGTCTCCCCAGTTCAATATGGATTCGTAAAGAATCGGTCAAATACGACCAATCTTATTGAATTAACTTTATTATTAAATGATGCTTTCCTTTCTAAAATGCAAGCTGATGTCATTTAAACTGACTTCAGGAAGGCATTTGACTCTGTGCACATTGATATCTTACTCCTTAAACTTGACCGTTTAGATTTGCTTCCTTTTTTATACCCTGAACCCATTGAAAATGGGTAAAAAGGGTATATTGTATTTGTGCAAAGTGCAAATGTATGTAACAGGCAGAAGGAAGCATCTTCGACCCCATAAAATATATATATTCTTGATCAGCATCAATAGCCGAGTCGATCTAGCCATGTCCGTCTGTCCGTCCGTCCGTCCGTCCGTCCGTCCATCCCTCCGTCCGTCCGTATGTATGAACGCAAGGATCTCAGAACCTATAAGAGCTAGAGACTTGAAATTTTAGATGTAGGTGCTCCTAGTGCCCACGCAGATCGAGTTTGTTTCCGATAATCGATAACTTGCCCCGTTTCCAAGTAATCGATAAAAATGTATATCAAAACCCCGTTTTTTAAGCAATTTTTCTAAATAATAAGAGCTAGAGTCACCAAACTTGACATGTAGCTTCTAGAAAAGTATATATATATCGATTATCTTTCATTTTATACCTATCGCCACCTCCCCGCTACTCTTTATCTAGAAGCGCGCGCTGCATTTGGTGTTGGAATATGAGGGTTCAGGGTATCCCCTAGTCGGGCGCTCCCGACTAGAACCTCTTACTTGTTTTAATTTTGCAAATATGTGAACCACGTAAATTTTGAGTATAGAGAGAAAACTATATCTGTAAAACCCAATTTTTCGATCAATTCTTCCTAAAGTGCTATAAGGCACAAAAGTACGATGTCGATAAGATATAGATCACATACAGATATAAATGTACTACCGGGTATTAATCGAGATTTTTGTGTTAAAAATGTTTAGATATTATATTTTTACCCAGTTACCGCCTGGGGAAATTTAATTATGCCCGTATTATCTTGAACTCCACTTCTATTTGAACTCCACTATGTTTAAACTCCACATTTAGATTTTCCAAAATCACTGAAACACGTATTCATTTAGTTCTTATTTCGAGTTGTAAAAGAAGTTTGAGGCCGATAAAACAAAACTTAAAACTGCATTCTTATAACCTTTCATACGCTTTTTTTTAACCAAGAGGGGGATTTTCGCGAAAATTGTGTTTCATCACGTCTTAGATGAATTTTTACAAAGGTCTCTGAAAATGATTTTGGTGTTGAAAGAATTTCCATGTCCATTCCCTTATCTCTTCCAGAGGATGTTTATCATCCTACTTTAGAGGTTGCAAAGTTCAATTGCTATCCTCTTATTTCTCATTTACGCAAAGGAAACTTTTCCAATCTTCAAGTTTGCCATCTTCTTTTCTCTCGGGATGGATAAAGCAAGCAATGATTCTGATTCTGCTAACCTCTTTGCTTTTTTTATCCAATCAACTAACTTTCCTGTCTGTCGTAATAATATTTCTTACCGTTATTACATTACTTCCTATATTTCTACAAAATTACAGGGGCATTGCAAAACTGTGCGCTATCCATAAATTATTTAAAAAATTAATCACTTCGAATTTGCAGCATTTCTGCAGATCAGTTGTCTCCCCAGTTCAATATGGATTCGTAAAGAATCGGTCAAATACGACCAATCTTATTGAATTAACTTTATTATTAAATGATGCTTTCCTTTCTAAAATGCAAGCTGATGTCATTTAAACTGACTTCAGGAAGGCATTTGACTCTGTGCACATTGATATCTTACTCCTTAAACTTGACCGTTTAGATTTGCTTCCTTTTTTATACCCTGAACCCATTGAAAATGGGTAAAAAGGGTATATTGTATTTGTGCAAAGTGCAAATGTATGTAACAGGCAGAAGGAAGCACCTTCGACCCCATAAAATATATATATTCTTGATCAGCATCAATAGCCGAGTCGATCTAGCCATGTCCGTCTGTCTGTCCGTCCGTCCGTCCGTCCATCTTTCCGTCCGTCCGTATGTATGAACGCAAGGATCTCAGAACCTATAAGAGCTAGAGAAATTTTAGATGTAGGTGCTCCTAGTGCCCGCGCAGATCGAGTTTGTTTCCGATAAACGATAACTTGCCCCGTTTCCAAGTAATCGATAAAAATGTATATCGAAATCCCGTTTTTTAAGCAAATTTGGTAAATAATAAGAGCTAGAGTCACCAAACTTGACATGTAGCTTCTAGAATATTATATATATATCGATTTTCTTTCATTTTATACCTATCGCCACCTCCCCGCTACTCTCTATCTATAAGCGCGCGCTGCATTTGGTGATGGAATAAGAGGGTTCAGGGTATCCCCTAGTCGGGAGCTCCCGACTAGAATCTCTTACTTGTTTATCTTTGATAAGTTTGGTTACACTAACTTTTTATTTCACCATATTACGACAAGTATGTTCAATACCTTCTTCTAGCTCGAGCTCTCTAACCTTCAGCATCTACGCATCTAAATATTCACTCTTTTTTTTTGGTGTATAATAAATAAAGCTTTTATTGCTTAAATCGAAATATTTTACTTGTGTTAATGGATGTAGAATTTGACTTTTAAGTTCCATCTAACTAACCAAATTGGTGACCCCCGACAATAACCAAATTGGTGAACCCCGACAATTTCCAAAGAGTGACTCGAAGCCAAGCCAAAAATTGTGCGCAACTGAGGAAATACGGAGCACCTACTCAAATTGCGATCATCGCCAACAGGCATTCTTCACGATCTTTCTGTAGTTTTCGCCAATTCAATTTAAAATTAAAAGCTAATGGACACACTCATATAGCTTTGCTGCGACATACTCACACAAAGATAAAAATTTTGCGAAGTTCAACGAATACATGACGCTTAAAATACAAATGGACGAGAATAATGCTAGCGCTCACATTGAGGACATCAATGCAGGAGTTGCAGACAATGTAAATTCTATTTTCGTCAAGATGCCATTTCCTAAACTACACACGGTTACAAACATTGAAATGTTTTTCACAAAGCTAGAAAGTTGGTTTCTTTTACAAGGCATAGGCTTACGGAAGGAACACGAGAAGTATGCAGCCGTCATCACATATGCGGATCTCAAATAGTTAGATCAAGATCACGATCTTGTTCAAAATGAGCGTCAAACAAATATATACTACACTCAAACAGGCCATTCTTGCAAAGGTCGCTGAATTTGAGATGACCTGCCTCGACAAACTTGCCACTGCCATTCAACTTGGTGATGGACGCTCAAGCCATCTCCTCAGTCAACTACAGCAAACCAATGCTACTAACGACGAATCAGTTGTACGTCGTTATTGGATTAAACGCCTACCTCGTGCAGCTCGCGCCGTCATCGCAGGTATTCTTGAGACTTCCCCGAATACAACACTCGCAACTTGCAACAGCCGCTGAAGCCGTAATGGACACCCTCAGTTATACTGCATATGATAACTTCGCTGTGCTTTCACGTAACAACATTGCAACTGAACATATAATTGACAACCGCATCAATAAGGTAGAAAAACGTCTGGATGCCCAGGACATAATGTTTCAAAAGATCAACGCAAAACTTGGTCATCTGCTTAACAACAATGAAACTCGACGCACTCGCAATCGCAACCGATCACAAAGCAACCGCAGTACATCGATCGCACAGGCCGATTCAAACAAAAATTGCTGGTATCATTACAAGTATGGCTGCAGCGCCCAACACTGCATTGCACCATGTTCCTTTAATCAAACAAACACCAAAAACCCAAAAAGCTATCAAACACCGTCGAAGAAAATCAAATTGGCAACTTCGACGGCCAATCTGGTTATGCCATAAAATATTGTTCCAACCTTAGTATAAACGTTCACAGTATAACAACCTCTAATCGACTATTTATTCCAGATACAAAGTCCGATAAAATGTTCCTTATCGACACTGGCGCAGATATGTTAGTCATACCTTCTGCAGCCATAAACCGACGTTTCTTAGCCACCGGCAAAAATCCTCTTTTTGGTGCTAACGGCACTGCCATTAATACATATGGTTCAACCCGTCTCACTCTCGATCTTGGGTTACGTCGTTAATACACATGGAATTTTATCATCGCTAACACAAAATTTCCAATCATGGGATCAGATTTTAAACAGCACTATAGCCTTCTTGTCAATAACGAAGATGTTAAATTAATCGACGCTCAAGCTTTGATAGCACATCAAGGTGGGTGCACCCTTCGATCTTTAACAACGTTAAAAACGTTTAACACATCCTGTGAGTTCGCCCGTTTCACTCCAGACAAATTCAAGGCTGCCAAAATGGAATTCGAGTTCTTGCTTAAAACAGGTGTGTGCCGACCATCAAAAAGTACATACGCATCGCCATTGCACATGGTCAGAAAGCCAACAGGTGAATGGCGGCCATGTGATGATTACCGCGTCCTCAACGCACAAACTGTTTCGAATCGGTATCCTGTTCCACACATTCAAGACTGTACACATATATTTCATGGCAAGAAAATATTCTCAAAAATTGATCTCAATCGTGCATATCACCAGATCCAATAAGTTGGGCAGGTGACACGCTAAACCATTTTGAGGAATGCAACCGTTCTCTAGCTGCAGCAACACTTTTGGTGCATCCTGCTCCAGATGCTCAGTTATCGCTCTGCACGGACGTAAGCGATATGGGATTTTTTAGCGTAAAAATAACTGATGCACAACGCAAGTACAGTAGTTACGATCGAGAGCTTCTTGCAATTTACCTTAGTATCAAGCATTTCCGCTACATGCTCGAAGGTAAAATGTTTAATGTCTACACTGACCATAAACTATTGGTATACGCTTATACTCAAAAATCTGAAAAAGCTTCTTTCTGTACGGCAACTTCGACATGTAGATTTCATCGGACAATTCACGACATCTATTCTGCACATAGCATCTATTCTGCACATAGCAGTCGTCGATAACATTAATGCTGACACACTCTCTCGCATCGAAACTATTGAAGCGATGATGCTTATCGACTACAATTAGATTGTTGCTTCACAAGCAAATTGTTCAAAGCTAAAAACGCTACTTAATAACAACACCACTACAATTTAAATCAAATCTATCAACTTGACGCAATCAAGTTCAATCTTATGCATTTTTCTACTTCCACCGTACGACCGTTCATACCGCAGCCACTTTGAACAAATATTATCAGTAAGATACATTGCATTGCCCATCGAGGAGTTTGTTCAACAACTAAACTCATCAAACAGCGCTTCGTGTGGATATAGCTCACTTCGTCAAGCACTGCATCCATTGCCAAACAAACAACAATACAATACAACAAACTCTGCCTTCACGCAGATTTGAACACATCAATCTAGACCTCATTGGACCATTGCCTCCATCTGGTTAATTTAGATATTGTCTCACGATCATCGATCGCTATACAAGATGCAATTGCCATCGAGGATATCCAAGGTGAGACAGTTCCGCATTACCGCATCAAGTGTGCGTACACACACATTCATGCGCGTCTGCTTCGCATTCTATCGCATTCTGACAGCATTGTAATTGCGACTTTTTTAGTTCGGTTATTTCTCAATAATACTTAATTATTGGGGTGGCTGATCAGTACAGGCATAGCAAGAGTTGTGGTCTGTCGCGAGTTCGAGCCCTAGCGGGGAAACTTTTTTTTTTTTTGCTGGTTTGTCTGTTGAGTAGAGTCGCCAGCAAGTAATACGGTCAGTTGCGAGTTCGAACCCTACCAAGGGACCTTTTTTTTTTTTAATTTATCTTTATTACTTCAAACGAGCGCGTTGTGCTAACTGCATTTGGTGTTGGAATAAGAGGGTTCAGGATATTCCCTAATCGGGAGCTCCCAACTATAACCTCTTACTTGTTTTATCTTTGATAAGTTTGGTTACACTAACTTGTTGTTTCACCATATTACGAAAAGTATGTACAAAACCTTCTTCTAGCTCGAGCTCTCTAACCTTCAGCATCTACGCACCTAAATATTCACTCTTTTTTTTTTGGTGTATAATAAATAAAGCTACTATTGCTTAAATCTAGATATTTTACTTGTGTTAATAGATGTAGAACTTGACTTTTAAGTTCCATCTAACTAACCAAAACCTTTAATCGTACTACACCTTATCTTGTCAGTTATACAATCGACAATACTCCATTGCAATGAATACTAACAGTTCAGACCGAAACGTTCTTTTTATACCCTGAACCCATTGCAAATGGGTAAAAAGGGTATGTTGTATTTGTGCAAAATGCAAATGTATGCAACAGGCAGAAGGAAGCAACTCCGACCCCATACAGTATATATATTCTTGATCAGCATCAATAGCCGAGTCGATCTAGCCATGTCCGTCTGTCTGTCCGTCCGTTCGTATGTATGAACGCAAGGATCTCAAAACCTATAAGAGCTAGAGACTTTTTAGATGTATGCCTGCGCAGATCGAGTTTGTTTCCGATAATCGATAACCCACTCCGTTTCAAAGTAATCGATAAAGAGGTATATCGAAATCCTGTTTTTTAAGCAATTTTTGTAAGTAATAAGAGCTAGAGTCACCAAACTTGACATGTAGCTTCTAGAAAAGTATATATATATCAAGTATCTTTCATTTTATACCTATCGCCACCTCCCCGCTACACTCTATCTATTAGCGCGAGCTGCATTTGGTGTTGGAATATGAGGGTTCAGGGTATCCCCTATTCGGGAGCTCCCGACTAGAACCTCTTACTTGTTGATTCTAAGATCTGCTTCAATCTTCATACAGCTACCATCGTAAATGAGGCCAGGGGTGTACTTGAATTTATTGGACTTAGGGGCTTAACGATCCTTTCATAACCGAAACATCAACGTCTCCGCAGGATAACAATAGCCAGTCGGATGGAGTCGGCTTAGAAGCAATTTCTGCATTTAGCCTAACGAGATTTAAATTGGGACTTCTTCGGCTGCCATCATACTCCATCAGGCTGCTTCTTCTTAATCTTCCGTCGTTAACCAACCGTACGACAACTCTCGGTGTTGTCTTCCTACATTAGTTGATTGTTGGCAATATAAATTCTTCTTTTTTGTTAGGGTGTCTTCAATTCTCTTTTCCGTCCAGACCAACTAGAAATTATTGCCCTTTTTCCTATCTACGTGCACAACAGACTACTCTATACACAATCCTTTTCGCGTGCTATGTAAAATTTACAATAGATTGCATCACGTTTTCTCTACCGAACTCTCTCTACCCCTAAAAAAATCGTTGCTTTTATGATATCTTCGGGAAATCACTGACCATTCCCAGCTATGAGCATTACTATCCCATTATTATCTCTCTTCCTATCTTCATAGCATTCTATATATCTTGTTTACATTAATTCGTTTACTTTTTTAATAACTTCTCTATTTCTTTTTCCCAATTTATTGTATTTTCTTTATTAATATAGTAACTTATAATTATTTTTATTTTAACTAAAGAACTCTATTTTCTCTACTAACACCCTTCTTCTTAACTGTAGGCTCTTATAGCGTGACTGACAAAATTAGCTGTGAATAGGGGCACAGCTGTCCGGACTGGCAAATAAAACACCTCCATCGGTTGGTGATGCTATTAGAGAATTGTGTACTCTAACTAGGCTTTTAGCAATAAATTTTGTTATATATGTAAATTGTATTGAATAATTAGGAAGACACTCGTTTTGTCGACCATTAATAAATAAAATATCCATATAAAAAATATCCATCCTCTTATTGATCGTTCGCCGTTAACTAACCGTAGGAAAATCTTCGGTGTTGTCTTCCAACTTAATTGATTGTTGGCAAAATAGATTTTTTGTTTCTGTAAGTGCGTCTTCAATTCTCTGATCCGTGTAGACCTTCCAGGAATTAAGGCCCCTTATTCACACCGACGTGCAAAACAGATTACGCTATGCCCAATTCGTTTTATGTACTAAGTAAAAATAACAATAATTTGTATCACGTTTTTTCCACCGAACTTTCTCTACACCTTATAAAATCGTGGCTTTCAGGATACCTTCAGGAACTCACTGATCAAATCCTAGCTATGAGTAGTAGCATAGCTTTGCAGGATATGCTATAGATTTCCGCCACCGGGTAAGTGATTTCCCATCACTATCTCTTTATCCTATCTATATCCCTCTATATATCACTATATCTCTATATATAAAACTGTTTTTCCTGACTGACTTATTGACTGTTTGATTGGTGATCAACGCACAGCCGAAACCTTAAGAGCCATGAACCTTACATTTTCAAATGTAGTCACCTCATGTAATGAAGGTGCACGCTGAGATGGTAAACAACTTTTTTGTTCACCATCTGATTGGCCTCAAACTCATTTTCAAAGATCTTAATTCAAGTTCATTTGAGAGGTGTTAAGCACTTTTTGGAAAGTTCATCTCTCCTTGGTGGTCAAAGTTTTGGTGGGTAACGTTTCGTGCTCAAATTTATTTCCAAAGATATATACGAAGAGTTATTTGAGGCGTGTCTCACGCATTTCGCAGAATCGAAGCTTCCTCGGTAGAAATGAGGTTCAAAGATTTTTTGGGCGAAGTTTTAAGTTTTGTTCGATTAGCATCAAAGTTATTTTTAATGCTCTACATAAAAACGTAATAAATACGTGTAACTGTGGAAATTTGGCAACATAAGTCAACTTTACTTTTTATACCCTGAACCCATTAAAAATGGGTAAAAGGGGTATTATGTTTTTGTGCAAAATCCAAATGTATGTAACAGGCAGAAGGAAGCATCTCCGACCCCATAAAGTATATATATTCTTGATCAGCATTAATAGCCGAGTCGATCTAGCCATGTCCGTCTGTCTGTCCGTCCGTCCGTCCGTCCGTCCGTCCGTCCGTCCGTCCGTCCGTATGTATGTATGAACGCAAGGATCTCAGAACCTATTAGAGCTAGAGACTTGAAATTTTAAATGTAGGTGCTCCTAGGTCCTACGCAGATCGAGTTTGTTTCCGATAATCGATAACTTGCCCCGTTTCCAAGTAATCGATAAAAATGTATATCGATATCCTGTTTTTTAAGCAATTTTGGTAAATAATAAGAGCTAGAGTTACCAAACTTGACATGTAGCTTCTAGAAAAGTATATATATATATCGATTATCTTTCATTTTATACCTATCGCCACCTCCCCGCTACTCTCTATCTATAAGCGCGCGCTGCATTTGGTGTAGGAATATGAGGGTTCAGGGTATCCCCTAGTCGGGAGCTCCCGACTAGAACCTCTTACTTGTTAGTTTATTATCCGTTTCACACGCATTTTCAAAGAACTTTATCAGAACTTATTAGACACGCCTTCGCTGTAATTGGATGGAAAATAAGACTCAAAGGTTTACCACAAGACTAACAAGGGCGTAAACCTTTGATTCAAACATTTGGTCTTTTATTTGATGCACTTTAAACATATTTTTAAATACAAGTAAGATCTATAATTGTTAGCACAAAACGTTTCACGGGCAAGGCCGGGTAATACCTGTTTGTCTTTATATATACAACTGTTTGTCCTGACTGATCGCAAAAAAACGTTTGTATGAAACTTTTTTGTTTACCGATCGGCCTCAAATTCACTTTCAAAGATCTTTGTCAAAATTTAACTGATTGGTGTTTCGCCCCTTTTTAAAAATCAGTCCCTCCTTGGTGAAGATGGGGGTCAAAGCTTTGGTGGATGACGTTTCGCTTTCATATTCATTTCCAAGGATCTACATAAAAAATCATTTGAGGCGTGTTTCACATATTTCGTAAAATCTAAACTTCTTCGGTGGAATGTGCATTTTAAAGATTTTTTTGGTGAATTTTAAGTTTTGATCGATTTGCATCAAACTTATTTTCAAAGCTCTACATAATAATATGATGAAAACGTGTTTCAGCGATTTGGGAAATTCCACTTGCAACAGTGGTAAAAGGGCGGAAAACTTTTAAATGAAAGTAGTTTGTTTACCGTCCTCTCAGTTTCAAAATCATTTTCAAAGCTTTTTGAGAACATTGATTTTATAACATACGTGCCACGGGCAAGGCCGGGCTTTACCCGCTAGTATATATATACATATATATATGCCCAAAAGTGTACAAATGAGCAGATCAAGGGTTTGTCGTCAGACTGAAATATTTTCTCCAATGGGTGCGTAAATGAGGGCGACTGGCACGGTCTTTGTGTTTTTGGCATGCCTGCGGTGGTCTTGCGTCCGCAAAAGCAACAAATGTGTGTACAGTCAATGAAAACAGGTGAACCGCACTTGTAGTTCGATTGCACTTTTCCACACAATATATATATGTTTGTAGATCTCGGGTTTTTTGGAGAAGCTATGCAGGGAGAATGAGATGCACACAAGTGCGCAAGGCAATGAGTGAGAAGGGACGTCCCTTTTGAAGGGACGAGTAATATGAAATAATGACAGGGTTTGCCACGTCGATTTTAGCTTGTTATCGTTAGTAAGGGTACCTAAGCGTAAGCCATATGTGGATTTAAAATATTTTGGACTCACTATTCACGCATACTTGCATATTTTTAAACCCTGAACCCATTAAAAATGGGTAAAAAGGGTATATTGTATTTCTGCAAAGTGCAAATGTATGTAACAGGCAGAAGGAAGCATCTCCGACCCCATAAAGTATATATATTCTTGATCAGCATTAATAGCCGAGTCGATCTAGCCATATCCGTCTGTCTGTCCGTCCGTCTGTCCGTATGTATGAACGCAAGGATCGCAGAACCTATAAGATAGAGAAGAGATAGAGAGTAGCGGGGAGGCGATAGGTATAAAATTAAAGATACCTAATATATATATACTTTTCTAGAAGCTACATGTCAAATTTGGTGACTCTAGCTCTTATTATTTACCAGAATTCCTTAAAATACGGGATTTCGATATACATTTTACATTTCCAGGTAATCGATAAAAATGTATATCGAAATCCCGTTTTTTAAGCAATTTTGGTAAATAATAAGAGCTAGAGTCACCAAACTTGACATGTAGCTTCTAGAATAGTATATATACATATATCAAGTATCTTTAATTTTATACCTATCGCCACCTCCCCGCTACTCTCTATCTATTAGCGCAAGCTGCATTTGGTGTTGGAATAAGAGGGTTCAGGGTATCCCCTAGTCGGGAGCACGGACGGACGGACGGACGGACAGACAGACGGACATGGCTAGATCGACTCGGCTATTAATGCTGATCAAGAATATATATACTTTATGGGGTCGGAGATGCTTCCTTCTGCCTGTTACATACATTTGGATTTTGCACAAAAACATAATACCCCTTTTACCCATTTTTAATGTGTTCAGGGTATAAAAAGTTTCCTCGGTAGGTCTCGAACTCGGCACAGACAACACCACTTTCCACCGCCCCTCTCTGAACAGCCACACTAATAATTAAGTCTTGTTGAGAAAAAAACAAAATTAACATCCCTGACAAATATTCAATCCCAGAAATAAACAGAATCCTATTAAATCTCATTGAGAATAACCTTTTCACCACAATAGGCCTCAAAAGCGGATTCCACCAATTCGCGCTTAAAGATTCAGATATTGAAAAGACAGCCTTTTCTATCAATAATGGCAAATTGGAATTTCTTAGACTCACCTTCGGGCTACGCAACGCCCCTGCCATTTTTCAAAGAACTTTGGATGACATATTAAGAGAACACATAGGTAAACGATGCTATGTTCACATAGATGACATCGTAATATTTGGAAAAACAAAAGAAGAACGTTTTAACAATTTACGATTAGTTTTCGAGACGCTCGAACGAGCCAATGTCAAAGTCCAATTAGACAAATGCGAATTTTTGAAAGATAAAAGGTTACAAAGGTTACGCAGAATTAAAAAAACCATTGACTATGCCACTCAGAGGAGAGGCGGGTAGAATTTCCAAAACAATTAAAAACAAGTAAGAGGTTCTAGTCGGGAGCTCCCGACTAGGGGATACCCTGAACCCTCTTATTCCAACACCAAATGCAGCGCGCGCTTATAGATAGAGAGTAGCGGGGAGTTGGCGATAGGTATAAAATGAAAGATAATCGATATATACTATTCTAGAAGCTACATGTCAAGTTTGGTAACTCTAGCTCTTATTATTTACCAAAATTGCTTAAAAAACAGGATTTCGATATACATTTTTATCGATTACTTGGAAACGGGGCAAGTTATCGATTATCGGAAACAAACTCGATCTGCGTAGGAACTAGGAGCATCTACATCTAAAATTTCAAGTCTCTAGCTCTTATAGGTTCTGAGATCCTTGCGTTCATACATACGGACGGACGGACGGACGGACGGACGGACTGACAGACGGACATGGCTAGATCGACTCGGCTTTTAATGCTGATCAAGAATATATATACTTTATGGGGTCGGAGATGCTTCCTTCTGCCTGTTACATACATTTGCATTTTGCACAAAAACATAATACCCCTTTTACCCATTTTTAATGGGTTCAGGGTATAAAAAGTTAGCCTGCACATAGTGAATTCAGCCTTATACAAATTAAACGCGCAGTTGACAATCTGACAGCCTTTTTGGATAAAAGTCATTGCAGCTATAAGCCTAGCAGACAGTTAATATGCTGCAGTTTGGATGCTGGCCGCCAAAATAACACTGAATATATGCGCCTATTCTATGTAGGTTTCAAATGAATTCTTTGTAGTTTCACTTATTTACATTTTCTGCTGCTATTTTACATCCTGACATGTGCGCGACAATTTTGGCCCCAACAAAGCAAAATTTACATAACCATACATGTGAATACATTTATGTGTATGTATGAAGGCCGCCGTGCAGCATTTGTCAAATTGACTTTCGTCGCCTGTTTGTAGTGCATAACTACAAATACAGAAAAATCTGCCTTCGCGGTTGGGACTGTGACAGCCTTTGATGAACTTTGTCTGGTTTGCAACCAAAAATTCAAGCTGTTCACTTATTACTGTCAATTAAGATACATGCGTAAATGTTGGAATTAAGATTTTTATGATCACAGTTAAGTATATTGTTATTAAATGTTGTTGTAAAACCAACCTATGGTGCTCTAGTGGTGAGAAAATTAGAATATTTGTACCCGTAATGATTTTCTTACCCTAAACGCATTGAAATTGGCCGAAAAGGGTTAATGGTTTATGCAAATGCGTGTTACAAGAAGAAGGAAGCATCTCCGATCCATAATTACATATATTCTTGATAAGGACAGCATCCTTGGCAGAACCTTGTTTATTAAGATAACTAACTAAACATTATATTCTACTAAGCAATCATTGTCAATATTAGACTCCCATATCATATAGCTGCCGATCAGTCAAATATAAAGTTATTGTATGAAAAACTTTTCGTATATTTTAATGTTTAATTTAGACGTAGTTAAGTTAGTAATGTGGGATAGGGTGAGAAGTGGCTGGGAGTCAAAACAAAGCTAAGCAGGCGGTCAAGTTATCGCAGTGTAACAATTACTGCTACCAATCCAGATTTCTGCGGTCCTTAGCATGCCCAAGACCAGGATATCTATTGAAACAATATTTCATTTCGTCATACAATTTCATTGACTTTGCTATCGCTCTCCTTTCTGAGGGCTCGCTGTGGGGACCATGCTTCCGACGGGGGGTTCATAACTGTCGTTGTTGTGCGTGGCTCGGTGCACTTGATATTCTTTTTTAACCTCATCGATTGGCATCATTCCTGTGATGACAAGAACCACGTGAACCGCGCTGCTGTAGCTCAAGACAGCTATCGCTCTCGACCAGACACTTAACATTACTAACATGACTTTACTCTAAATACATCTTTGATTCGATGGTTGTGTTCCACTGCCTTTTTAACTTTTTCCGTGTTGGCTGCACTGTGGATAGGATCTGTCAAACTACTCATCCTATGCGAATGTTAGCTAGCTATACCAATTGTCTTGGTACTTCGTATTTAGTACTTCACAGTTTTTTGTCTGGCTAAATCATGTAGATCTAAGAGTTTTCTGTGCTTCTCTTTACATTTTGGCATTATTTGATAGAGCTATGACCGCCTTCCATGGACGTCAGCTCATCCCAACAACGTATCGCCATCCGACCAAGTAACAGCTATTTTACGATTTTCCCAGAATCTTTCCAACGACTGGCTGTAGCCCATCAGCGCTGTGAGTTGACTTTTTGCACAGTCTCAGCATTCCATGCTGCGTGCGTTACTTTTAGGCTTGCCCCCGCTACTTAGGCCAATAAAGGCATGTTTTGTGCCTCGCTTGTCGCCAAGATCGGTGCACTCAGCCTGTTCCCCCTTTTGGAGGGATGGCCCAACATCGTTGTTGTTGGCTAATTCTTGACTATACGAGCAAGTCTCTTGGTGGCCGAATTTATACTTCAGGGTTTTACCGCTGAGTGTTGCGAGTTGGATACACAAAAAGAAGCAGTACTTATAGAGTTAAAGACTTAAACGTAGGTCCTTCTAGTACCCGTGCAGTACGATCTTGTTTTCGGTATTCGATGACTTCCCCGATCCCAAGTAATCGATTATAATTAACAGCTATTAATTACATACAAATCATGTATCTCTTATTTTAAGCTATCGCCACGCATCTCTTACCACCGCCCCATACCTATAAATCACAAAAAAAAATCTATTTAAGCATCCCACAATTGCAATGCTATTGCCTTTTCGAGAATAGCTGAATGTCGGTTAAGAAAAGGTGTGATTATATCCCCAGACGCCGTGTTTACGGCAGCTAGCGCAAATTGAAAGATTACCCATACATGCATACAAGCACTAACCATCCCGGCGGACCAACACGCGAGCCTTTAGCGAGAGTCTCGCAAAATGCTCACAAATGAGCTCGCATATGAGCAGAAAACGAGTGGGATATATTTTTATCGCAAAACACTCGCACAGGAGCGTTGCAGTGAGATCCTTGCGATAAAAATGCGTGCACAGTAGAGAAAATGGTGTGTTGTTTTTGCTTCAAATGTTAATCGTGCTCAGAGAGTGCAACATTGTCAAGAGAGCGAGAGAGTAGAAATTACGTGGCATTCGGATGCTGTGTTGTTTTTGTTGTTGTTTCCTCCTCAGCCCGTTTTTTGGGGGTTGAAAAATTCCTTTCTTCCCATTTCTATTGTCCGCCTAAGCGAGCAGACGTGTTTTAAGTGAATATAAAAATTGGAATTCTGTAGAGAGGTAAGTAATTAACAAGTGTTTATTATTTTATTTTTTTTTACTTTATTGTTCCCTTTCAGAATATTATTCAATATTTCAATACACAGGAATGAGTGGAGAGGAAAGGTAATGTCCAAAAAATGAAAATATAATTTTTTTCTTTCATTATTAGTTTTAAATTAAACTGTTTTATTTATGCATTAACTTCTTTTCTAATTATAAGATTGCCAAGGAAATGCGTTTAAATTTTAAATCAAATAAAATGTTATATATTTTTTTTATTTTTTTTACAAAAACAACAACGAACATTTTAATGGGAATAAAATGAGCATAAAACAAAACAAAGTTGCGTTAATCATATTTTATGCGAGCCTTTTGCGATATCTTTTAAGAGACTTTTTTAATATTGCTTACCTACAAAAACGTATCGCAGAAGATATTTTATTAGACTCGTTAGAAATATCAGAAAACGCTCGCAAAAAATATCACAAAACGCTCGCTAGTCGGATTTCTTGCGACAGTCGTAAATGAAACTTTGACTGCCACAAACTGAACGACATATGATTCATATTGATATCGTTTCCCGATGCGTTTGCGAGAGATTTTTCGGGTAAAGTCTCGCATTTGACCAGTTTGCGATATAATTTGCGACAGTTTGGTCCGCTGGGATAAGATATAACAAGTAAGAGGTTCTAATCGGGAGCGCCCGACTAAGGGATACCCTGAACCCTCATATCGCAACACCAAATGCAGATCGCGCTACGCGCTCGCTTGTAGTAATCAAGATTACTACTAATTGAAAAAAAACTGAAATAACATAGGACCACATATGTACATAGAGCATACGATGCAATCGCAATTGTAATTCTTTTTGTGAAGAAATTCCAGCGCTTTGTGCCAGCTGCCGCTGACTCGTGGCCTGCCAATATATATGTACATATATAACCACATGATTTCTTTAATAACTTCTTTAATAACTTCTTAACCGATCTTAATGAAATTTTCTACAGTTTATCTTATTGTACCATAGGATATTTGTGTATTCTCTAAAAGTCAATTGCATTTAAATTGTGGCTTAAATTGGTTGGAAATACTTAACTTGATTTATAGCTCTGCGGTGGTAGCGGGGAGGTAACGATATGTATATAATGAAAGATACTTGATATATATACAATATTCTAAAAGAAACATATCAAGTTTGGTGACTCTAGCTCTTAATATTTACCCAATTTTCTCAAAAAACAGGATGTCGATATCGATTCTTATCGATTGCTTGGAAACGGAGTAAGTTATCGATTATCGGACACAAACACGATCTGCGTAGGAGCTAGGAGGACCTACAGCAAAAATTTCAAGTCTCTAGCTCGTATGATATGAGATCCTTACGTTCATACATATGGACAGACGGACAGACGGACGGACGGACGGACAGACAGACGGACATGGCTAGATCGACTCGGCTATTGATGCTGATCAAGAATATATATACTTTATGGGGTCGGAGATGCTTCCTTTTGCCTGTTACATACATTTGCATTTTGCACAAATGGAATATACCCTTTTTACCCATTTTTAATGGGTTCAGGGTATAAAAATGCTTCAAATGGTAAAATAATCGAATCAACTTTTAATACAATTATTACTCAATGCCATTGAATAATAAATATACAGAGGAAGCTTTTGGATCGAAAGCTCTTTTCAAAATACTCTGTTTATTACTCTATGAGTCAACCCTAAGCAAATTTTTAAACGTAACTCTAAACGTAAGACATATATATATTCTGCCATTTTCGGTTAATTTGGAAGATGCGAGTGAGAATACTGATCGAGGCATTGAGGTTTGCGCAAAATTATCCGTCATTTCTCAAGAGAATCCTAACATTTTAACGGACACATTTATGCAGCTCTATCATGGGTTCGTGAAGCGTAGTTCTGCAGCCACTAACCTTCTTGGGCTCACTTTCCTATTAATTAATGGTTTTAAGAAAAACAAGTAAGAGGTTCTAATCGGGAGCTCCCGACTAGGGAATACCCTGAACCCTCTTATGGTTTTCTCTTAACCGATCTTAATGAAATTTTATACAGTATATATAATTGTACCATAGAATATTTGAGTATTCTCAAAAAGTCAATTGCATTAAAATTGTGGCTTAGATATGCTTCCTTCTGCCTGTTACATACATTTGCATTTTGCACAAATACAATATACCCTTTTTACCCATTTTTAATGGGTTCAGGGTATTAAAACTGTTTATCCTGACTGACTGATTTGTGATCAACGCACAGCCCAAACCGCGGCGGCTATGAAGCTGTCATTGTCATTGTAGTAACTTTTTGGAAAATTCCCCTCGCAAGGGTGGAAAATCACATTTTTCGGTAAATCTTTTCCTCTTTAATGGAAATGGTGTTATAAGAGATATACCGATTTCGCAGAATCCGATTTTATGAGTAGAGCTTTAAGTTTCGTCAGGTTAAGTTAAAAGTTATTGTCAAACACCTACATACTTCAATGATTTTGGAAACTTCTCCCGCAACCGTGGTAAGTTAGCGGAAAACGGTTCAATTCAAAGATAATTTTCAAATATCTTTGTGAAAATTCTCCTGTTAAGTTTTTGAGATTCGCACCAAAAGCATATCATTGGCGGAAGCCAGTGATTGGAACATTTGAGTATTGTTTCGAAGAACTTAAAAACATTTTCAAATAAACGTAGACTTCAAGATGGTACGTTCAGATTTGATTTTCCACGTTTATTCTACGTTTCTAAGCACAAAACTTACCATGAACAAGATTGGCAAATACCCGCTGTTCTTGATATTAAATCAACTAGAACGAGAAAGAAGGGGTATATTCGGCACGCCGAAGATTTAATGCCCTCGCAGACCGAACCTTTTCATAATGCTCATAATGCTTTGTTCGTCAATAAGAAGCCCAGGAAAAAAAGTGAATGACAAGTTTGGTCTAAGTATCTTGATAATCAAAAAAGTTCTTCATACAAAAACTTACTTTTAGACCGATTGTTCCTATGGAAGCTATAAGATATTGTGGTCCGATTTAAATAAGATTTTGCACAAATAAAGAGAGCATAGTGAAACGTATAAACGTCGAGTTTGATCAAGATATCTTGATAAACAAAAATGTTTTTAATGCAAGAACCTACTTTTCAACCAATCGTTTCTATGGTCCGATCCAGCCGGATCCGACACATGTACTGCCTGCAACATAAAAGGGGGAGGTATGTAATGTTTAATGACTATAGCTTTTAAATTGAAAGACTAGTTCGCATAGAAACAGACAGACGGACAAGGCTAAATCACTTTGGCTGTTTATACTGATCATGAATATATAAACCTTATGGGCCGGATGTGTCTCCTTTTATGCTTTACACATTTCGAGAAAAAATTAATACTGCTTATACCTCTTATACCTCTGGGTACAAAAAGATTCTTAAGCAGCTTTAAAATACTTTAAAATAATTATTTTCAGAGAGCATATACACAATAAGCGCAAAAATAGAAGCTTCCTTCTCCTACTGCTCTTGAAGGTAATATACAACAAAAGAAGTCATATGACCTTGATAAAATCAAAGTATTCTTTTTGTGCACCCGGCAGAAAAGGCTATGATTATGCCTTCGCCCATATTTAGGCGAATAAGCGCTTACAAAATACTTGAGTGTCTCATAAGGTTTGTGGTTCTTACTAGTACTCAAGGCTGCCGCTCCAGTATTTCCAGAGCTCAAAATTTGCAAATATGTCATACTGGACACAGAAACAATTTATCATCATGGAACAAGAACTGAACGAACTGGTCAGTTCGTCTGTGGCTCCATGGCTTGGTTGAAAGTAAGCGCCTAAGGCTGTTAATGCATTTTTTGCTTGATGCTTGGATTAGCATAAAACATGCATATAAGTACACATGTATAAGTATAAGAATAGTTATGTAAGTACATGAGTATGTGAATCTGCACAGTACACAAATATACCAAGTAAGAGTGCTCTAGTCGGAAGTTCCCGACTAGGGGATACCCTGAACTTTCCTCTACCAACACCAAATGCAGCTCGAGCTAACAGCTCGTTTGCTTAAGCAGTAATTTAAAAACATAAATTCCATTCAAAAGGACCTGAACCCGCGACAGACCGCACCGTCTCCACTCGACAGCCATAACAAGTAAGGGCCACCAAACGTAGTTCGGGCTATGAGCTCATTTGCTTTAGCAAACTTTTTATTGTAAGAGTGCTCTAGTCGGGGGCTCCCGACTAGGGGATACCCTGAACCCTCTCATTCCAACACCAAATGCAGACAGCGCTATGCGCTCGCTTGTAGTAATAAAGATAAATTAAACAAAACATTTCCCTTAGCATCTTAATGAAATTTTCTACAGTATATATTATTGTACCATAGAATATTTGTGTATTCACAAAAAGTCAATTGCATTTAAATTGTGGCTTAAATTGGGGTGCAATACAAGTTGGGTTATTCACTTGATTTATAGCTTTTCGGTAGAAGCGGGGAGGTGGCGGTAGGTATATAATGAAAGATACTTGATATATAAATACTATTTTAGAAGCAACATATCAAGTTTGGTGACTCTAGCTCCTAATATTTACCCAATTTGCTAAAAAATAGGATGTCGATATCGGTTCTTATCGATTTCTTGGAAACAGAGTAAGTTATTGATTATCGGAAACAAACTCGATCTGCACATGGACTAGGAGGATCTACAGATAACATTTCAAGTCTCTAACTCTTATAGGTTCTGATATCCTTGCGTTCATACATACGGACAGACAGACTGACATTGCTAGATCGACTCGGCTGATCAAGAATATATACTATATATATACTATACTTTATGGGGTCGGAGATGCTTCCTTCTGCCTGTTAAATACATTTGCACAAAAACATTATACCCTTTTTACCCATTTTCAATGCATTCAGGGTGTAACAAGTAAGAGATTCTAGTCGGGAGCTCCCGACTAGGGGATACCCTGAACCCTCTTATTCCAACACCAAATACAGCGCGCGCTTATAGATAGAGAGTAGCAGGGAGGTGGCGATAGGTATAAAATGAAAGATACTCGATATATATATACTATTCTAGAAGCTACATGTCAAGTTTGGTGACTCTAGCTCACATTTTTATCGATTACTTTAAAACGGAGTAAGTTATCGATTATCGGAAAAAAACTCGATCTGCGCAGGGACTAGGAGCACCTGCATCTAAAATTTCTCTAGTCTCTAGCTCTTATATGTTCTGAGATCCTTGCGTTCATACATACGGACGGACGGACGGACGGACAGACAGACGGACATGGCTAGATCGACTCGGCTATTGATGCTGATCAAGAATATATATACTTTATGGGGTCGGAGATGCTTCCTTCTGCATGTTACATACATTTGCACTTTGCACAAATACAATATACCCTTTTTGCCCATTTTCAATGGGTTCAGGGGGTATTTAGATGTAGGTGCTCCTAGTGCCCGCGCAGATCGAGTTTATTTCCGATAAACGATAACTTGCCACGTTTCCAAGTAATCGATAAAAATGTATATCGAAATTCCGTTTTTTAAGCAATTTTGGTAAATAATAAGAGCTAGAGTCACCAAACTTGACATGTAGCTCCTAAAATACTATATATATATCGAGTATCTTTAATTTTATACCTATCGCCACCTCCCCGCTACTCTCTATCTATAAGCGCGCGCTGCATTTGGTGAAGGAATAAGAGGGTTCAGGGTATCCCCTAGTCGGGAGCTCCCGACTAGAACCTCTTACTTGTTACTAGTAGTATTCGCACAAGTTTAATTTTTCAAAAAATTCGGAGTCGTTTCTTGCCTTTTGAAGGGAGGAGTAGTATGAAATAATGAAAGGGTCTGCCACGTTCATGAGAAATTCTTTAATTTTAGCTCGTTATCATTGGTAAGGTTACCTAAACGTTGGCGTATGCATATAACATATTTGGACTTGCCATATACGCACACTTGCACATTTTGTATATGAATAGAAGCATTTATTCGCTTGTGGTCGTTTCCTGCCTGAAGTTTTTGGGATTTTTTAATTTCGAGCTCTACACACACACACACACACATATATATCTCTATATTTAAAACAGTTTGTCTTGACTGACTGACTGACTGACTGACTGACTGATTGGTGATCAACGCACAGCCCAAACCGTAAGAGCTAGGAAGCTGAAATTTTAACTGTGTTACCTTATGTGATGAAGGTGCACGTTAAGACTGGGTTTCGGGAAATTCCACCCGCAAGTATGGAAAAATCGCGAAAAACGTTTGCATGAAACTATTTTGTTTACCATCCGATTGGCCTCAAAGTCAATTTCAAAGTTCTTTGTTCAAATTCATTTGAGTGGTGCTTCACACTTTTCCAAAAATGTATTCCTCCTTGGTGGAAATGGGGGTCAAATATTTGGTGGATGTCGTTTCGCCCTCAAATTCATTTTCAAGGATCTACATTAGAAATCGTTTGAGACGTGTTTCACATATTTCGTAAAATCTAAACTCCATCGGTGGAAAGTGCATTTTAAAGATTTTTTTGGTGAATTTCAAGTTTTGTCCGATTTGCATCAAACTTATTTTCAAAGCTCTACATAATAATATGATGAATACGTGTTTCAGCGATTTGGGACATTCCACTTGCAACAGTGGTAAAAGGACGGAAAACTTTTAAATGAAAGTAGTTTGTTAACCGTCCTCTCAGTTTCAAAATCATTTTCAAAGCTTTTTGAGAACATTGATTTTGTAACATACGTGCCACGGACAAGGCCGGGCTATACCCGCTAGTATATATATATATCTCTATATATAAAACTGTTTAGCCTAACTGACTGACTGACTGACTGGTGATCAACGCACAGCCCAAACCGTAAGAGCTAGGAAGCTGAAATTTTCACTGGGTTTCGGGAAATTCCACCCGCAAGTATGGAAAAATCGCGAAAAACGTTTGTATGAAACTTTTTGTTTACCATCCGATTGGCCTCAAAGTCAATTTCAAAGTTCTTTGTACAAATTCATTTCAGGGGTGTTTCACACTTTTCCAAAAATGTATTCCTCCTTGGTGGAAATGGGAGTAAAAAATTTGGTGAATGACGTTTCGCGCTCAAATTCATTTTCTAGGATCTATATGAAAAATCATTTGAGACGTGTTTCACATTTTTCGCAGAATCAATGCATCCTCGGTAGATATGCGATTCTAAGATTTTTTTGGTGCAGTTTTATGTTTTTTCCGATTTACCTCAAACTTATTTTCAGAGCTCTACATAATAACTTAATGAATACGTGTTTTAGGGATTTGGGAAATTCCACCCGCAAGTATAGAAAAATCGCGAAAAACGTTTGTATGAAACTTTTTTATTTACCATCCGATTGGCCTCAAACTCAATTTCAAAGTTCTTTGTTCAAATTCATTTGAGTGGTGCTTCACACTTTTCCAAAAATGTATTCCTCCTTGGTGGAAATGGGGGTCAAATATTTGGTGGATGTCGTTTCGCCCTCAAATTCATTTTCAAGGATCTACATTAGAAATCGTTTGAGACGTGTTTCACATATTTCGTAAAATCTAAACTCCATCGGTGGAAAGTGCATTTTAAAGATTTTTTTGATGAATTTTAAGTTTTGTCCGATTTGCATCAAACTTATTTTCAAAGCTCTACATAATAATATGATGAATACGTGTTTCAGCGATTTGGGACATTCCACTTGCAACAGTGGTAAAAGGGCGGACAACTTTTAAATGAAAGTAGTTTGTTAACCGTCCTCTCAGTTTTAAAATCATTTTCAAAGCTTTTTGAGAACATTGATTTTGTAACATACGTGCCACGGACAAGGCCGGGCTATACCCGCTAGTATATATATATATCTCTATATATAATACTGTTTATCCTAACTGACTGACTGACTGACTGGTGATCAACGCACAGCCCAAACCGTAAGAGCTAGGAAGCTGAAATTTTCACTGGGTTTCGGGAAATTCCACCCGCAAGTATGGAAAAATCGCGAAAAACGTTTGTATGAAACTTTTTGTTTACCATCCGATTGGCCTCAAACTCAATTTCAAAGTTCTTTGTTCAAATTCATTTGAGGGGTGTTTCACACTTTTCCAAAAATGTATTCCTCCTTGGTGGAAATGGGGGTCAAGGATTTGGTGGATGACGTTTCGCGCTCAAATTCATTTTCAAGGATCTATATGAAAAATCATTTGAGACGTGTTTCACATTTTTCGCAGAATCAATGCATCCTCGGTAGATATGCGATTCTAAGATTTTTTTGGTGCAGTTTTATGCTTTTTCCGATTTACCTCAAACTTATTTTCAGAGCTCTACATAATAACTTAATGAATACGTGTTTTAGCGATTTGGGAAATTCCACCCGCAAGTATGGAAAAATCGCGAAAAACGTTTGTATGAAACTTTTTTGTTTACCATCCGATTGGCCTCAAACTCAATTTCAAAGTTCTTTGTACAAATTCACTTGAGTGGTGCTTCACACTTTTCCAAAAATGTATTCCTCCTTGGTGGAAATGGGGGTCAAATATTTGGTGGATGTCGTTTCGCCCTCAAATTCATTTTCAAGGATCTACATTAGAAATCGTTTGAGACGTGTTTCACATATTTCGTAAAATCTAAACTCCATCGGTGGAAAGTGCATTTTAAAGATTTTTTTGGTGAATTTTAAGTTTTGTCCGATTTGCATCAAACTTATTTTCAAAGCTCTACATAATAATATGATGAATACGTGTTTCAGCGATTTGGGACATTCCACTTGCAACAGTGGTAAAAGGGCGGAAAACTTTTAAATGAAAGTAGTTTGTTAACCGTCCTCTCAGTATCAAAATCATTTTCAAAGCTTTTTGAGAACATTGATTTTGTAACATACGTGCCACGGACAAGGCCGGGCTATACCCGCTAGTATATATATATCTCTATATATAAAACTGTTTATCCTAACTGACTGACTGACTGACTGGTGATCAACGCACAGCCCAAACCGTAAGAGCTAGGAAGCTGAAATTTTCACTGGGTTTCGGGAAATTCCACCCGCAAGTATGGAAAAATCGCGAAAAACGTTTGTATGAAACTTTTTGTTTACCATCCGATTGGCCTCAAACTCAATTGCAAAGTTCTTTGTTCAAATTCATTTGAGGGGTGTTTCACACTTTTCCAAAAATGTATTCCTCCTTGGTGGAAATGGGGGTCAAGGATTTGGTGGATGACGTTTCGCGCTCAAATTCATTTTCAAGGATCTATATGAAAAATCATTTGAGACGTGTTTCACATTTTTCGCAGAATCAATGCATCCTCGGTAGATATGCGATTCTAAGATTTTTTTGGTGCAGTTTTATGTTTTTTCCGATTTACCTCAAACTTATTTTCAGAGCTCTACATAATAACTTAATGAATACGTGTTTTAGCGATTTGGGAAATTCCACCCGCAAGTATGGAAAAATCGCGAAAATCGTTTGTATGAAACTTTTTTGCTTACCATCCGATTGGCCTCAAACTCAATTTCAAAGTTCTTTGTACAAATTCATTTGAGTGGTGTTTCACACTTTTCCAAAAATGTATTCCTCCTTGGTGGAAATGGGGGTCAAATATTTGGTGGATGTCGTTTCGCCCTCAAATTCATTTTCAAGGATCTACATTAGAAATCGTTTGAGACGTGTTTCACATATTTCGTAAAATCTAAACTCTATCGGTGGAAAGTGCATTTTAAAGATTTTTTTGGTGAATTTTAAGTTTTGTCCGATTTGCATCAATCTTATTTTCAAAGCTCTACATAATAATATGATGAATACGTGTATCAGCGATTTGGGAAATTCCACTTGCAACAGTGGTAAAAGGGCGGAAAACTTTTAAATGAAAGTAGTTTGTTAACCGTCCTCTCAGTTTCAAAATCATTTTCAAAGCTTTTTGAGAACATTGATTTTGTAACATACGTGCCACGGACAAGGCCGGGCTATACCCGCTAGTATATATATATATATCTATATATAAAACTGTTTATCCTAACTGACTGACTGACTGACTGGTGATCAACGCACAGCCCAAACCGTAAGAGCTAGGAAGCTGAAATTTTCACTGGGTTTCGGGAAATTCCACTCGCAAGTATGGAAAAATCGCGAAAAACGTTTGTATGAAACTTTTTGTTTACCATCCGATTGGCCTCAAACTCAATTTCAAAGTTCTTTGTACAAATTCATTTGAGTGGTGTTTCACACTTTTCCAAAAATGTATTCCTCCTTGGTGGAAATGGGGGTCAAATATTTGGTGGATGTCGTTTCGCCCTCAAATTCATTTTCAAGGATCTACATTAGAAATCGTTTGAGACGTGTTTCACATATTTCGTAA
Source organism: Drosophila ezoana (assembly GCA_035045725.1). Taxonomy (NCBI): domain Eukaryota; kingdom Metazoa; phylum Arthropoda; class Insecta; order Diptera; family Drosophilidae; genus Drosophila; species Drosophila ezoana. Next base: position 1,473,328 of record JAWNOU010000127.1, read on the forward strand.
AATCTAAACTCTATCGGTGGAAAGTGCATTTTAAAGATTTTTTTGGTGAATTTTAAGTTTTGTCCGATTTGCATCAAACTTATTTTCAAAGCTCTACATAATAATATGATGAATACGTGTATCAGCGATTTGGGAAATTCCACTTGCAACAGTGGTAAAAGGGCGGAAAACTTTTAAATGAAAGTAGTTTGTTAACCGTCCTCTCAGTTTTAAAATCATTTTCAAAGCTTTTTGAGAACATTGATTTTGTAACATACGTGCCACGGACAAGGCCGGGCTATACCCGCTAGTATATATATATATATCTCTATATATAAAACTGTTTATTCTGACTGACTGACTGACTGGTGATCAACGCACAGCCCAAACCGCAAGAGGTTGGAAGCTGAAATTTTCACTGTAGTTACCTTATGTGATGAAGGTGCACGTTAAGACTGGGTTTCGGGAAATTCCACCCGCAAGTATGGAAAAATCGCGAAAAACGTTTGTATGAAACTATTTTGTTTACCATCCGATTGGCTCAAAGTCAATTTCAAAGTTCTTTGTTAAATTATTTCGAGGGTGTTTCACACTTTTCCAAAAATGTATTCCTCTTGGTGGAAATGGGGGTCAAATATTTGGTGGATGACGTTTCGCGCTCAAATTCATTTTCAAGGATCTACATTAAAAATCGTTTGAGACGTGTTTTAAATTTCGTAAAATCTAAACTCCATCGGTGGAAAGTGCATTTTAAAGATTTTTTGGTGAATTTTAAGTTTTGTCCGATTTGCATCAAACTTATTTTCAAAGCTCTACATAATAATATGATGAATACGTGTTTCAGCGTTTTGGGACATTCCACTTGCAACAGTGGTAAAAGGGCGGAAAACTTTTAAATGAAAGTAGTTTGTTAACCGTCCTCTCAGTTTTAAAATCATTTTCAAAGCTTTTTGAGAACATTGATTTTGTAACATACGTGCCACGGACAAGGCCGGGCTATACCCGCTAGTATATATATATACACCTAAGTCTGTTTTTACACGGTAGATTGGTTCCAGAAGAAGCCGTGTAAAAAAAACCGTGTAAAAAAAAGACATTGATCGTATACAAAAATGGGTGATTTGTTCCTAATCTCTAAAACCTATTAAAATTAGTGAAAAACAAGAATTTTTAAGAACAAGAATTCATGTTTATTTTATTAAATCAAATATATAATGCTTATTTTCACAAGCATAGTAATTAATGATAAAAAAGATATGCACTCTAATCTTAAAAGTACATAATATAAATTAAATGTATGGCAAGTTCAGGAACTAAACAACTATGTTGTGAACGAAAAGAATAGGTTCAAATATTTCAAATCGTGCTAAATGGAATAAAATCGTGTAAAAAAATTAAAAATATTCAATTTTCAAACCGTGTTATATCAAAACCGTGTAAAAAAAGACCGTGTAAAAACAGACTTAGGTGTATATCTCTATATATAAAACTGTTTATCCTAACTGACTGACTGACTGACTGGTGATCAACGCACAGCCCAAACCGCAAGAGCTAGGAAGCTGAAATTTTCACTGTAGTTACCTTATGTGATGAAGGTGCACGTTAAGACTGGGTTTCGGGAAATTCCACCCGCAAGTATGGAAAAATCGCGAAAAACGTTTGTATGAAACTTTTGATTGTTTGTGATTGTTTACCATCCGATTGGCCTCAAACTCAATTTCAAAGTTCTTTGTACAAATTCATTTGAGTGGTGTTTCACACTTTTCCAAAAATGTATTCCTCCTTGGTGGAAATGGGGGTCAAATACTTGGTGGATGTCGTTTCGCCCTCAAATTCATTTTCAAGGATCTACATTAGAAATCGTTTGAGACGTGTTTCACATATTTCGTAAAATCTAAACTCCATCGGTGGAAAGTGCATTTTAAAGATTTTTTTGGTGAATTTAAAGTTTTGTCCGATTTGCATCAAACTTATTTTCAAAGCTCTACATAATAATATGATGAATACGTGTTTCAGCGATTTGGGACATTCCACTTGCAACAGTGGTAAAAGGACGGAAAACTTTTAAATGAAAGTAGTTTGTTAACCGTCCTCTCAGTTTCAAAATCATTTTCAAAGCTTTTTGAGAACATTGATTTTGTAACATACGTGCCACGGACAAGGCCGGGCTATACCCGCTAGTATATATATATATCTCTATATATAAAACTGTTTATCCTAACTGACTGACTGGTGATCAACGCACAGCCCAAACCGTAAGAGCTAGGATGCTGAAATTTTCACTGTAGTTACTTTATGTGATGAAGGTGCACGTTAAGACTGGGTTTCGGGAAATTCCACCCGCAAGTATGGAAAAATCGCGAAAAACGTTTGTATGAAACTTTTTTATTTACCATCCGATTGGCCTCAAACTCAATTTCAAAGTTCTTTGTACAAATTCACTTGAGTGGTGTTTCACACTTTTCCAAAAATGTATTCCTCCTTGGTGGAAATGGGGGTCAAATATTTGGTGGATGTCGTTTCGCCCTCAAATTCATTTTCAAGGATCTACATTAGAAATCGTTTGAGACGTGTTTCACATATTTCGTAAAATCTAAACTCCATCGGTGGAAAGTGCATTTTAAAGATTTTTTTGGTGAATTTTAAGTTTTGTCCGATTTGCATCAAACTTATTTTCAAAGCTCTACATAATAATATGATGAATACGTGTTTCAGCGATTTGGGACATTCCACTTGCAACAGTGGTAAAAGGGCGGAAAACTTTTAAATGAAAGTAGTTTGTTAACCGTCCTCTCAGTTTTAAAATCATTTTCAAAGCTTTTTGAGAACATTGATTTGGAACTTTTTGTTTACCATCCGATTGGCCTCAAACTCAATTGCAAAGTTCTTTGTTCAAATTCATTTGAGGGGTGTTTCACACTTTTCCAAAAATGTATTCCTCCTTGGTGGAAATGGGGGTCAAGGATTTGGTGGATGACGTTTCGCGCTCAAATTCATTTTCAAGGATCTATATGAAAAATCATTTGAGACGTGTTTCACATTTTTCGCAGAATCAATGCATCCTCGGTAGATATGCGACTCTAAGATTTTTTTGGTGCAGTTTTATGTTTTTTCCGATTTACCTCAAACTTATTTTCAGAGCTCTACATAATAACTTAATGAATACGTGTTTTAGCGATTTGGGAAATTCCACCCGCAAGTATGGAAAAATCGCGAAAAACGTTTGTATGAAACTTTTTTGCTTACCATCCGATTGGCCTCAAACTCAATTTCAAAGTTCTTTGTACAAATTCATTTGAGTGGTGTTTCACACTTTTCCAAAAATGTATTCCTCCTTGGTGGAAATGGGGGTCAAATATTTGGTGGATGTCGTTTCGCCCTCAAATTCATTTTCAAGGATCTACATTAGAAATCGTTTGAGACGTGTTTCACATATTTCGTAAAATCTTAACTCTATCGGTGGAAAGTGCATTTTAAAGATTTTTTTGGTGAATTTTAAGTTTTGTCCGATTTGCATCAATCTTATTTTCAAAGCTCTACATAATAATATGATGAATACGTGTATCAGCGATTTGGGAAATTCCACTTGCAACAGTGTTAAAAGGGCGGAAAACTTTTAAATGAAAGTAGTTTGTTAACCGTCCTCTCAGTTTTAAAATCATTTTCAAAGCTTTTTGAGAACATTGATTTTGTAACATACGTGCCACGGACAAGGCCGGGGTATAATTGCTAGTATATATATATTTTTTTGGTGCAGTTTTAAGTTTTGTCCGATTTACCTTAAACTTATTTTCAAAGCTCTACATAATAACTTAATGAATACGTTTTTAGCGATTTGGGAAATTCCACCCGCAAGTATGGAAAAATCGCGAAAAACGTTTGTATGAAACTTTTTTATTTACCATCCGATTGGCCTCAAACTCAATTTCAAAATTCTTTGTTCAAATTCATTTGAGTGGTGCTTTACACTTTTCCAAAAATGTATTCCTCCTAGGTGGAAATGGGGGTCAAATATTTGGTGGATGTCGTTTCGCCCTCAAATTCATTTTCAAGGATCTACATTAGAAATCGTTTGAGACGTGTTTTACATATTTCGTAAAATTTAAACTCCATCGGTGGAAAGTGCATTTTAAAGATTTTTTGGTGAATTTTAAGTTTTGTCCGATTTGCATCAAACTTATTTTCAAAGCTCTACATAATAATATGATGAATACGTGTTTCAGCGATTTGGGACATTCCACTTGCAACAGTGGTAAAAGGGCGGAAAACTTTTAAATGAAAGTAGTTTGTTAACCGTCCTCTCAGTTTTAAAATCATTTTCAAAGCTTTTTGAGAACATTGATTTGGAACTTTTTGTTTACCATCCGATTGGCCTCAAACTCAATTGCAAAGTTCTTTGTTCAAATTCATTTGAGGGGTGTTTCACACTTTTCCAAAAATGTATTCCTCCTTGGTGGAAATGGGGGTCAAGGATTTGGTGGATGACGTTTCGCGCTCAAATTCATTTTCAAGGATCTATATGAAAAATCATTTGAGACGTGTTTCACATTTTTCGCAGAATCAATGCATCCTCGGTAGATATGCGACTCTAAGATTTTTTTGGTGCAGTTTTATGTTTTTTCCGATTTACCTCAAACTTATTTTCAGAGCTCTACATAATAACTTAATGAATACGTGTTTTAGCGATTTGGGAAATTCCACCCGCAAGTATGGAAAAATCGCGAAAAACGTTTGTATGAAACTTTTTTGCTTACCATCCGATTGGCCTCAAACTCAATTTCAAAGTTCTTTGTACAAATTCATTTGAGTGGTGTTTCACACTTTTCCAAAAATGTATTCCTCCTTGGTGGAAATGGGGGTCAAATATTTGGTGGATGTCGTTTCGCCCTCAAATTCATTTTCAAGGATCTACATTAGAAATCGTTTGAGACGTGTTTCACATATTTCGTAAAATCTTAACTCTATCGGTGGAAAGTGCATTTTAAAGATTTTTTTGGTGAATTTTAAGTTTTGTCCGATTTGCATCAAACTTATTTTCAAAGCTCTACATAATAATATGATGAATACGTGTTTCAGCGATTTGGGACATTCCACTTGCAACAGTGTTAAAAGGGCGGAAAACTTTTAAATGAAAGTAGTTTGTTAACCGTCCTCTCAGTTTTAAAATCATTTTCAAAGCTTTTTGAGAACATTGGTTTTGTAACATACGTGCCACGGACAAGGCCGGGGTATACCTGCTAGTATATATATATTTTTTTGGTGCAGTTTTAAGTTTTGTCCGATTTACCTTAAACTTATTTTCAAAGCTCTACATAATAACTTAATGAATACGTTTTTAGCGATTTGGGAAATTCCACCCGCAAGTATGGAAAAATCGCGAAAAACGTTTGTATGAAACTTTTTTATTTACCATCCGATTGGCCTCAAACTCAATTTCAAAATTCTTTGTTCAAATTCATTTGAGTGGTGCTTTACACTTTTCCAAAAATGTATTCCTCCTTGGTGGAAATGGGGGTCAAATATTTGGTGGATGTCGTTTCGCCCTCAAATTCATTTTCAAGGATCTACATTAGAAATCGTTTGAGACGTGTTTTACATATTTCGTAAAATTTAAACTCCATCGGTGGAAAGTGCATTTTAAAGATTTTTTGGTGAATTTTAAGTTTTGTCCGATTTGCATCAAACTTATTTTCAAAGCTCTACATAATAATATGATGAATACGTGTTTCAGCGATTTGGGACATTCCACTTGCAACAGTGGTAAAAGGGCGGAAAACTTTTAAATGAAAGTAGTTTGTTAACCGTCCTCTCAGTTTTAAAATCATTTTCAAAGCTTTTTGAGAACATTGATTTTGTAACATACGTGCCACGGACAAGGCCGGGCTATACCCGCTAGTATATATATACATATCTATATATAAAACTGTTTATCCTAACTGACTGACTGACTGGTGATCAACGCACAGCCCAAACCGTAAGAGCTAGGAAGCTGAAATTTTCACTGTAGTTACCTTATGTGATGAAGGTGCACGTTAAGACTGGGTTTCGGGAAATTCCACCCGCAAGTATGGAAAAATCGCGAAAAACGTTTGTATGAAACTTTTTTGTTTACCATCCGATTGGCCTCAAACTCAATTTCAAAGTTCTTTGCACAAATTCACTTGAGTGGTGTTTCACACTTTTCCAAAAATGTCTTCCTCCTTGGTGGAAATGGGGGTCAAATATTTGGTGGATGTCGTTTCGCCCTCAAATTCATTTTCAAGGATCTACATTAGAAATCGTTTGAGACGTGTTTCACATATTTCGTAAAATCTAAACTCCATCAGTGGAAAGTGCATTTTGAAGATTTTTTTGGTGAATTTTAAGTTTTGTCCGATTTGCATCAAACTTATTTTCAAAGCTCTACATAATAATATGATGAATACGTGTTTCAGCGATTTGGGACATTCCACTTGCAACAGTGGTAAAAGGGCGGAAAACTTTTAAATGAAAGTAGTTTGTTAACCGTCCTCTCAGTTTCAAAATCATTTTCAAAGCTTTTTGACAACATTGATTTTGTAACATACGTGCCACGGACAAGGCCGGGCTATACCCGCTAGTATATATATATCTCTATATATAAAACTGTTTATCCTAACTGACTGACTGACTGACTGGTGATCAACGCACAGCCCAAACCGTAAGAGCTAGGAAGCTGAAATTTTCACTGGGTTTCGGGAAATTCCACCCGCAAGTATGGAAAAATCGCGAAAAACGTTTGTATGAAACTTTTTGTTTACCATCCGATTGGCCTCAAACTCAATTGCAAAGTTCTTTGTTCAAATTCATTTGAGGGGTGTTTCACACTTTTCCAAAAATGTATTCCTCCTTGGTGGAAATGGGGGTCAAGGATTTGGTGGATGACGTTTCGCGCTCAAATTCATTTTCAAGGATCTATATGAAAAATCATTTGAGACGTGTTTCACATTTTTCGCAGAATCAATGCATCCTCGGTAGATATGCGATTCTAAGATTTTTTTGGTGCAGTTTTGTTTTTTCCGATTTACCTCAAACTTATTTTCAGAGCTCTACATAATAACTTAATGAATACGTGTTTTAGCGATTTGGGAAATTCCACCCGCAAGTATGGAAAAATCGCGAAAAACGTTTGTATGAAACTTTTTTGCTTACCATCCGATTGGCCTCAAACTCAATTTCAAAGTTCTTTGTACAAATTCATTTGAGTGGTGTTTCACACTTTTCCAAAAATGTATTCCTCCTTGGTGGAAATGGGGGTCAAATATTTGGTGGATGTCGTTTCGCCCTCAAATTCATTTTCAAGGATCTACATTAGAAATCGTTTGAGACGTGTTTCACATATTTCGTAAAATCTAAACTCTATCGGTGGAAAGTGCATTTTAAAGATTTTTTTGGTGAATTTTAAGTTTTGTCCGATTTGCATCAAACTTATTTTCAAAGCTCTACATAATAATATGATGAATACGTGTATCAGCGATTTGGGAAATTCCACTTGCAACAGTGGTAAAAGGGCGGAAAATTTTTAAATGAAAGTAGTTTGTTAACCGTCCTCTCAGTTTTAAAATCATTTTCAAAGCTTTTTGAGAACATTGATTTTGTAACATACGTGCCACGGACAAGGCCGGGCTATACCCGCTAGTATATATATATATATCTCTATATATAAAACTGTTTATTCTGACTGACTGACTGACTGACTGGTGATCAACGCACAGCCCAAACCGCAAGAGGTAGGAAGCTGAAATTTTCACTGTAGTTACCTTATGTGATGAAGGTGCACGTTAAGACTGGGTTTCGGGAAATTCCACCCGCAAGTATGGAAAAATCGCGAAAAACGTTTGCATGAAACTATTTTGTTTACCATCCGATTGGCCTCAAAGTCAATTTCAAAGTTCTTTGTTCAAATTCATTTCAGGGGTGTTTCACACTTTTCCAAAAATGTATTCCTCCTTGGTGGAAATGGGGGTCAAGGATTTGGTGGATGACGTTTCGCGCTCAAATTCATTTTCAAGGATCTATATGAAAAATCGTTTGAGACGTGTTTCACATTTTTCGCAGAATCAATGCATCCTCGGTAGATATGCGATTCTAAGATTTTTTTGGTGCAGTTTTAAGTTTTGTCCGATTTACCTTAAACTTATTTTCAAAGCTCTACATAATAACTTAATGAATACGTGTTTTAGCGATTTGGGAAATTCCACCCGCAAGTATGGAAAAATCGCGAAAAACGTTTGTATGAAACTTTTTTGTTTACCATCCGATTGGCCTCAAACTCAATTTCAAAGTTCTTTGTATCAAATTCATTTGAGTGGTGCTTCACACTTTTCCAAAAATGTATTCCTCCTTGGTGGAAATGGGGGTCAAATATTTGGTGGATGTCGTTTCGCCCTCAAATTCATTTTCAAGGATCTACATTAGAAATCGTTTGAGACGTGTTTTACATATTTCGTAAAATCTAAACTCCATCGGTGGAAAGTGCATTTTAAAGATTTTTTGGTGAATTTTAAGTTTTGTCCGATTTGCATCAAACTTATTTTCAAAGCTCTACATAATAATATGATGAATACGTGTTTCAGCGATTTGGGACATTCCACTTGCAACAGTGGTAAAAGGGCGGAAAACTTTTAAATGAAAGTAGTTTGTTAACCGTCCTCTCAGTTTTAAAATCATTTTCAAAGCTTTTTGAGAACATTGATTTTGTAACATACGTGCCACGGACAAGGCCGGGCTATACCCGCTAGTATATATATATATATCTATATATAAAACTGTTTATCCTAACTGACTGACTGACTGACTGGTGATCAACGCACAGCCCAAACCGTAAGAGCTAGGAAGCTGAAATTTTCACTGTAGTTACCTTATGTGATGAAGGTGCACGTTAAGACTGGGTTTCGGGAAATTCCACCCGCAAGTATGGAAAAATCGCGAAAAACGTTTGTATGAAACTTTTTGTTTACCATCCGATTGGCCTCAAACTCAATTTCAAAGTTCTTTGTTCAAATTCATTTGAGGGGTGTTTCACACTTTTCCAAAAATGTATTCCTCCTTGGTGGAAATGGGGGTCAAGGATTTGGTGGATGACGTTTCGCGCTCAAATTCATTTTCAAGGATTTCGCAGGATCAATGCATCCTCGGTAGATATGCGATTCTAAGATTTTTTTGGTGCAGTTTTATGTTTTTTCCGATTTACCTCAAACTTATTTTCAGAGCTCTACATAATAACTTAATGAATACGTGTTTTAGCGATTTGGGAAATTCCACCCGCAAGTATGGAAAAATCGCGAAAAACGTTTGTATGAAACTTTTTTGTTTACCATCCGATTGGCCTCAAACTCAATTTCAAAGTTCTTTGTACAAATTCATTTGAGTGGTGTTTCACACTTTTCCAAAAATGTATTCCTCCTTGGTGGAAATGGGGGTCAAATATTTGGTGGATGTCGTTTCGCCCTCAAATTCATTTTCAAGGATCTACATTAGAAATCGTTTGAGACGTGTTTCACATATTTCGTAAAATCTAAACTCCATCGGTGGAAAGTGCATTTTAAAGATTTTTTTGGTGAATTTTAAGTTTTGTCCGATTTGCATCAAACTTATTTTCAAAGCTCTACATAATAATATGATGAATACGTGTTTCAGCGATCTGGGACATTCCACTTGCAACAGTGGTAAAAGGGCGGAAAACTTTTAAATGAAAGTAGCTTGTTAACCGTCCTCTCAGTTTTAAAATCATTTTCAAAGCTTTTTGAGAACATTGATTTTGTAACATACGTGCCACGGACAAGGCCGGGCTATACCCGCTAGTATATATATATATCTATATATAAAACTGTTTATCCTAACTGACTGACTGACTGACTGGTGATCAACGCACAGCCCAACCGTAAGAGCTAGGCAGCTGAAATTTTCACTGTAGTTACCTTACGTGATGAAGGTGCACGTTAAGACTGGGTTTCGGGAAATTCCACCCGCAAGTATGGAAAAATCGCGAAAAACGTTTGTATGAAACTTTTTGTTTACCATACGATTGGCCTCAAACTCAATTTCAAAGATCTTTGTTCAAATTCATTTGAGGGGTGTTTCACACTTTTCCAAAAATGTATTCCTCCTTGGTGGAAATGGGGGTCAAGGATTTGGTGGATGACGTTTCGCGCTCAAATTCATTTTCAAGGATCTATATGAAAAATCGTTTGAGACGTGTTTCACATTTTTCGCAGAATCAATGCATCCTCGGTAGATATGCGATTCTAAGATTTTTTTGGTGCAGTTTTATGTTTTTTCCGATTTACCTCAAACTTATTTTCAGAGCTCTACATAATAACTTAATGAATACGTGTTTTAGCGATTTGGGAAATTCCACCCGCAAGTATGGAAAAATCGCGAAAAACGTTTGTATGAAACTTTTTTGTTTACCATCCGATTGGCCTCAAACTCAATTTCAAAGTTCTTTGTACAAATTCATTTGAGTGGTGTTTCACACTTTTCCAAAAATGTATTCCTCCTTGGTGGAAATGGGGGTCAAATATTTGGTGGATGTCGTTTCGCCCTCAAATTCATTTTCAAGGATCTACATTAGAAATCGTTTGAGACGTGTTTCACATATTTCGTAAAATCTAAACTCCATCGGTGGAAAGTGCATTTTTAAGATTTTTTTGGTGAATTTTAAGTTTTGTCCGATTTGCATCAAACTTATTTTCAAAGCTCTACATAATAATATGATGAATACGTGTATCAGCGATTTGGGAAATTCCACTTGTAACAGTGGTAAAAGGGCGGAATACTTTTAAATGAAAGTAGTTTGTTAACCGTCCTCTCAGTTTTAAAATCATTTTCAAAGCTTTTTGAGAACATTGATTTTGTAACATACGTGCCACGGACAAGGCCGGGCTATACCCGCTAGTATATATATATATATCTCTATATATAAAACTGTTTATCCTGACTGACTGACGGACTGACTGGCTGGCTGACTGACTGGTGATCAACGCACAGCCCAAACCGTAAGAGCTAGGAAGCTGAAATTTTCACTGTAGTTACCTTATGTGATGAAGGTGCACGTTAAGACTGGGTTTCGGGAAATTCCACCCGCAAGTATGGAAAAATCGCGATAAACGTTTGTATGAAACTTTTTGTTTACCATCCGATTGGCCTCAAACTCAATTTCAAAGTTCTTTGTTCAAATTCATTTGAGGGGTGTTTCACACTTTTCCAAAAATGTATTCCTCCTTGGTGGAAATGAGGGTCAAAGATTTGGTGGATGACGTTTCGCGGTCAAATTCATTTTTAAGGATCTATATGAAAAATCATTTGAGACGTGTTTCAAATTTCGCAGAATCAAAGCATCCTCGGTAGAAATGCGATTCTAAGATTTTTTTGGTGCAGTTTTAAGTTTTGTCCGATTTACCTTAAACTTATTTTCAAAGCTCTACATAATAATATGATGAATACGTGTTTCAGCGATTTGGGAAATTCCACTTGCAACAGTGGTAAAAGGGCGGAAAACTTTTAAATGAAAGTAGTTTGTTAACCGTCCTCTCAGTTTCAAAATCATTTTCAAAGCTTTTTGAGAACATTGATTTTATAACATACGTGCCACGGGCAAGGCCAAGCTTTACCCGCTAGTATATATATATATATATGCCCAAAAGTGTACAAATGAGCGGATCAAGGGTTTGTCGTCAGACTGAAATATTTTCTCCAATGGGTGCGTAAATGAGGGCGACTGGCACGGTCTTTGTGTTTTTGGCATGCCTGCGGTGGTCTTCCGTCCGCAAAAGCAACAAATGTGTGTACAGTCAATGAAAACAGGTAAACCGCACTTGTAGTTCGTTTGCACTTTTCCACACTCCACTCCCTATGCAGGGAGAATGAGTTGGTAAGGGTACCTAAGCGTTGCCATATGTGGATTTAAAATATTTTGGACTCACTATTCACGCATACTTGCATATTTTTAAACCCTGAACCCATTAAAAATGGGTAAAAAGGGTATATTGTATTTGTGCAAAATGCAAATGTATGCAACAGGCAGAAGGAAGCATCTCCGACCCCATAAAGTATATATATTCTTGATCAGCATTAATAGCCGAGTCGATCTAGCCATATCCGTCTGTCTGTCCGTCCGTCTGTCCGTCCGTCCGTCCGTATGTATGAACGCAAGGATCTCAGAGCCTATAAGACCAAGAGACCTGAAATTGTAGATGTAGGTCCTCCTAGTGCCTGCGCAGATCGAGTTTGTATCCGATAATCGATAACATACTCCGTTTCTAAACAATCGATAAAAATCGATATCGACATCTTGTTGTTTTTTTTAGCAATTTTGGTAAATATTAAGAGCTAGAGTCACCAAACTTGATATGTTGCTTCTAGAATATTATATATATATCAAGTATCTTTCATTTTATACCTATCGCCACCTCCCTGCTAGCACCACAGAGCTATACATCAAGTTAATAACCCAACTTATATTGCCATCCAATTAAAGCCACAATTTTATTGCAATTGACTTTTTGAGAATACACAAATATTCTATGATACAATAATATATACAGTAGATAATTTCATTAAGATAGGTTAAGCGAAAACCAAAGTTATATGTAACTGCGCAATTGGGTGGCACAGCTAGCGAAAACATCAAGTGTACACACACACATTCATGCGCGTCTGCTTCGCATTCTATCGCATTCTAACAGCATTGTAATTGCGGTTTTTTCTCAATTATACGGTCAGTTGCGAGTTCGAACCCTGCCAAGAGAACTTTTTTTTTTGTTAATTTATCTTTATTACTTCAAACGAGCGCGTTGCGCGAACTGCATTTGGTGTTGGAATAAGAGGGTTCAGGGTACTGCCTAGTTGGGAGCTCCCGACTAAACCCTCTTACTTGTTTTAATTTATATTTATTACTGCAAACGAGCGCGTTGCGCGAACTGCATTTGGTGTTGGAATAAGAGGGTTCAGGGTATTTCCTAGCTCCCAACTAGAACCTCTTTTTTTTTCTTTTGCTTTTTTATACCCTGAACCAATTAAAAATGGGTAAAAGGGGTAAAATGTTTTTGTGCAAAATGTAAATGTATGTAACAGGCAGAAGGAATCTCCGACCCCATAAAGTGTATATATTCTTGATCAGCATCAATAGCCGAGTCGATCTAGCCATGTCCGTCTGTCTGTCTGTCCGTTCGTCCATCCGTCCGTTCGTATGGATGAACGCAAGGATCTCAGAACCTATAAGAGCTAGAGACTAGAGAAATTTTAGCTGTAGGTTCTCCTAGTGCCTACGGAGATCTCTGCGTCTGTTTCCGATTATCGATAGCTTACTCCGTTTCCAAGCAATCGATAAAAATGGATATCGAAACCCTGTATTATGAGCAATTTTGGTAAATAATAAGAGCTAGAGTCACCAAACTAGACATGTAGCTTCTAGAATAGTATATATATCTGCTTTTGGTGTTGGAAGAGGAGGGTTCAGGGTATTTCCTAGTCGTGACCCGTTGGCTGCATATCCCTTTCATTTCTGTGTCTGCTTGCTGTCCTCTGTCCGCAAAAAAAAAAACAACGGAGCAAGGACACTGCCCTAGGGGTCTCCAACTTGGTCTACGTTGACTCCAGACAACGTGCCGTCGACTTCCACAACAAATTTTATATATTTGAGAAAGCTGTTGAATATATGAAGTAGAGAGGGGGGAAGCAAAGTTTTTAGTTTGAACAGGAGTCCTTTGTGCCACACTCGGTCAAACGCCGTGACGCAATAATCGAAGTTCTCGAAGCTGTCAACGACTCGGTGAAGCTGATCCGGTGTCCCATTCCGTCTTCGAAATCTAATCTGAAGCCTTAGTATTATCCGCTTAACTCAACTCAGCTCTGACACTCTGGCCAGTAATATTCTTTCGATTATTTTGGAGATGGTCGGAAGCAGGCTGATTGGTCGATTAGATTCGACTTGCGTAAGCGATTTGTTGAGTTTTGGGACCATGGCGATCAGAGCGCTTTTCCATTTCCTTCGAAGGTGTCCGATTCGAAGCGTCGTATTAAATATGAGTACAATTGAGAGTATGCCTTTGGTAGGCAGCAGCTTTTTCATTTTGCTGTCCAGTTCACCAGATCCAAGGGCTTTTCTTATTTTAAGCGCTTGGATTTGTGTTTCGACCTCTTTGAGGGTCACCTGGATAGTGGACAGGCCAGGTTGATGTGGTGTTTCAAGGGTCCTGTCTATGAAATCAAACGGCTTAAATCGCTCCTCTAGATGCGTGGCGATAGTTTCAGCGAATTCTAAGCTCGATCGGGCCGGGAACCATCATCTCTTTTAATGGGGCTCTTGCGGACGAGCTCTCTTTTTAGGTTTTTTGTCAGCTGCCAGAGGCTGTATCCCGTGCTAGCATCAGGGCTTGCGGCCGTATCGATAGCATCCTTGATGTCCTCAGGCGAGCTTAGAATCATGTTGAGGTTGATTTAGTTGTTGATTTCAGGTCGGAATCTTTTAACATCCCTATTTGATGTGAGTAAGCTCTTTCTTTTTGGCTACTGCACAGGGTTGGTGTGGATGGTAGACAAAAGAGGAAGATGGTCCGAAGAGAGGTCGTATTTGGTCTTGATGGAGAATGAGTTCTGTCTAAGGCCACCATATGTAAAGAAATTTAGGGCGATAGGAGAGTGTTGCGAGCTGTACGCATAATATGTTGCATCTCCGGTTGCCAAGACATCACATCTCCCCTCCAGCCCGCAGCTTCGCTACCAGTCAGCAATCGTTTGCCAGCGTCCTACGCGGTAGCCAGCCCGCCAAGCACAGAGCTCGCTCATCGTCGCGCAGAAGGAACACATGCGGCATTCCCAGTCGATCCCATTCATCTGTTGACAACAGCCACAACTTAGCCCTCGAGCTTAGGTTGGAGAAATGTTCGCCAGGTTCGACAAAGTGATATCACTTGTAGAGACCCTACTCCAAGTGCTAAATACTATGCTAAGTGCAAAAAAAAACCAGGCTCTAAAATGAACTCCCTAAGGGTAGCACTGTGAAACGGCAACGGAGTCTTTTCGAAAGCGAACGAGATCGCAGCCTTCATCGGGCTTCACCACATTGATGTGTTTCTGCTCACGGAGATTCACTTCTGCTCTCGTATCACCCTAAGAGTGCCAGGCTACACTCTCCACACCGCCAACCACCCAGACAACAGCCAACATGGAGGAGCAGCAATACTCATCGGGTCGTCCTTGTCAAACCATCCACTTGAATCGGCCTGCCACTGGCATATGCAAGCCAATCTTATCCGACTCGGATCCGACAGAGGCGACTTCAACCTCGCTTCTGTATACTGCCCTCCGGCCTTGAGAGTGACTGAGGCACACTTTCATGCCCTCTTCGACAAGCTCGGACCAAAATTCTTGGCAGGGGGAGACTGGAACGCCAGACATTGCTGGTGGGGAAACTACCGGATGTGCCCTCAAAGGAAAACGCTCTTCTCTGCCATCGAAACCGAAGTTATAGCCACTGGAGAGGCAACTTGCTACCCATATAGAGCTACTGTAACACCAAGTGCACTCGACTTCGGGCTCTACAAGGGTTTCAGACAGGAACAGCTGAGTATAAGAAGCCTTCTGGACCTGACCTCAGATCACCTTCCACTCCTCTTTGAAGTAGAGGAGACTCCTAAGTGGGTCGTTGGCATCAGCAAAATGCTCCCGCCATGCTCTAACTTGGACGTCTACCGGACCTGCCTCAAAAACACCTTAGAGCTCAACCTCGCCATAAGTACGGCAAGTCAACTGGAGAGTTACGTCGACCACCTGACAGCTGAAATAACGGAAGCTGCCAGACGTACAGCCCCGCAAACTCCATTTCGCCTTCTCACGCTTAGAAGCTCCCTGCTAAGCCCAGAAGCCAGGAGTCTCCTCGCCAACAAAAGGCATCTGAGAAGGCTGTACATCCGAAACGGCGATCCCTCTGCCAAGGCGGAAATGGTCAGCGCGTCCAACCGGCTTCGACGACTGCTGGACCCGAAGGGAAAACATTTATAGCCTTCTTGAAACAGCTGGGCATGACGGCAACAGCACCTTCTCAGTGTGGAAACTCACAAGAAACATTAAAAGGCAACCAATTTATACCTCCCCGATCAGGGATCGTTTCGGTCTCCGGCTCCGATCGGACAAGGAGAAGGCTAATGCGCTTGCTGATCACCTGGAAGCGAATTTTACGCCCTTGCATTTCGCAGGTGTTGCACAGCGCCATTAAGTGGCTGAAATGGCAATAAGGAGCATATCTCCCGCGGAAATCGAAATTCAGCTGAAAGCGCTCGAGCTGAAGAAGACCCCTGGTCGCGACAAAATTAACAATAAAGCAGCCAAAGCACTCCCACGCAAAGGCATCATGGCGCTTGCGTTAATTTTCAATTCTAGCTCAGGCTTAGTCGCTTCCCGATGCAGTGGAAATGCGCGAATATTATTATGATCGCCAAACCCGGCAAGCCGCTAACTCAGCTGGAATCCTACCGCCCAATAAGCTTGCTGCCGAAGCTTTCCAAAGTTTTTGAGCGATTCCTACTGCTCGACTTATGAAGCTTGACGAGGTCACGCGCCTGGTCCCGGGCTACCAGTTTGGCTTTAAGCAGTCTCATGGCTGCCCTGAGCAGGTCCACCGAGTTGTCAACCATATACTGGAGGCATTCGAAAAGAAGGAATACTGCGATGGAGTCTTCTTTGATGTCAAACAGGCGTTTGATAAGTTCTGGCACGACTGCCTTATCTATAAAATAAACCCTGTAGCATGAGCTCATTCCTGGCAAGACACACCTTTAACGTGGCCGTCAAAGACCGAAGCTCGTGTGTCAACCGACCTCACCATACGAGGACAACGCAGTTCAGCCATCAGCCCCGCGAGACTGCTGGTTGCAACGTACACGGATGATACCGCTTTGCACGACCACCTGCAAGCTGCAACAAATGCAGTGCAAGACTGGCTGCTACAGGTCGAAACTTGGACAGCTAATTGGAACATCGCCATAAACTGTGCCAAGTCCGCTTTCGTCACATTCACGCTGCGCCCAGACAGTTGCCAGGGGCTTCGGTTCGATGGAGGAACCATTGAGCACACCAGCTCATTTTGCTACTTGAGCGTCCACTTGGACCGAAGTCTTTTATGGGTATCCCACATCGCAGCAACGAGAATAAAATGCTTGAGAAGACTTCAAAAGCTCTACTGGCTACTTAAGCCTCAAAGCAAGCTGCATGTTTCCACGAGGGCACTTGTTGTAAAAATGATGATTACGCCTATCTGGGCATATGCCATCCAAGTTTGGGGCACGGCGTCAGCACACCAGCTACACCGCATAAGAGTTGTCCAAGCCAAGGCGGCACGCAACGTTGCCGGCCTGCCACGGTTCGTGACAACCGACGCCATAGAACGCGATCTCCGCCTTACAAAGATCGGAGGCCAACTAAACCTTTTTAGCAGCCGATACGCTGACAAGCTGCTGCAACGTCCGAACGGATAAAAAAAAAAAAAAAGACAATGAAGGAAAGAAAATGCAGAAGAAATTATGAAATCGCCTCTGCTAGTGCTTATCCGGCCATCTGCAGATGTGGTTGAGATATGTGTTCCAGAGGGTGGTGGCTTAGGCTACGGCGGATTTTGTCGAACGTGGTTATTATGCCTGTGGAGAGGAGCCGAAATATTGGGAGCGGCTTGCGTACAATTGTTTGATGACAATGCGAAAAGGTTTGTCTTCTTGGAGTTGGTTGTGGTAGTTTTGGCATTTAGTCTGTTCCATGAAGGCAACTACTTTGCGAAAGGTTGGAACGCCCCTGGTGTATAGTCTAGTTAGGCCTGAGCATAAAGGCATATTAACGGCGCATTAGGTGAATGTAGGGTGGCATGATGGCTTTCTGCTGCTGCCTTGTAGATTGTTGGGGCCTGCTGAGCTGCGAGCCGTCGCAGAAGTAATTGAAGCCACTGCGTAGGCGACTGCGGTAATAGCGGAGGCGTTGGCTGTGGTCGTGATATAGATCTGGTAGCAACTCGAGGAGGTAGCGGGTATTTGGCTGTCGCAAAGCACAGGTCAACGGTCCCAAAAAGTCGAACAAAAATATGCTAGTAGATAAGAGATAATATGCAAGAGATAAGAAACGTTTTGCGGTCGCTTCTATGCAGCTGAAGCCACCTGCGCTGCGTTTAATTGCTCTTGGGCAAGTTAATTTGTGTTTGTTTTCTATAATAATATTTTTTTCGAAAAATTATTTTTGCCGGCAATGCTGTAACAGCATTAACCAAAACTTAAACAGTGACGCTTGGCGTCAGAGAGTTTATCACTAGCCTATATTGAATCGAAGATCACTTTGATACGATTGTCTTCCGCCCCTTTCACTGTGTGGAGAGAAACTGAAAGCCACTCGTGACCTCCATTCAGTATAGGCTCAGATGTAATATTCCGGACCTACGCGGATCTGTCTCTGAACACTCGAAGACGGGTGTCAGCCGTCGCATGACCTCTTTGCTTGCAAAAATAACCATGAGATCAGAGTAGCTCAGCCTTCCGAAAACTCGGGCACGATATCTCAAAGCTGGTGGAAATATTCGAAGTAGCAAGCGACGCTCTATCCACCAGCCCATGCGAGACTCGAAAGAGATCACCAGAGTGCTATACAAGCTGGCGTCCATACAGCTACATGACGACGGAGCCAAGGAGGTTGTTAGGACGCATGCGTCTTTACAAACGTCGCCTCTGTTCAGAACGACGGCGGGTGTCAAACGGAAGCAGGCCTCAGCACGAACACCCCAAACAAAACGAATCCGAGGACCAGTCGGTAGTCTGGCTACCGAGAGAGGCGTCAGAGAGTTTATCACTAGCCTATATTGAATCGAAGATCACTTTGATACGATTGTCTTCCGCCCCTTTCACTGTGTGGAGAGAAACTGAAAGCCACTCGTGACCTCCATTCAGTATAGGCTCAGATGTAATATTCCGGACCTACGCGGATCTGTCTCTGAACACTCGAAGACGGGTGTCAGCCGTCGCATGACCTCTTTGCTTGCAAAAATAACCATGAGATCAGAGTAGCTCAGCCTTCCGAAAACTCGGGCACGATATCTCAAAGCTGGTGGAAATATTCGAAGTAGCAAGCGACGCTCTATCCACCAGCCCATGCGAGACTCGAAAGAGATCACCAGAGTGCTATACAAGCTGGCGTCCATACAGCTACATGACGACGGAGCCAAGGAGGTTGTTAGGACGCATGCGTCTTTACAAACGTCGCCTCTGTTCAGAACGACGGCGGGTGTCAAACGGAAGCAGGCCTCAGCACGAACACCCCAAACAAAACGAATCCGAGGACCAGTCGGTAGTCTGGCTACCGTATCAACTGTGTAGGAGACACCGAGGCACCGAAGGAGGTCATCCACATAAAAACACCCGGAAAAAGAGCAAAAGCTGCTGAAGAAAATGTCGTGACCAGATGTTAAAGCGGACGAGAAGCTTTGCGAACTCGGAAACGCGGTTAAAAAAATAAGGAGGACCCGATAAGGACTGTTAACAAGAGCCACAGTGCATGCTCTGCAAGGATAGGAATACTGACTCCAAACACAGTCACACAGTTGAACCTCAGCCATTGCGAGCCTGCTCAAGCTCTGCAGACGTAATCAGTACGGGAGAGAAAAAGACCGACGTCACAATACTTGGCGAGTCATACAAGCCTATCGGTGGAAGTGACTGGGCGATAAGTAATTGCGAAAAACAGAAAAACATTTACAGTTGCTACGCACCCTCAAGCTGGGAACTGCGTAGGCTCCATAATATGCTAAAGGAAATATCAGAAGACGCTCGCAACAGAGTTCTCCTCGTCATAGCCGGAGACTTTAAAGCCTGGGCCGTGGGAAGGCAAGAAAACCAACACGAAAGCAGTTCTAGAAGAGTTCGCGGCGATCGACGTGGTCCTTGCAACGACGTGCAGGAGCTCGCGTACTGCAAGGCCGGTAGAGTCTTTATTATAGACCTCACCGTGCTCAGCAGCTTTTTTTATAGACGAACTTCATGGAAAGTCAGCGATGAATTTATATTCAGCGACCACCAAGCAGTTCGAGATCCACGGGAGAGGACGGAGAAAACAGCAGCCCAAAGCAACACCTATGCGGACTCCTTACGTCATGCTCGATGGACATGGACCACGGAGTCAGGAGAGGACACGGCGCGGAAGCTTATGGAAAACATCTCGGATACCTGCGACTTATCGATGGCCAGGAGGAAGCCAAATAGAAGAGGAGCACCTTGCTACTGGTAGTACTGGTTAATCAAGCGACCTAAGGAGGGCCTGCCTACGTGCGAGAAGGCACTCTCAACGAGTCCGAGGCCGCCCAGACTTTTCATCTAGGCTGGAAGACCTGCGGGCAGCCAAACGAGAAAATGAATACTGCACCGAAAAAGGACAAGCCAATCGAAGAACCCTCGGGATACAGGCCAATCTGCCTACTGGACACGGCGGGAAAGGTCCTGAAGAGGATCGTGTACAGCCAACTACTGAGTGTCGTTGAAGAGAAAAAGGCCCTCTCCAAACAGCAACATGGATTTCGCAAGGCAAGGTCAACGGTCGACGCAATTAAGACAGTAGTTGTTATTGAAGCTAAAGCAATAGAGGGTCCCGATAGAGGTGGGAAGACAATGAGTATTGCGCGGTGGTTACGCTGGACATCT
Source organism: Drosophila ezoana (assembly GCA_035045725.1). Taxonomy (NCBI): domain Eukaryota; kingdom Metazoa; phylum Arthropoda; class Insecta; order Diptera; family Drosophilidae; genus Drosophila; species Drosophila ezoana. The sequence continues at coordinate 1,493,991 of JAWNOU010000127.1, forward strand.
GCAATGCCTTTAACTCTTGCAAGCTGGTCTCGCATACTGGGAGCCTTAGCCCGAACAGGGATATCGTCCTCCCTTTTCCGATCGGGTATTGAGTTTTGATACGGAAGACATTCCTAGGAGTTACATGGTCTCAGCAGGGTCCCACAGAGGTCGGTCTTGGGTCCACTCCTGTGGAACATAATGTACGACGAGGTGCTCAGAGTGTAATTGCACCAGGGATGCAGAATTATAGAATTCGTAGATGATCTGGCTCTAATAGTGGTGGGCAAAGAGATAAACACAACACGCGTAGCTTTCGACCTCACATAGATTATGTTAGCCAGAAAGCAGCCACTACGCAGGCGGCCCTTTCGTGGATGCAACCCAACATACCTAGGGCAGGTAGACTTCTCGCGAGAGTTGTAGCCTTCGTACCACTGTATGCTGCACCGCTATGGGCATCAGCGGTTGCAAGCCAGAAAGGCCTTCAAGGCAAGATGTCAGTCCCCTACAGGCTCGGCGCACTCCGTTTAGTCAGTATCTTACGAAGATTTTTACCTCCGGGAGCTCCCGACCAGGGAATACCCTGAACCCTACGCGCTCGTTTGAAGTAATAAAGATAAATTAAAACAAGTAAGAGGTTCTAGTCGGGGTGAATGAAATTTTCTACAGTATATATTGTTGTACCATAGAATATTTGCTTATTCTCAAAAAGTCAATTGCATTAAAATTGTGGCTTAGATAGGTTGGCAATATAAGTTGGGCTATTAACTTGATTTATAGCTCTACGGTGCTAGCGGGGAGGTGGCGATAGGTATAAAATGAAAGATACTTGATATATATATAATATTCTAGAAGCAACATATCAAGTTTGGTGACTCTAGCTCTTAATATTTACCAAAATTGCTAAAAAAAAAAAACAGGATGTCTATATCGATTTTTATCGATTGCTTGGAAACGGAGTAAGTTATCGATTATCGGAAACAAACTCGATCTGCGCAGGCACTAGGAGGACCTACATCTAAAATTTCAGGTCTCTAGCTCTTATAGGTTCTGAGATCCTTGCGTTCATACATACAGACGGACATGGCTAGATCGACTCGGCTATTGATGCTGATCAAGAATATATATACTTTATGGGGTCGGAGATGCTTCCTTCTGCCCGTTACATACATTTGCATTTTGCACAAATACAATATACCCTTTTTACCCATTTTTAATGGGTTCAGGGTATAAAAAAAAAAGTTCCCTTGGCAGGGTTCGAGCTCGCAACTGATCGAAGCAGACGCGCATGAATGTGTGTGTATACATGTAAACAGAAGTTCTTGGAATTTGCGCTAGCTGCCGCAAACACGCGTGCAGTTAAAACACTTAATTTTTGTGTGTTTCTTAACCGATCTTAGTGAAATTCAACTTAATGAATTTCTACAGTATAGCTTATTGTACCAAAGAATATTTGTGTATTTTCAAAAAGTCAATTGCATTTAAATTGTAGCCTTAATTCTTGAGCAATACAAATTGGGTTAAAACCTTGATTTATAGATCTGCAGTGGTAGCCGGAAGGTGACGATAAGTATATAATGAAAAATACTTGATATTTATAAATACTATTCTAGAATAAACATATCTAGCTCTTAATATTTACCCAATTTCGATATGGATTCATACCGATTGCTTGGTAACGACCTAAGCTATCGATTATCGGAATCAGAGAGCAAGAGAGTTAGAAATCCATATGATCAGTGTGAGAGAATGTCATCGCTTCCACTACAGGAAACTACGTTAGCTTACTGTCAGTGCAGATATGTGAGACTTTTTATTGAAAATTCGCTTACAAACAAAGAAGTACGGGTAATGAGGGGGTCAGCAGTCATTCAGCAATCCATTGAGCTCGCTTTGCAACTCGTTTTAAATTATTTCATAACAGATATGCAATGTGTCTTTATACATTATAAATTTAATGATAAATAATATCATTTAGACACATAATGAAACAAATTGATTTTTGATTTATTAGTTCTCTGCTAAATAATATCTCAGCTTGCGGTTGTTCGTAATAAACATTTATTATTTGGATTGTTTTGGTTTTCTTATTTTGAAATTTTTTTATTTGATATTAATATTGATTAAAATAGTTTTATACTGATCCTATATACCCTTTGGACACATTAATTAATATATAATATATTATTTAACGATTTTAAATAAATTTTAATTGAAATGCACACGTGCTCATTTTGTAAGAAATAATAAGAAATAATAATAATAAAAATTCCTTTTACAAATCTTCCAATATTATAAACTCTAATATTTTGCTTTTACGTTGTTAACTATTACATGATATTCTCCAAATTATTGCCTAATGTTTGACTAGTTTTAATGTTCGATAATTTTAAGTTAGAATTTCTTATACTAATATAGTGAAAACATTTCAGATAATAATCTGCTTAAATTGAAATATATTTTACATCATCCTAAAATTACATTTAAATGTAGGTATTTGTAAGTAGGAAGTTAATTTTTTTTCTATGAAGCGCTTAGCAAGAAATAGAAAACAAAATTGATATAAGGTAGTTTCGAATACAAACAAAATGAACAGCGCTAGTAATGTCTTATACTAATAAATATAACAAATCAAAGTACAAAGTCACAAACTCCAAAGAATACTCACTGTGACTAATGATTGAGAAATATTACAAATGTTCGGAAAATTAACATATTAACATTTGAAAATTATCATTAATGCAGGGTTTGTCAGTACAGCTAAAATGAAAATTCTCGGAAAGTTTAATATTCTTGATCAGAACGAGCTGAATCGAGCTACTCTTGTCTGTCTCGCCTGTCCGTCCATCTGTATGAACGTTTCAATATTATACAAAACTACAAAAGATAAAAACTTAAAATTTGAATTGAATCTTTTCGTATACCACACGCAAAACTAGTTAGTTTTTTGCCGGTATCTCATCCCATTTCGATTATATCAATAAAATTCGATTTTAACATGGTTATTCAAGCATGACTCTAAAATTATATGCGCTAATTATACCGAGCTTGGTGTGTAGCTTCTCGTATATTTTATACCCATGAAACAATTAATGTTTTTCATTTTTTCCGTGACAATGTTTTAATTAGGTAAAAAGACTATTTTCTGCAAATGAATGGAACGGACAGAAAAAACATCTGCGACCCCAAAAAGTATATATATGTATGTATATATATGATCAAAATCAGCAGCCGCGTCAATGTAGCAAAGTCCGTGTCCATCCATATGTATAAACAAGTCCATCTCAGAGACTTTAACATCTACACCCTAAAATTGTTGAACGTAGATTAAGTTTGTTTCAAATAAGCGACAGCTTGTCCCATTTCTATGAAATCGATAAGAATCGATATAAAAATTCACCATTTAAGCACATCCTTGAGCTGGAGACACCTAATTTCGTAGTGGACTCTCGTATTGTAGTCTTGTGGTATACACAGATCTAGAATATTTTCCTTAATGGATACCTGCCTTCGTTGGCCACGAACTTATATATTCATTATTTACACACAGTTAAATACCATTCCTTATGCCACTGAAATTTCATAAAGATCGGACAATAAACACCGAAGCTATTGAAGAAACCATTAACTTCTTTTTAATATATTTTCTGCTCATGTAAGAAGTACTTTAGCCTTTATTAACTTCGCGCCGTCCTAGGTTGACAAATACTGCAGTAGAGAAATTTATGTTGTTTTGCAACTTGCCATTAACTGATTAGCAAACTATATCTACTTTATTTTAGTTATAATATACCAGCAATTTAAACATGCTATACATGTTTGATATTTTTGTTTATACTAATTATTCGTCATTTCATACTTTATCTCATTTTTGCAGTAGGTAACTTCTATGCACATTTATTAATCGTACTTAATACATTTTTAGACACATTTATCTTATTACTGTTTCTCGTATTTTGGCATGTTTTTTATTGAACTTTTTATTGAACTATATAATTTTAGAATTTTCACTTTAAACTATTACTAATTGAATAATTCGGCTTATTTGGAAACTTAGCTCCCAAAAATGTTCCTTAAATGTAAAGTATTCTGTCAATTTTTTCAAGTTAACACAAGAACATATGCATAAAATTGTTTCCAAATAGTTGGTTGGAAAGTTACAACAGAATGTTTTAAATAGCCTTTAACACTTTTTGTTCTTTAATAAAAGTTTTTTCTTTAGGTCCCATTTACAGAATTTGTTTTTGAAAACATTAACAACAAAACATGGTTTTCTATACGTGTTCAGTGGCTTCAATTAAAAAAAGAATATGGGTTAAACTTTTTAATATCTATGAAATTAACATAACATTGCTCTTCGCGCTTTTATGATATCGTCTAAAATAACCATATAAAGATTGGAATGGCCAGCAAAACTATGGAGTATTTCACAAGGTCACTAGAGTTACAACCATCCTCTGTGCAGCAATAGGTCTGGGTTTCCCAAATTTCTGTAACAAAAATACAGGTGAATAATAATCGTTAGGCTATAAGAATACTAATTTATTGATGAAAGAACGGTTATCTTCGGCAAACCGAAGATTAAATAACTTGGTATATGTTGCCATGCCAACGGCATGGCTTCAAAAATAATTTGATTCGTACCGGTTTAAGCCCGGACTTCCGTTCTTTTTGATGCAAATAACCGAACCCCTTTCACAAATAACAACCAATCCCGAGCTTAAACGGGAAATCTTAAATCTTTTCAGCATTAAAGCTTTTTGTGTTATTCGTATGTAGGCAAAGATACAACTTAAATTGGTGGGTAGTTTCAATTGATTCATTACTAGATTTTGCGCTGAGTGGGTAGCGGTAGGTAATAAATTTATGATGCTTCATTTGTATGTATACATGACAAATTTGACATGACTAGAGTGGGAAGCTAAGCAGCTGGCCAATAAGTAAACAAGGAAAATAATACTTAAGAATTTAACTAATTGTAACGTTAACGATGCTTGTATAAGCTAAGATCGCTCAGTCAACCTAGTTCTTACAGCTCAGAAGTGAGATATATGTACGCCGTGTTCGCCTTCATACATATGTATAAGTTAACAACAAATAAATTCATACAGTCCCAATAAGAAGCATTGCAACACCTCATAAGAAGTGCAGCAAAATGCTGACTTGGTGTCTGTGCCATTTCCTCCACGCGCCGACTGGCAACCGAAGAAAATTCCAAGAAGAATTGCCCAACGGGCCAACAACATCAACGCCGCTGCCGCTAAGCCACAGGTTACTAGGGCTAGAATTGATTTAAGTTTATTTAGTTGCAAATTGACATCAATAAAAGGAAGACTAGCTTCCCCAAAAAATATTTTTTTTTCATCGTTTAATAAACTTTGGAATTAACTGGCGCCCGAGCAGGGACCGGCTCGTGTTACAAAAGAACAAAACGCTTCTACGTGCGCGTTAGTCGGTTATACGCGAAAACATCACCAGTGCAACTCTCGTTGATTAAATTCAACGACTGGTAAAATACGCGAAAGGCAATTGGAACTTAATTGTGCAATTTGCCCATCGGTGGACAACACATCTTGTAAGGCGCGTCCGCAGGATACTCTCAACGAAGACTGGTCGCAGGATCCCCAGTAGATACCCAAAAGTTTCAAAAAGGATGAAATCCGGACCGGCAGGGGAGGTTGCCATACAGGAATAGTACTGTAAGTTAGAAATTAAGTAAAAGACACAAACAAACAAACAACTAACACAAAAGTGAAATAGAATTATAAGAACAAGAATTACGAAAACATTGTAGAACAATAAGCAAGATAAACAAGTAAGAGGTTCTAGTCGGGAGCTCCCGACTAGGGGATACCCTGAACCCTCTTATTCCATCACCAAATGCAGCTCGCGCTTATAGATAGAGAGTAGCGGGGAGTTGGCGATAGGTATAAAATGAAAGATTATCGATATATATATATCGTATTCTAGAAGCTACATGTCAAGTTTGGTAACTATAGCTCTTATTATTTACCAAAATTGCTTAAAACACGTGATTTCGATACACATTTTTATCGATTACTTGGAAACGGGGCAAGTTATCGTTTATCGGAAACAAACTCGATCTGCGCGGGCACCAGGAGGACCTACATCTGAAATTTCAAGTCTCTAGCTCTTGTAGGTTCTGAGATCCTTGCGTTCATACATACGGACGGACGGACGGACAGACAGACGAACATGGCTAGATCGACTCGGCTATTGATGCTGATCAAGAATTTTCAATGGGTTCAGGGTATAAAAACACATAAAAAATTACAGATAACTATCAATGATGACAGCAAAAGCAACCGAAGGACACTTGGAAATTTTGAACTACACAGACGCACAGACAATCACCATTTTAAAAGGAATAAAGAAATTACAGACATCGACAAACCGAATCGTACAGGTCATAGAAATAACGCAAGCTATTGTCACTTTCGACACAATATCACTTTTCCATAAACGCAAGACTAGAGCAATCAACATTATAGGCACAGCCTGGAAGTATTTAGCCGGCAGCCCGGACAATGATGTTTTAATAATGCTTACCGACAACATAAACAAACTTAAAGAAAACGACAATAAACAGCTTATCATAAACAGACAATTAGAAGATCGAATTAATAAGCTTACGAAAATCTCAAATGATTTAATCAATAGCATTAAGAAGGAATCTCTTCATAAGTGACGAGATAGCCATTAGCTTACAAAATCAAATTAGGCTCATAAAAGAAGAAATAATTAACATTAAGTACGCCATACAATGGGCGAAATTGAATTTAATTAATACATTCCTACTTGGCGAGAAGGAAATAGAGATAGTAAACGATAATTTTAATAAAAGCAATATGGCACCTTTAAATATTGAAGAAATGCTAGAATTTGCAGATGTGTCCATTTTGCATAATGGAACAACCTTGTTTTATATTGTAAAAATTCCAAATTTAGAAGAAATAGAATGCAAAAATACCATAATAAAGCCAGTAGTGAAAAATAACAATATTATAAATTTAGAATTTAACGAACTGTTTCATTGTAATAAAACAATTTATGGCATGAACAACAATTGTAAAAGATATCATAATATTAAATTTTGTAACAAATCAAAAATTGTAAACTTGAACACTAACAACTGTATACCTAAGTTAGTTAGTGGAGAACAAGCGCTCTGTGGCTTTAGCAATGCAGATCATATCCCCGAGATCGAAGAATTCGACGATGGACTAATACTGGTGAACGACTTCAACGGCACTTTTAGATAGCAAGAAGAGAAAAAAAGCGTGAGAGGCACTTATATGATCAACTTCTGGAATGAAACTTTATTCATCAATAATCAAGAATTCAGCAACCTGGTGGTCACAGTCATGACCCCAGCGAACACTATAGTGTAAATAACCCCAATAGAAAACGAAAGAATTAAGATTCTTTCTCTGGAAGCATTGGAAGAATTGCACATCAACAACATTAACAAGTAAGAGGTTCTAGTCGGGAGCTCCCGACTAGGGGATACCCTGAACCCTCTTATTCCATCACCAAATGCAGCGCGCGCTTATAGATAGAGAGTAGCGGGGAGTTGGCGATAGGTATAAAATGAAAGATAATCGATATATATATACTATTCTAGAATCTACATGTCAAGTTTGGTGACTCTAGCTCTTATTATTTACCAAAATTGCTTAAAAAACGGGATTTCGATAAACATTTTTATCGATTACTTGGAAACGGGGCAAGTTATCGTTTATCGGAAACAAACTCGATCTGCGCGGGCACTAGGAGCACCTACATCTAACATTTCTCTAGCTCTTATAGGTTCTGAGATCGTTGCGTTCATACATACGGACGGACGGACGGACAGACAGACGGACATGGCTAGATAGACTCGGCTATTGATGCTCATCAAGAATATATATACTTTATGGGGTCGGAGATGCTTCCTTCTGCCTGTTACATACATTTGCATTTTGCACAAAAACATAATACCCCTTTTACCCATTTTTAATGGGTTCAGGGTATAAAAACATGCAAAAACTTCAGACGCACTCTATAGCAAATAGAGTCGGTTTCATAACTCTGTTCACAGTTGCCATCCTTCTTACCTGTGTATTACACGTATTGAAGAGAAACAAGTAAGAGGTTCTAGTCGGGAGCTCCCGACTAGGGGATACCCTGAACCCTCATATTCCAACACCAAATGCAGGTCGCGCTAATAGCAAGAGAGTAGCGGGGAGGTGGCGGACGGTAGGTATAAAATGAAAGATACTTGAAATATATATACTTTTCTAGAAGCTACATGTCAAGTTTGGTGACTCTAGCTCTTATTATTTACCAAAATTGCTTAATAAACAGGATTTCGATATACATTTTTATCGATTACTTGGAAACGGGGTCAGTTATCGATTATCGGAAACAAACTCGATCTGCGTAGGAACTAGGAGCACCTACATCTAAAATTTAAAGTCTCTAGCTCTTATAGGTTCTGAGATCCTTGCGTTCATACATACGGACGGACGGACGGACGGACAGACAGACGGACATGGCTAGATCGACTCGGCTATTGATGCTGATCAAGAATATATATACTTTATGGGGTCGGAGATGCTTCCTTCTGCCTGTTACATACATTTGCATTTTGCACAAAAACATAATACCCCTTTACGCGCAGATCGAGTTTGTTTCCGATAAACGATAACTTGCCCGTTTCCAAGTAATCGATAAAAATGTATATCGAAATCCCGTTTTTTAAGCAATTTTTCTAAATAATAAGAGCTAGAGTCACCAAACTTGACATGTAGCTTCTAGAATAGTATATATTTATCGATTATCTTTCATTTTATACCTATCGCCAACTCCCCGTTAATCTCTATCTATAAGCGCGCGCTGCATTTGGTGATGAATAAGAGGGTTCAGGGTATCCCCTAGTTTTGTTTCCGATAATCGATAACTTACTCCGTTTTGAAATAATCGATAAAAGTGTATATCGAAATCCTGTTTTTTAAGCAATTTTGGTAAATAATAAGAGCTAGAGTCACCAAACATGATATGTTGCTTCTAGAATATTATATATATGTCAAGTATCTTTCATTTTATACCAATCGCCATCTCCCCGCTACCACGTCAAAGAGGGTTCAGGGTATTCCCTAGTCGGGAGCTCCCGACTAGAACCTCTTATTTGTTTTTTTTTTGTTTCTGGTCTAAAGTCGACTTTGTGTTGGTTCCAGGTTCGCTCCCACTACATGAAACTGCTTTAGCTTACTGATTGTGCTCTCACTCACGCTTGATGTCTAGGGATCGTTTAAATGTATGTATGTGTGTATATGCACAAGCAACAATGCGCACAGATTGCATGATTCTCAAATTTTGAATGCATATCGACCCTTTTCAAAGGACGAGTAATATGACGAGTAAAATGCAACGTCGATGCGAAATTCTTGCATTTTAGCCCGTAATCGTTGGTAAGGGTTCCTAAGCATTTACGTTTTTGTGTGCATGTTGGTAGCCTGCTAAGAAGATTTGAAGCTTTTGGGATTTCTCAATTTCGAGTTCAACACATACATGTGTTTCCAGCAGCGTCTGTGTGTATAAGTACAAATAGGGAATTTCCCCATTGAATTTCACAACTCATGATGGGGAGAAGTAATTGACAGAAGAACTGGCATCATTTGTATAAACATTTCGTAAAGAAAAATTGGAAAGCGAACATATGTAACAAATTTGGTAATATGTAAATAATAGGTGATTTAAAAGTTGATCAGTTAAATTATTATTATTATTGAATTAATTCGACGATTCAAGGAACATGAAGGCTCAGATGAGGTCGAAATGCCACATGCCCCTCGGCATAGTAATGGAGGCTTAATTTATCAGCTGCAAAATGAAATAAAAGGGTAAGTGAAATTAAAGGTCAGTTTGTAAGCATGCAATGCGTTAGTGCAGGACAAATGCCGTTTTCGCAATGGTAATGAGTATCAACAAAGCACAATCACACGTCAAGCTTCGGTCAAGGAAGTTTGACTAGATAGATGGCATTTCAGTCAATCAGTTAACTGGTCACGTCAAAAGAGTGGTTAAGGCATATTGGTGGCACGGGAAGTTTTTATTGCTCGCTATCTACACTCGACTCAAGGGACCACCAAGAATGTGGATTGATACTTCATACTTAAGGACATATGGCACGATTTTGCAGAGGCCCTTCGCGACCAATTTGATGTCACACTATGTGGAGCAGAAATCCACTACGCCATGGCAAAAATTGATTAGACGTCCGAAAGGGACAATAAAGGATTATTGATTTCGTATTGCAGTGTGTATATGCATTAAATAACACACTGTATTTAAATACATAAGTAGGCGGCACTTTGTTGCTTACAATAAGAACAAGTAAGAGGTTCTAGTCGGGAGCTCCCGACTAGGGGATAACCTGAACCCTCATATTCCAACAACAAATGCAGCTCGCGCTAATAGATAGAGAGTAACGGGGATGTGGCGATAGTTACAAAATGAAAGATCCTTGATATATATACATACACTTTTCTAGAAGCTACATGTCAAGTTTGGTGACTCTAGCTCCTATTATTTAGAAAAATTGCTTATAAACGGGATTTCGATATACATTTTTATCGATTACTTTGAAACGGAGTAAGTTATCGATTATCGGAAACAAACTCGATCTGCGCAGGCACTAGGAGCACCTACATCTAAAATTTCAAGTCTCTAGCTCTTATAGGTTCTGAGATCCTTGCGTTCATACATACGGACGGACGGACGGACAGACAGACGGACATGGTTAGATCGACACGGCTATTGATGCTGATCAAGAATATATATACTTTATGGGGTCGGAGATGCTTCCTGCCTGTTACATACATTTACATTTTGCACAAATACAATATACCCTTTTTACCCATTTTCAATGGGTTCGGGGTATAAAAAATGGCGTTTAGTAGTTGATTATCGCCACATAAACAAAAAACTTTTAGCAGACAAATACCCACTGCCAAAAATAGAAGAAGAACTTGATGAGAAATCTATAAATATAGCATAATTTTCAACGAGCACTGGCTCTTATCGCTTCATGCGGTTACCATATGGTCTTGAGGTAGCACCAAACTCATTTATGCCAATGATGACACTCGCATTTGTAGGCCTAAAGCCATCCCAAGCATTTCTCTATATGGATGACCTAGTAGTTATCGGCTGCTCAGAGCAGCACATGTTCAATAACTTGACAAGCATATTTGACCTTTGTCGAAAGCATAATTTTAATTTAAATACACATAAATGCGCGTTTTTCATGCACGGGGTAACATTCCTGGGGCATAAGTGCTCAGACCATGGCATCCTTCCAGATGATAAAAAGTACGATGTTATCAAAAACTATCCAATCCCTACTGATGCGGATAGTGCACGACGATTCGTCGCGTTTTGTAATTATTGGAGACGATTTATTCACAATTTCGCACAATACTCACGCCATTTGAAAGAATGTCGAATTCGAATGGACAGAAAATTGCAATGACGCATTTAATTACCTAAAAAGGGGAAAGATAACCATGTAGCGGATGCATTATCCCGCATAAACATAGATACACTTATTGTCATGAATAGGAAAATATTAATGATTCAAACAAGATCATCAAAAAGACAGAAAAACATCTGCGCAGATGACAAAATAAAATTGAACAAGTAGGAGGTTCTAGTCGGGAGCTCCCGACTATGGAATACCCTGAACCCTCTTATTCCAACATCATAATATTCGTTTGAAGTAATAAAAATAAATTTAAAAAAAAAAAGTCCCTTGGCAGGTTTCGAGCTTGCAACTGACCGTATTACTTGCTGACTATCTCAACAGACAAACCAGCAAAAAAGAAAAGTAGTTTCCCCGGTAGGGCTCGAACTCGCGACAGTCCGCAACCGTTGCTATGCCTCTACTCAAAAGCCACACCAATAATTAAGTATTATTGAGAAAAAACCGAACTAAAGTAAAATTACAGAAAAATGTGGCAATTACAATGCTGTTAGAATGCGAACCAGAAACGCATGAATGTGTGTGTGTACACTTGATGTTTTCGCTAGCTGTGCCATCCAATTGCGCAGTTACATATAACTTTGGTTTTTTCTTAACCGATCTTAATGAAATTTTCTAAAGTATATACTATTGTACCATAGAAATTTTGTGTATTCTCAAAAAGTCAATTGCATTAAAATTGTGGCTTAAATTGGTTGGCAATATAAGTTGGGTTATTAACTTGATTTATAGCTATGAGGTACTAGCGGGGAGGTGGCGATAGGTATAAAATGAAAGATACTTGATATATACATATATAATATTCTAGAAGCAACATGTCAAGTTTGGTGACTCTATCTCTTAATATTTTCCAAAATTGCTAAAAAAAAAAACATGATGTCGATATCGATATCGATTCTTATCGATTGCTTGGAAACGGAGTAAGTTATTGATTATCGGAAACAAACTCGATCTGCACAGGCACTAGGAGGACCTACATCGAAGGTCTCAAGCTCTTATAAGTTCTGAGATCCTTGCGTTCATACATACGGACGGACGGACGGACGGACAGACAGACGGACAGACATGGCTAGATCGACTCGGCTATTGATGCTGATCAAGAATACATATACTTTATGGGTTCGGAGATGCTTCCTTCTGCCTGTTACATACATTTGCATTTTGCACAAATACAATTTACCCTTTTTACCCATTTTCAATGGTTGACGGACAGACGGACGGACGGACAGACAGACAGACGGACATGGCTAGATCGACTCGGCTATTGATGCTGATCAAGAATATACATATATACTTTATGGGGTCAGATATGCTTCCTTCTGCCTGTTACATACATTTACATTTTGCACAAAAACATTATGCCCCTCTTACCCTCTTTTAATGGGTTCAGGGCATTGTGCCATTGAGTAATAAAGAGACAGAGGAGGCTTTTGGATCAAAAGCTCTTTTTCGAAACAGTTCACGAGAGATAGCGCGGTTGCAAACAAAAATTGCAAACACAACGCCCGGCTGTCTGCAGCTACTTCTGCCGAAGCCCAAATTTCAAAGACAACTTCAAAACATTTTCCATAAGAACCAACAACAACCATAAACAAAACAAACGACTCGACAATGAAAAAAGCACACCACAAATTCTATCCCTTTTTTGTTTGAGGCTACAGCCTGTTATCTTAGCTGCTGTATTATTAGCTGCTCTTTATTACTCAATGGGCCGAAGCTGAGAGCACATTCTATTTTTAGCTTTTTCGTTCTCTCGGCTGTGAGAGCGCTATGATACAGATTTCGTTTTCGTTCTCAATTTTAAAAAAATCAAGCTGCATAGTAGCATTTTGCAGGAGGTGAGCATTTAATTCAATAACAAAATACAACTGATTCGTCGTTAGTAGCATTGGTTTACTGAGTTGGCTGAGGAGATGGCTTGGACGTCCATCACCGAGATGAATGCCAGTGGCAAGTCTGTCGAGGCGTGTTATCTCTGACTCAGCGAACTTTGCAAGAATGGCTCACTTGACTGTAGTATATGAATTTGTTTGAGGCTTATTTTGAACAATATCGTGAACTTGCTCTAAGTATTTGGGATCCGAATATATGATTACTACTTTCCAACATTGTGAAGAACATTTCAATGTTTGCAACCGTTTGTAGTTGAGGAAAAGTCATCTTGACGAAAACAGAATTTACATTGTCTACAATTCCTGCATTGCTGTTCTGAAGTGAGCGATAGCATTATTGTTGTCCTCCACTTTGTATTTTAAGTGTCAAGTAGTTTGCGGAACTGCGCAAAGTTTCTTAGTTTGTGTGAGTGTGTCGCAGCAAAGCAACGAGTGTATCTGGGCGTTATGATCAGTATAATCGAGGAGTAAGTGGTGAGTAGGTGCTTGACCTGTCCTGAGTTGCGTGCAAAATTTTGGGTTAGCCTCGAGCACTAACCATACACCACATGTAGGGGTCACCGATTTGGTTAAATAGATGGAACTTATAGGTTACAATTCCACATCCATTAAAAGAAGTAAATTATTGGATTTTAACAATAGTTACTTTATTTATTATACAGTAAAAAAGTGGATATTGAAACGCATAGATGCCGATGGATAGAGAGCTCGAGCTAGAATGTTGTGTATGTTGTGAAATTCAAAATTAGTGTAACCAAATTTATCAAAGAAAAAAACTTAAATTTATGACTTTCTGTAATGCAAGATCGTATAATGAATAAAAAAAAACCTACCTTTTTCGACACACTCAGTAGCACAATCGCGCACAGTCGATAACTCGCTCACATATTTCTGAAAATTGAAGCAGATAAACGACGAATAAATTAATGCCAATTACAAGAACTTTGTAATTTGTAATTATTTAATAAAAGCATACATAAAGTTAAATGAAGCTCATGAGCTATACAGACCATATTGCTGTCAATTAGCCAGAAAAATTATGAACCCGAAATATAACCAACGAGAGTTGATTACAAACCCCCATAGAAATGGATTGGCCGATGTATTTTTGACCTATTGGGTTATCCATAACATCGTACTACGACTTTTAAACTTTAATAAAAGGTTTCAAAATCGGCGTTTTGCATATCTCGGTATATCGGTAAAATCGGTATATACGATTCCTAAAAGCTTTTAAACTAAAATTTATAATTCTGCTACTATATAAGGATGAACTACGAAAAAATATGTTTTCTTGCGCGGTATTTCCTTAACGATATTTTTACCCATAGAAAGAAACATATTTGACCCCATAAAGAATATATATTTCTTGTCGATATGGCCATGTCCGTCTGTCTGTTTCTATGCGAAGTAGTCTCTCAGTTTAAAATCTATCTTAATGAAACTTTGCATCCGTCTCTTTTCTGGTGCATGCAGTACATATGTCGGAACCAGCTGGATCGGACCACTATATCATATAGCTGCTATAGGAACAATCGGTCGAAAAGTAGGTTCTTGCAAGAAAAACGTTTTTGTTTTTCAAGATATCTTGACCAAACTTGGCATTTATAAGTTGCACTATGCTCCCTAAATAAATGCCAAATTTTGTTTACACCGAAACCCTATATCATATATCAGCCATAGGAACGATCGGTGAGGTTCTTTTATGAAAAATTTGTTGTTTATCAAGATATTTTGATTAAATTCAGCATTTATTTGTTTTACTATCCTACTCATATATTAAGAAAATCCTATCATTTTCAGACTACTAGATCATATAGCTGCCTAAGGAACGATCGGTCGATAATTAAGTTATTGTATAGAAAACTTTTTTTAATTTTCAAGATATATTGACTAAACTTGGCAAAAAGAAAATGTTCGGTCTGGCTTTCTGTCTCGTTTTTAATTCAATGTACCGAATTGCATTTTGAGAGTATTGTATTCTGAGTTGCAATTATAACTTAATGTATTTGTCATTAAAATTGACACATAGCATTCGATGTGAGGTATAGGGCAATGGCAAGTAGTTTGGCCGGTTAAATTTATTTGCGGGTTCGACACCAGCCGAGGACTGAAATTTCTCTTTTATTCAAATATATTTTTTTATGGAATGAAAATGGGTGAAAGGGGTATATTGTATTTGTGCAAAATGTAAATGTATGTAACAGGCAGAAAGTAGCATCTCCGACCCCATAAAGTATATATATTCTTGATCAGCATCAATAGCCGAGTCGATCTAGCCATGTCCGTCTGTCCGTCCGTCCGTCCGTCTGTCCGTCTGGCCGTCCGTCCGTATGTATGAACGCAAGGATTTCAGAACCTATAAGAGATAGAAAAATTTTAGCTGTAGGTCCTCCTAGTGCCTACGCAGATCGAGTTTGTTTCCGATAATCGATAACTTACTCCGTTTCCAAGCAATCGATAAAAATCAATATCGACATCCTGTTTTTTTGACCAAATTGGGTAAATAATAAGAGCTAGAGTCACCAAACTTGATAGGTTGCTTCTAGAATATTATATATATATCAAGTATCTTTCATTTTATACCTATCGCCACCTCCTCGCTACCACCGCAGAGCTATAAATCCAGTTAAGTATTTTCAACCAATTTAGGCCACTATTTAAATGCAATTGACTTTTAGAGAATACACAAATATTCTACGGTACAATAAGATATACAGTAGAAAATTTCATTAAGAGGGTTCAGGGTATTCCCTAGTCGGGAGCTCCCGACTAGAACCTCATACTTGTTATTATTGCTTTAGTAAAAGAATGTTGGGGGTATCCCCTAGTCGGGTCCTGCCGAATAGAACACTATAGTTCAACTTATGTTTATTAAACATAGCGGGTATTCAATTTATTAAAAAATTCAATTGCTAAGAAAAATGAGCACATAGCGAGTCGCATTTGGAGAGAAATTTTAGAGTCGGGTACTTTCCACTAGAGCACTATGCATATTTTTCTTTGTGTACGCCTTATACAATTCTGCGGTATCGATTGGAAATAAATAATCAAAACCAGTGCAATGCGAAATCCATCACCCGTGTAATATATACAATAAGAATTTTGCTTGTTCATGTCCAAAGATTTTTATACCCTGAACCCATTAAAAATGGGTAAAAGGGGTATTATGTTTTTGTGCAAAATCCAAATGTATGTAACAGGCAGAAGGAAGCATCTCCGACCCCATAAAGTATATATATTCTTGATCAGCATTAATAGCCGAGTCGATCTAGCCATGTCCGTCTGTCTGTCCGTCCGTCCGTCCGTCCGTCCGTCCGTCCGTCCGTCCGTATGTATGAACGCAAGGATCTCAGAACCTATAAGAGCTAGAGACTTGAAATTTTAGATGTAGGTGCTCCTAGGTCCTACGCAGATCGAGTTTGTTTCCGATAATCGATAACTTGCCCCGTTTCCAAGTAATCGATAAAAATGTATATCGATATCCTGTTTTTTAAGCAATTTTGGTAAATAATAAGAGCTAGAGTTACCAAACTTGACATGTAGCTTCTAGAAAAGTATATATATATCGATTATCTTTCCTTTTATACCTATCGCCACCTCCCCGCTATTCTCTATCTATAAGCGCGCGCTGCATTTGGTGTAGGAATATGAGGGTTCAGGGTATCCCCTAGTCGGGAGCTCCCGACTAGAACCTCTTACTTGTTATATTAAATATTGTAATTTAAGCCCGTAAAATAAAATTATGTACACAGCTTTATGACCGTTAAATAAACTTATTTAAGGCAAAAATTAACAAATTGAAAAGCATACATATGTATGTGTTTGTTTTGATATACATATTGTATTTCGGTATGTGTAATTAATTGTACCCTTGTAAGGGGAGCTATAATTTGTCATTATATACATATGTACCGAATAGAAGCAGACATATCGAACCCTTTGAATATGTATAATTATTCTTGTCTGTCATCACCAGCCGAGTCGATATAAAAATGATTGTCAATCTGTTAATATCCAAACAAGTCTATAAGTTTTATATCTATCGTCTCGAAACGTTGCATAGGTCGGACTTTCTGATGCAGACAATACATCCAGATCGGGCACCTTATCATATAGATGCCATGGGAACGATCGATCGAATATTTAGTTCTTTTATGAAAAAGTTATCATCATCGGACTCCCATGTTAGATAGCTCTATAGAAACAATCAATCGAAAAATTCGTTTTTAGAATGAAAAAATCTTCTTGACAAAATTCAGCAAGTTCGTAAGTCTTAGTGTACAAGGTTATTCATTCTTCGGCCAGCCGATCTTTCTATACCCTGAACCCATTAAAAATGGGTAAAAAGGGTATATTGTATTTGTGCAAAATGCAAATGTATGCAACAGGCAGAAGAAAGCATATCCGACCCCATAAAGTATATATATTCTTGATCAGCATCAATTGCCGAGTCGATCTAGCCATGTCCGTCCGTCTGTCAATCTGTCCGTGTCTTTGAACGCAAGGATCTCAGAACCTTTAAGAGCTAGAGACCTGAAATTTTAAATGTAGGTCCTCTTAGCGCCTGGTGAGATCGAGTTTGTTTCCGATAATCGATAACTTACTCCGTTTCCAAGCAATCGATAAAAATCGATATCGAGATCCTGTTTTTTTTTTAGCAATTTTGGTAAATAATAAGAGCTAGAGTCACCAAACTTGATATGTTGCATCTAGAATATTAAATATATAACAAGTATCTTTCATTTATACCTATCGCCACCTCCCCGCAACTACCTCATAGCTATAAATGAAGTTAATAACCCAACTTGTATTGCCCACCAATTTAAGCCACAATTTTAATGCAATTGACTATTTGAGAATACACAAATATTCTATGGTACAATAAGATATACTGTAGAAAATTTCATTAAGATCGCTTAAGAAACACGAGTGTGCGGCAGCTAGCACAAATTCCAAGAATTTCTGTATACATGTTCACACACCATTCATGCGCGTCTGCTTCGAATTCCATCAACAGCATTGCAATTGCGATTGTATTGTTTTCTGTGCTGCTGTTGTAATGCGTTTTTTTCTCATCGTGAATGATTGGTGTGGCTGTTGGCTAGAGGCGGTGGAAACTGGGGTGGTATGTCGCGAGTTCGAGGAAACTATTTTTATTTTTTTGGCTTGTGTGGCTGTTGAGTAGAGACGGCGGCAAGTAGTGCGGTTAGTTGCGAGTTCGAACCCTGCCATGGGAACTTTTTTTTGTTAAGTTGTCTTTATTACCACTGACGCTTAGCGCGAGCTGTATTGGTGTTGGAATAAGACGGTTCAGGGTATCCCCTAGTCGGGAGCTCCCGACTATTAGCTTTTTAATTGTTTTCACCTTAATTCCGCAAGCGTATTAAATTTGGCCTATGGTTTGCATATGAAATATACATAGATTTACATATAGATATACATACATGCATAGATTAAGATTCATTTTTTATGAGCAACGCATTCGCGGAGGCTTGCAGCTTAATATGCGGTTTTAATAACCAGACGAGCTTTTCACGCTTTCTCAAGCATTTTGCCCTGAAAAGAAATGTGATTATGTATGTATACTTAAACGAGAAAGATGAACTATCTTGGGCACGCCGAAGATTTAATACCATTGCTGACCGAACCGTTTCATAATGCTCATAATGCTTTGTTCGAATCTAAAAAGCACAGGGAAAATAGTTAATGCCGAATATGGTTAAGATATCTTAAAAACAAAAAGTTATTCATTTAAGAAAATCTTTTTCGACCGTTCGTTCCTATAGAAGTCATATGATATAGTGGTCCGATGTTGATAGGATTTTGCATATATATCAGGAGCATAGTGAAACTCACTATCTTGATAAACAAAAAAGTTTTTCATTCAGCAATTTAATTTTCGACCTATCGTTCCTATGGAAGCTATATATTGTCTCGATTTTCAAAGGATTTTGCTTATGTATGAGGTGCATAGTAAAACTTATATGACATGGCTATATCAGCTCGGCTGTTTATACTGATAAAGAATATATATACTTGATGGGGTCAGGGAAGTCATCTTCTATGCGTTACACATTTCGAGACAAAACTTTTAAACTTGACCGAATAGGTTTTCCTCCGTCTCTTTTGCTTTGGATTAATTCTTATTTAAAAGGTAGGACCCAAAGAGTAATGCTGAGGCTGACTACCTCTAAACAAGTTCTCGTTACTTCTGGTGCTCCACAAGGTAGTCATCTTGGACCTTTACTCTTTTTATAAATGATCTCCCTTTTGTTATATCACATGCCCGTGTACTCATGTATGCGGATGATGTGAAACTTATTCTATCATACACTAATCCCCTACATCATTCTCGTCTGCAAGACGATTTGAACGCTATGCAACTTTGGTGTTCGGCCAATCAATTGCATCTGAATTGTTCAAAGTGTATGTTTATGACATTTAATCGTACTACACCTTATCTTGTCACTTATACAATCGACAATACCCCTTTGCAACGTATACTAACAGTTAAGGATCTAGGCGTTCTTTTTGATTCTAAACTCTGTTTCAATTTTCACATAGATACCATCGTTAATGAGGCAAAAGGTGTACTTGGATTCATTAAACGATGGTCTAAAGATTTTAACGATCCTTTTATAACGAAACATCTGTACATCTCTCTTGTTCGCCCTATCCTTGAATACTGCTCTTGCATCTGGTCTCTGCAGTATAACAATAGCCAGGATCGTATTGAATTTGTTCAGAAGCAATTTCTGCTTATATTGGGACCCTAATCTTCGGTTGCCATCCTACTCCAGCAGGCTGCTTCTTCTTAACCTTCCGTCGTTAACCAACCGTAGGACAATTCTCGCTGTTGTCCTTCTACATAAGTTGATTATTGGCGATATAGATTCTCCTTTTCTGCTAGGGCGTCTTCAATTCTCTGTTCCGTCTAGACCAACCAGAAATTACCGCCCCTTATTCCTGTCTACGTGCACAACAGACTACGCTATGCACAATCCTTTTCGCGTGCTATGTAAAAATTATAATAGTTTGCATCACGTTATCTCTACCGAACTTTCTCTACCCCTTATAAAATCGTTGCTTTCAGGATACCTTCGGGAAGTCACTGACCATTCCCAGCTATGAGCAGGGGCATAGCTTGCCGGACAGGCTGTAAATTTCCCCCCACCGGGTCGGTGATTTCCCATTACTTTTCTCCTATCTACTTAACACTCTATATATCTAGCTTACATTTCTTTACTTTAATAACAATCTTCTTAGGTTCTGTTTTCCTATTTATTGTATTTTATTAATTAATATTGCAAACTAAGATTATTTTTAATTTTACTTAAGAACACTTTTCCTACTTACACCCTTCTGCTTAGATGTAGGCTCTAATAGCGTCATTGACAAATTTAGCTGTGAAAAGGGGCACAGCTGGCCGGACTGGCAACTAAAACACCTCCATCGGTCGGTGATTCTATTTAGAGAACTGTGTTATCTAACTAGGCTTTTAGCATATAATTGCATTATCTATTGTATGTATAATCTACGGAATAATGAGGAAGACACTCGTTTTGTCGACCTTAAATAAATAAATAAATAAATAAAATGACATTTGTAAATGATTTTTATACCCTGAACCCATTAAAAATGGGTAAAAGGGGTATATTGTATTTGTGCAAAATGCAAATGTATGTAACAGGCAGAAGTAAGCATCTCCGACCCCATAAAGTATATATATTCTTGATCAGCATCAATAGCCGAGACGATCTAGCCATGTCCGTCTGTCTGTCCGTCCGTTCGTCCGTCCGTCCGTCCGTCCGTATGTATGAACGCAAGGATCTCAGAACCTATAAGAGCTAGAGACAATTTTAGAAATTTTAGATGTAGGTGCTCCTAGTGCCTGCGCAGATCGAGTTTGTTTCCGATAATCGATAACTTACTCCGTTTCCAAGTAATCGATAAAAATGTATATCGAAATCCTGTTTTTTAAGCAATTTTTGTAAATAATAAGAGCTAGAGTCACCAAACTTGACATGTAGCTCCTAGAATAGTATATATATTTGCATTTGGTGTTGGAAGAAGAGGGTTCAGGGTATCCCCTAGTCGGGAGCTCCCGACTAGAACGTCTTACTTGTTAATATAAATTTGATCTATATTCAAATATATATTAAGCGACAGTTTAAGTTGAGTCACGTTGTCATCAAGCTTAATTTACTTTAACAGCGACGCATATAGTATACCTCTACGATTTTGGATTAAAATAGACTTTTATGTTATATGTTTATTTTTTTTTTTTGTTTTTTCAATATATTTTTATATTTAATGGCTCTGTAGTATCGATATTATGAATTACACAACGTAAAAGGTGGCAGAATGTTTTTGACTGTCAATGCCTGGGGTTCACGCTTCTGTTTCCACATTCAGCGAACACCTCTACTCTATGACATGGTCCGCTGCAAAAGAGGACTCTCTGACTGTTGCCCCTTATAAATTCTATCAATGTTCCTTAAATCGATCCTAAAGGAATACCTGGAATTTGATTTTTAATGTGTGTGTGTGTGTGTCTATCTGTGTTAATGGCGTTGCCTGCTGAAGCTTTCAACAGTGAGCAGCCGTCAAGTTTGCAATCCGATGGTTTCTATTTGCCTCATACACTGCAAATATTTTGCAAGAGCAATTCCTTGAAACATGCCCACACAAAACAACTAGCAACATCATTGAATTTTTGAATAAAATTTAGTTCCCGCCTTACTCCATCCGGTGGAGCGCTGTAAAAGCAGCACAAATAATATTGTTGGCAAAAATGAAAAACTGAGCTGCCTTCAGCAAGGCCATAGACGTAATGCAATAAACTCATTTAGCTGCTGGCTGTAACGTGCAGCCAGCACTTATCTAGCAACCACCCGCATTCAAATACTGATAGACATATTTAAATATGTCGAACAGCATTATTTTAATAGAGCGACAGACAGCTACTCAAATACCTACATGAGCGTTGCATCTATCTTAAAAAATTATTGTACATGCTACATGACAAAAGCTTCTTTTTAAATAAGACTTTCCGATATTTATCATTTCTGAGCTATGCCGAAATTATTTCAAAAAGAGCTGTTTTGATTCTAGCACAGAAGTGTCAAAAAATAGAATACTTTAAAAGGCAATTTTAATTTCACATTCGAAGCTATATAAAAAACTTGAATTCCAAAAAATATCTTGTATTTTAACAAAGTGGAATTTTGCAGCCTGCTAATTTGTTATGTATTTGCACTTTCTAGCTTAACAAATCGTTGCTCCCCAGAGTACTGCAATTTTGCCGGAGAATGTAGGATAGTCGAAAGTAAGCCGAGTTGTAGCTGCTATGAGGGGCATTCCAGGGTAAATACTGTGAGCAAGTAAAGAACCTGTGTACGACAGAATATATGCACCAGCAAACAGATCTGTGTTCCCTATGTTGGTCAAACGATCTGTGAGTGCTCGCGCCAGAGTACCGGGGACGATTGCGGGCGCGCTGCACCCAAAAAACCCATGTGAAGTTACAACGTTTGTGCAATCTATGGAGCAAAGAAGCATATTGTTTTAAGCTTTGAACATCTTGGCCCTGAACCCTTACAAATAACTATATCGACACCAACATATATGATTGCACATTTGCCACGTTCAAAAACATTAAGCAGCCAGCATACAAACAACCTCACAGCAACCCTTCAGGGGCTAGGTATAAGAAGACATGCTAATCTGCCGTATAACGACGCACGCTATTACGTGTTTCAGGCGAAGCATTTTACACTGGGTGCAAATCAGGAAATATTAATCATTCGCGCCCCAAAGTAAAAACCTTGTCGCTGATCGTGCACGTAGTAAAATCAAAAGCTTCGCCCTGTATGCCCCGTGTTGTTTTTCAGCACTGCATGGATCCAAAGAAACCCCAACAGGTTGATGTGGAGCGCTTTATTAACATACAAGCAATTGTGGAAGAGCGCTGCTTCCCTCTAGAACGCATGCAAACTCAATGGACCATTTTCAACTTTGAGGAAAATTGTAAGTAAAGCAGTAACTGTAACCGCACGCCCTCTGCGCAATTTCAAAACTTTCATTACAGTTTACTATTTTACCAAACGTGTCGGGGAGCAGCTGTTGCTTAAGATACCACGCTATACTATGTGGTACGATACTCTATTAAGTTTGTACCCTGATCTTTTACTTTCGGTGAAGCTAGGGCTAAGGGAGATCAAAGGTCCATGGGTATTCGTAAGAGTATGTCATGTCTACGAGTAGCAGGAGTAGATTCTAATTATTGTACCTCCCCAGTGTTACATAAATGTGACAGCACGTAATGTGGTTGCTAATATAGCCGGCGGTCACTACAGAGAAATAAATAATAAAAGTAAATGGTTGCTTCTTGATGGCTCTAAAAGTCGTGAGCCCGCACAAAATATGCGCGCTCCTCAGCAGCTTACGTATACTTGGATCTTACGCGCAGAGGATGGAAGTAATGAGCAATACCTAACCTTTGAGAATTCCAGTGAGTATGCATTTTAAGCGGTGCCGACCGTTTATCATTTCTTAATACTGCCTTTTCGTTGGTGCCGTTGCAGATTCTAAACTAAATATACCGTCCAAAATTCTCAAAAGTGGTGAAAAAAACATAATTACACTAAAAGTCGCTAACAAACTAGTGAGCGCCAGTCATGTAAGCCAAGCTATCGTAGTAGTAGGCGATAGAGACCCACTCAGTGTAAATATAGAGTGCATCAGAAACTGCCAAGGGTATCTGTACGCAACCGACCATGTGCTGCACCTGCAAGCTTTATGTCCCACTTGCAAGACGCCTATCACCTATACATGGAGACTGAACGGAATTGATATGAAGAAGAACAAACAGCGATTAGTGATGAAACTGGCAACGGATTTGGTAGGTGAACTGATTGTAACACTTAATGTCGCAGACCAACACGGAAAGCGTACCACCGAACTGAGATTGCAACAATCACAGCCTTTAAAAAGCGGTAATTGTATAATTGAGCCACAAAATGGACAGGAATGTGTTACAAAGTTTCATATACGTTGCCAACATTTTTTTTCTATGATTCAGGAACCGCTCCTATATACCTTTAGAACGGGAAACATCTATGAAGATATCACCAATTCGGGAGAAACTTTCCTTTACCTAAATGGCAACACTCCATTAATTGTTCGCATATGCGGCTTTCACTTTCCCTGCACATTTATGAATATCTCTTTTACGATAGAGCACATGAACCTCGCAGGATCTGAAACTTTTGACAAGCATAGCCTGACTAGGATGCTAGTGGATGGACGGAGGCAGCAGGCATTCTGTTTTCTGCAAAAATTATTAGCTACTCCGAAAAAGATAAATGATGTGTTAGGAAACTTCCGGTCCATAACAAAGGATAGAACTCTTTCGGTCTTCGAAATGCTAAATACCCTTGAAATTGCTTACAAGTACATTACATTTGTGGGACTGGTAAATTGCCATGAAGCCCACGCCATGTTATATATTTTAGAAAGAGTGATATTCACTTTTAATTTTGTCAGAAAAGATACCGAAATATTAGATATACCAGAAGCGATTTGTCTCGACATGGGGATGCTAATAACCAATATTGTTACATATTGTATGGTAAAGAATACGGAGCCACCACGAAAAAATTTGATTCTCGATGGTCCGTATAATGAAGACTCTGTCGATTGGCTACCTTTCGATAAAATGCTTTCGTCACACATTAAATGTTATTTAGACATTGTAAGCTTGGTCTTTAAAATATGGCATACAATTGGAGAAGAATTCACTCGATATATTCAACCAGAGGAGCCCTTTAATTATGTCTCGAATAACGTCAGTTACAGTGTGGAGATGCATAATTCTCATGCCCCTATCGTATATATATATATATATATCAAACTGCACATCCTGCATTTTAAAAATACCTCTACAAACAGTCGAAGCTCACCGGCAAATGCTTGGAACAAACGATCTGCTAATACATGCTTGGTGCTTCCAGTCCGATATATTTTGGTGGGCACCAAGAAGTTTTCCTCCAACTACTGCCGTTTTGGCTGTCGATATTTTTGGCCGTAATGCATCTTATAATTTTAAAAGTAAATCGAGTCTCTTGTATCAATTGGGTCTCCGTAATGTCAAGGGCTACACGGTTTTCCTTTACGAGCAGTCCGATGTAATCCCTAATAATATGATTATCTATAGACTAAAGTTGGATGGCCAGGTAAACATGCTGGTGCATTTTGTTAATACCTCAGCAAATCTCCGGGTTCTAATTACCATGAATGTAGAGCCTACCCTGCTCAATCTGCACGATAAAAGCTGCATTGTGTCGAAAGACTGTCACAGTAGGACAATTATTTTAAAGAATCGATGTACAGAAGAGGGTATCGCTTATATAGCGGTATATAAGGCTTACTCCTTTGATACTGCACCCACTCACTACACGTTTCGCCTTAGCGCACAAGAATGCAGTGTATGGGATATAAGTAACAAATATCCGAACTGGATGAAACATGGAAGTTATCCGCAGAACTTGGAACAGGGTCCTCCTTACTCGCTATGCAACGTTGAGCACCTGTCGGTGTTTTCCGCCAAGAGGTATGAGATCAAGCCATTTCCCATAAAAAAAATACACAGTTATGCCTACCAATCGCCCTTTAGTTTAAGCTGCGTGCTTTTTAACTGTTTACTGGCTCTAGGCGCTGTGACCCTGTTAATATTAGGCATACTACGTTTAAGTCATAAAAAACAGAATTTAATACGTGTCATCAAATCGAAGCACGATGAGATGCCACCATGCACGGAAAATATCATTATACACTTGCGTACGGGCGGATATATAATAGGTTCGACTACAGCCAATATTAAGCTGGTGTTTACATCGACGCTGGGACGCTACAAGGTGGTTATATGTCAGAATCCAATAAATCCGCATCTGCAATTAAACACTTCGTGGACGATACGTCTCAGCGACAAGAAAGTGCATTTACCCTGTAGACTGAGAATTAGTCATGAGTCCGGCAGGTATCCATCCTGGTACTGTCGTTCCATACAAGTGGATGATCTACGGCACGATCTGAGCTATACATTCCCTATACATAGCTGGATACGACGAGCTCAGAAGATTCAAGTCTCCTGCTTACCGGCAGAAAAATTAGCGACTATAAATCGATTACATCAAGTAAAGGCTCCCACCGGAAGTTGGAGCCAGTTTATACACAGATTTCGATATTATTGTAAGTTGTATTTTACCAACTGGTTTATGATGCAGCCCATTTTGGGACCCTGGCGTTTTACCAATGAATCCTGCAACATTTACGAGCGTACCTGCATTTGGTTATGCAAAACGATTCTGACAATAACTATGGTTTTCTGCTACTATAGAAACACTACATTTATCAACTATTTTGAATTTGAAGAACAGCTTACGTTATTGTCGGTCTCTGAATTTTTTTCTTAATTGCCTGATACTCGGATAGGTTTTATATAAATGTACTAAAGTATTTTCTATTTTTGTTGTAATTCAATCGCAAAGTACAACCTAAGCCCAGGATGTGTAGGCTACAGATCATTTTTCGCCGAAATATTCGAAAGCAAATAAATTTTATATATTGATATCCTAAACTTATTGAAAATGGGCAAAACGGGTAAATTGGTTTTGTGCAAGTGTATCTGATAGGGAGAAGAACGCGTCGTAAGTATAAATAAACTTGTTTATAATAAAACAAGAGGTTCTAGTCGGGAGTTCCCGACTAGGGGATACCCTGAACTCTCTTATTCCAACACCAAATGCAGCTCGCGCTACGCGCTCGTTTATAATACAGTATAATTTGCTTAGCTACCTCGATACTTAGCTGCAGCGGTAAGATAGCTGCCTGAAATTTTCCTTTCGCTGCAATAAGAGCTAATTTTTTATGAAATTAATTACATTAAGCGCATCTAACTTAACAGCCGTTTGCACTTACGCGCCTCCTATCGGCAGTAATTTTTTTGTGTTTCTTATGTATACAATAAACTGTATTGAAATCGCATTAAATGTAATCTAAAATAATCGAATCAAATGTTATTTAAATACATAAAGTTAATAAAAACTATCAAATTAATTTATTTAACTTAGTACTGTCAAAAAAGAGTTTAGTGCAACTTAAAAAACAAAAGAGGTTACTATGAAATCGATTCACTTTTAGGACAAAAAAAAATTCAGTTAGTTGCCATTTTAGGATAGTTGTGTCTAATGTCTTGAGGCAGCTAAGCACATACTGTAATAAAGATAAATGAAAAAAAAAAAAAAAGAAAGAGGTTCTAGTCGGAAGTTCCCGACTAGGGGATACCCTGAACCCTCTTATTCCAAACCAAATGCAGCTCGCGCTACGCGCTCGTTTATAATACAGTATAATTTGCTTAGCTGCCTTGATACTTAGCTGCATCGGTAAGTTAGCTGCCTGAAATTTTCCTTTCGCTGCAATAAGAGCTAATTTTTTATGAAATTAATTACATTAAGCGCATCTAACTTAACAGCCGTTTGCACTTACGCGCCTCCTATCGGCAGTAATTTTTTTGTGTTTCTTATGTATACAATAAACTGTATTGAAATCGCATTAAATGTAATTTAAAATAATCGAATCAAATGTAATTTAAATACATAAAGTTAATAAAAACTATCAAATTAATTTATTTAACTTAGTACTGTCAAAAAAGAGTTTAGTGCAACTTAAAAAACAAAAGAGGTTACTATGCAATCGATTCACTTTTAGGACAAAAAAAATTCAGTTAGTTGCCATTTTAGGATAGTTGTCTCTAATGTCTTGAGGCAGCTAAGCACATTATACTGTAATAAAGATAAATGAAAAAAAAAGAGGTTCTAGTCGGAAGTTCCCGACTAGGGGATACCCTGAACCCTCTTATTCCAACACCAAATGCAGCTCGCGCTACGCGCTCGTTTATAATACAGTATAATTTGCTTAGCTGCCTTGATACTTAGCTGCATCGGTAAGTTAGCTGCCTGAAATGTTCCTTTCGCTGCAATAAGAGCTAATTTTTTATGAAATTAATTACGTTAAGCGCATCTAACTTAACAGCCTTTTGCACTAACGCGCCTCCTATCGGAATTAATTTTTTTATGCCAATTTCTATGAATATCGTGTAAGTTAACTGCGCCATCTATGATCAGATGATTTGATTTTTGATTTGTTTTGCTTATGTATACAATAAACTATACTGAAATCGAATTAAATGCAATTACAAATAATCGAATTAAATGTAATTTAAATACATAAAGTTAATAAAAACTATCAAATAAATTTATTTAACTTAGTACTGTGAAAAAGAGTACAGTGCAACTTTAAATTAATAGTTACTATAAAATCAATTCACCTTTAGTTAAGCATAAGATAAATTAAAAAAAAAAAAGGTTCCTTTGCAGGGTTCGAGCTCGCAACTAACCGCACTACTTGCCGCCGCCTCAACTCAACAGCCACACCAGCCAAAAAAAAAAAAAATAGTTTCTTCGACAGGGCTCGAACTCGCGACACATCACACAACTTCCCACCGCCTCTACTCAACAGCCACACCAATAATTGAAGTCTGTTTAGAAAAAAACCAATTAATATAGCAGCACAGAAAACAATACATTCGCAATTGGAGTGCTGTTGATATATGTCATTCGAAAAAGACACGCATGAATGTGTGTGTGTACAGAATTTTTTTGAACTGCGCTAGCTGCAAACACATGTTTTTTAACCGATCTTGATGAAATTTTCTACAGTATATCTTATTGTACCATAGAATATTTGTGTATTCTCAAAAGTCAATTGCATGTAAATTGTGGCTTAAATTGGATGGCAATACAAGTTGGGTTATTAACTTGATTTATAGCTCTGCGGTGGTAGCGCGGAGGTGGCGATAGGTATAAAATGAAAGATACTTGATATATACATATATAATATTCTAGAAGCAACATATCATGTTTGGTGACTCTAGCTCTTATTATTTACCAAAATTGCTTAAAAAACAGGATTTCGATATACGATTTTTATCGATTGCTTGAAAATGAAGTAAGTTATCGATTATCGGGAACAAACTTGATCTGCGTAGGCACTAGGAGGACCTTCACCGGTTGTGTTAGTTAAGAAAAAACTGGGGATATAACAATGTGCATCGATTTTAGAAGACTAAACAAAGATTCCTATAAACTGCCTTTATTACGGGATTTGTTAGACAGACTTGTGTAAAAAAGGTATTAACCAAGCTAGATTTAAGGTTTCAGGTTTTTGTTGACAACGAATGCACACAGCATACATCTTTAGTAACTCTTTTGGGACAGTTTGAGTTTTTAAGGATGCCAATGCGATAAGAAACGGCACCTCAAATATTTCAAAGATTTATCAACAGTATTTTTATACCCTGAACCCATTAAAAATGGGTAAAAGGGGTGTTATGTTTTTGTGCAAAATGCAAATGTATGTAACAGGCAGAAGGAAGCATCTCCGACCCCATAAAGTATATACATATATTCTTGATCATCATCAATAGCCGAGTCGATCTAGCCATGTCCGTCTGTCCGTCTGTCTGTCTGTCCGTCCGTCCGTCCGTATGTATGAACGCAAGGATCTCAGAACCTATAAGAGCTGGAGACTTGAAATTTTAGATGTAGGTGCTCCTAGTGCCCGCGCAGATCGAGTTTGTTTCCGATAAACGATAACTTGCCCCGTTTCCAAGTAATCGATAAAATAGTATATCGAAATCCCGTTTTTTAAGCAATTTTGGTAAATAATAAGAGCTAGAGTTACCAAACTTGACATGTAGCTTCTAGAATAGTATATATTTATCGATTATCTTTCATTTTATACCTATCGCCACCTCCCCGCTACTTTCTATCTATTAGCGCGAGCTGCATTTGGTGTTGGAATAAGAGGGTTCAGGGTATCCCCTAGTCGGGAGCTCCCGACTAGAATCTCTTACTTGTTTTATATATGATTCGAGATAATAAAGTAGTTGTATTTAAGGACGACTATATGATAGCATGTTAGATAATATATGAACATTTGGAAGTCTTCAGAGAGGTATTTAAGCGTTAGTTGAGAACAAATTAGAGCTGAGGTTAGACAAATGTGCGCTTATGCAAGACAAATTTAAATACTTAGAATTTTAAATACCAAAGGAAGGTATAAAAGTTGACAATAAAGGGCCGAAGGCGGTCAAGAACTTTCCCATTCCGGGTAAAACTTAAGCGGAACAAAGTTGTCTTGGACTTTGTTCATACTTTAGAACATTCATTAAAGATGTTTCTATAATTGCGAAACCAATGTATGATTTATTTAAACTCAAAGAAAGTGGAGTGCTCAAAATATTATAGAAAATAGACATAATAGGTAAACTTAATTTTAAAATACGCAACATAATACTTAAAGATAAGACTCAAAATATATTGTAAAAACTAAAATGTATTATTTAATTTTAATGCAAACGTATACCTACGTTTATTATAGGTGAAATGTAAAGCTGAGATAGAGGACCATCTCACGATCAGGATGGCCAAGCTCCAACAGGCTTGTGCATCCAGTACTGTGTTAGTCGGCTGCAAATTTATTTATGTATTAAGCGAGCAGCACCTGATTGGTACGCTCATACTGGCACAAGCACAACCAGATATCAGGCATTGCAGAAAACCAATATTTATTTAATTGAATCCACTGATTTTAGCAAAAAACAAGAAACAACTATCTTCAGTCGGCAGAATAAAAAGCTTTTCAGTTCAAAAATTGTAACACATTTATGACAAACAAGTAACCCTCAAAAAGTAGGCATCTCCATATAAAGATGGTTACGGTCCGTGTATTTCTCTACACTATGGCACGACACGACAAAAACACGACAGCACGGGTCGTGCTGTAGCACTCTATTTTGTTCAAACTATACCATCACGAGCAATGCTCTTTCGAAAACAGTGCCTTGCAAATTTAGAGTCGGTAGCAGAGTCTTCCAATGCTAGAAATACTTAGCTATGCAGACAACCTGCCCACTCATGGAGTTGGCTCAGCTTGCTCAGGCCTTAGACAAAAATACACTTTATGCCTTTTTTACCTATTTAATCAGCAAAGGGATTCCTAAATGGGATTATAAGAAACGAGAAAGCGGGAACATCTTCGGAACGCCGAAGGCTTAATATTCTTGTAGACAAATTCCTTGCTGTTTTGCAGACAGGTTTAATAATCTTGTAGACAATTTTCTTACTGCTTCGCAGACAGTTTTTGTAGATAGTGAAGCTCGTAAATGCAAAGTTTGAAGACAAAATCTTGGAAAACAGAATATTTAGCCTAACAAAAACTAATTTTTCGATCAATTTTTATTATAGTGCTATATAATGTTATAATGGCACATTGAAAGGATTTGGCTCATATGTAAACAGCATAATTTAACCAAAGACAATATCAGCACTAAGTGCTTATATAGTGTTTATATTGTCTTAGGTTTAATTAATAAATGCCGGGCTTGGTAAAGATATCTTGATAAACCAAAAAGTTTTTCAAACAAGAACCTACTTTTCGACCAATCGTTCCATAGCAGCTATATGTATATTGTACATACATATTAAAAATATTGTGAACAAATAAATGCCGAATTTAGTCCAAATATCTTGATAAACAAAAAAGTTTTACATATGTACTTCCTGCAACAGAAGGACTAACATACACAGTTTCAAGACGATTGCTATAAAACTGAGAGACTAATTCGCATAGAAACAGACAGACGGACATGGCTATATCAACTCGGCGGTTGATGCTTATTTAAAAAATATATTCTTAATGGGGTCAGAGGTGTCTCTTTCTATGCGTTATACATCGAAATTTTATTATTTTTGTCCGATATGCTTCAAACTTTATTTCAAAGCCCCACCTAAGAGCCCAATGAATACATTTTAGCTATTTTGTGTTAAATTGCCAAAAAAAAAACGTTTGTATTACAATTTGTTTTTTCCCATCCGATCAGCTTTAATATCAATTTGAAAGATCTTTGTGAAAAATGTTAAAACATGTTTTACACTTTTCTCAAATTGCAGGCTCCTTGATGGGAAACGCGGATCAAAGATTTTTCTGGGGAATCTATAAGCTTCGTCTGATCGTTCTTAAAGTTACTTTTAAGCGATTTTTATAAATTCCATTACATTTCACTAAGTTCTTATGTATGTTCTTATGGCTTTGAAAATAAATTTGAAGCAAATCGGGTACAACTCAAAACTCCTCCCAAAAAAATAGTCGAATTTCATTTTCCACCGAGGATGCTTGGATACTGCATAATGTGTGGAACAGGTTTGAAATGATTATTCGTGAATTTAAATGCGAACGTCACCCAGCAAATCGTTGACTCCCATTTGTATCGAGGAAGAATGGATTTTTCGAAAAGTGTAAAACACGCCTAAAATGAGTTTAAAGCCGAACGGATGGTAAACAAAAAGTTTCATACTGGGCTTTCCAGTGACAAGTTTTTATACCCTTAACCCATTGAAAATGGGTAAAAAGGGTATATTGTATTTGTGCAAAGTGCAAATGTATATAACAGGCAGAAGGAAGCATCTCCGACCCTATACAGTATATATATTCTTGATCATCATCAATAGTCGAGTCGATCTAGCCATGTCCGTCTGTCTGTCCGTCCGTCCGTATGTATGAACGCAAGGATCTCAGAACCTATAAGAGCTTGTAAAAAGAACACTCTTTATTTGTTGTAAAGCCAGCACGTCAGTGCTGTTTAGTATGTTTGTTCAGAATGAATTTATTCAGTTTTTATAATGTTCGCTTAGCCTATGGATATACATATATACTTATGCTGTTATTCGTTAACAGCTACAAAGAGAGGGAGATTGAGTAGCTCGCATATGCCTGTATTATTGCTCACGGAATGCGCTCAGACGGAGCGTGGGATATGCAGTATAAGCATAAACGGTCAGCTAGTGAGGCTAGTGAACCGCGCTGCGTAATATGAGACCGAGCCAATACATAATGTGGCTCTGGGCTCGTTTACTATATTATTGTTATTGTATGCAACGAAGTGCTGCATACTTTATATTTAAGTACAGGGTATTCTGTAAGGGCATATACGCACTACAAGCTAGAGACTTGAAATTTTAGCTGTAGGTCCTCCAGGTGCCCGCGCAGATCGAGTTTGTTTCCGATAATCGATAACTTGCCCCGTTTCCAAGTAAACGATAAAAATGTATATCGAAATCCCGTTTTCTAGCTTCTAGAATAGTATATATATATATCGAGTTTCTTTCATTTTATACATATCGCCACCTCCCCGCTACTCTCTATCTATAAGTGCGCGCTGCATTTGGTGTTGGAATATGAGGGTTCAGGGTATCCCCTAGTCGGGAGCTCCCGACTAGAACCTCTTACTTGTTTTAATTTATCTTTATTACTTCCAACGTAGCGCGTGCTGCATTTGATGTTGGAATAAGAGGGTTCAGGGTATTCCCTAGTAGGGAGCTCCTGACTAGCACCTCTTACTTGTTACAACAAATGTCAGTGACGTTATTAGAACCTACAGCTAAGTAGTAGTAGTAAATAGTCAGTCAGGACAAACATTTGAAAAAAAATATATGAACGTATCTAAAAAAGTACGAATTTAGTTTACGGAATACAGAGCACTAATTTCCCAGTCCAGCATTCGACTGTGAGTAGTTATATAAAAGTGAATATAAGTCACATAATGCTTGTAGTAACACATTATTTTTAAATTGATTTATTTATTCGTTATTTATTGATTTCATTCATCTTCATTGGCATTCAACATACTTTTGAGTATATCAATTTGAGTATTGATTATAGCTCCAATTGTATAAATCCGTTCCTGTTTCCGCCTAAATTGCTCCAGTTCCAAAGTCAAATCAAACTGAGTTATTTTTTTTTTAACAACAAATGAGTTGTCGCTCTCCGCCTTTTGCCTATGTTTCCCAACCAATTCCAAATCCCGTTTAATGTTTTCAGAAACGGTTTTGTTATTACGATGATAATATTTACGTAAAATACGTAACTTTTGCCACCACAAAACATAAGGAATGCATTCAGCATACATAAATTGAAAAATGCTAATGCGACGTACAGATCGTGTATCCCTCTGGTCCTTCGCAGTGGAAAAATAGTCGTTGATGAGAGATACGAAAATATTTACCAACATCACTGAAATAACGAATGCCAAGATTGTATACATGATAATGCCAAAAAGCTTGCCTCCATGAATAGGATCTTCTGGATTAACACCCAAACTAAATCCACATGCGAAGCACATGCAAGAGGCGACACTCTTGCTAAGCCGATAAAAGTTAAAACTGTTGTTGCCATTTATTGTAGAAACTGCCACACCAAAGCCCAAAATAAAAACGAATATAACCATTGCAACACTCGCCACTGCAGCCCATGCCAAGTGCAGTGTAAAGGTAAAGAGTTGAAAGACGCTGGAGAACTGTAGCACCTTCCACAAACGCAACGTAGTAATGCAGATGAGAAAGCCAATAATCACTCTGATAAACATGTGCAAGCGAGCTACATGTCTTAACTCAACAAACTCCATTTTACTGGCGCCCTCAATATGTTTAAGAACCGACGTGACTTTCTCTTCACGAAAGATAATCAAAGTTAACAAGATAACGATGAGCATAAATATTCCCACGTCTATTTTGTTCCACACGCTTCGAATTTCGCTTGGCTCTAACCACAACTTAACCGTTAATGCTTTAAAAAACTGTATAAGCACAATGACATAAACAATAATTAAGACTATTGCCTCATCTGATAGCTGGTTATTTTCAAGCAGTGTCACGCTCTCAACTTTCACATGAGGGATCGTGCTTCCAAAGGGAGTCTGCTCTACACGCAAGGTGCATACATTCAATATGTTTGCGTCAGTGTTGTACAGTAAAAAGTCCAGAAATACCGCCGAAGTGTTGTAATTGAGCCATTTGTTGTTCTGAAGGTATTCTAGTATTTTGAGACTATTCTGTCGACTCCGAGCAAATAATACCACATATCCTTTTAGCTCAGGGTAGTTACGAAAATAACCTACATGTTCAAAGTTCAGCCATAGGTGTTCATTAACATTCGGATTTCTATGAACCCATGGCTCGTAGATGCGCCAATAACTATTAGAATAGGGCAAGTCCAGGTATGGTAATTTCCACTCAGGCATATAGGATTGCTCTGAGAAGGCCGGTTCATAAACACCATAATGTTGCTCGGTCAATCGCAATTGGCGTAGCCGCACAACTCCCAGTAGGATTGTTTGCTTGCCGTGGACCCACACCGATACACCAGTATGGTTAATTTCAGGATTAAATGCATTTATTAGCGAGGTATTAATGAATTTATACACATCGCTTATATCGTAAACTTCTTTCAAACCATAGTAAACAGAATGATTATCAGTGAAGAGACGCTCTATGTTATTTTTAGTATGATACGTATGTTCGTCACAGGTTACAAATACTAAGCACACAACAAAAACAAAGTACCTTCCATAAAGCCATAGATCATGTGCTATTTGCTTGTACTTGCAATTGAGCTTCTCGTCCCGATGTCTTTCCATTATATAGAGTTGAGCACGTAGGCTTTGTATTCGCAACATCAAATAATCTAGGCGATTGTGATGAGTGGCTTCCTTATCCGTCGCGAACTTCCGCTGACCCGGTGGCCAAATAGAGGCCTCAAGTGAGAGTAATGCAAACCTGATTGGATCACCGAAAAGGTAGTGAAACATTAGCACCGCAACCACGGAAATCAGCATTGACCTTAACTGTCCCGAGGAATGATGGTATCCCGAAAATATAGACATCGTTGTCAAGCACACTATTAACACAAATACTGTGGTCCAAAATAATTTAGAATGAGTTTTCTTTTCTGCCATAATGTGTAATTTATTTTCCGAATAGAAAGCTAATGAATTGTTTTGTGTTAATAAATATTTCATTTTATTTTGACATTTAAGAAATGTTCATCCTTTTTTAAGTTCTCCAGAATGTATAACTCTGTGAGAAATCAATTTTTAATGGTGGTATTCCCTGGAGTAGAGGTATTCCCAGTAGACCCTATATTAAAACCTGTCCCAGTCAGCGAAGATGCTTCAGCACCCTCAGCTTGCACCAAAGGTAGACCTACGCGCAATCTAGCCCAGATTGTTAAAAGCAATCATGGTCCCTCTTTAGCCCCAAGAAACTCCAGTTTTATCCTCAGCCCCTCAGCTCCTATTTTGACTGTTGTTGGCCCTCGTAGGCAAGTTTTTGTGTCCCTGCTTTCGTCTGACACCACTTGCATTTCACTGGCCGCTTTTATTGCTAGCAAAACTTCTGCTAGCGTGTCAATAACTAAATTTACTATCTACACTTCTCATGAAATAGCATCTTTCAAAAATAATATTTCACATCTTTCGTTCCCATTCATTTGTGATTCCCAAAAAAACGAAAGCAGCGTTTCCCTCTCACCCTTCTGGTCCCTTCGACACCAGGTACTACCGTTACTGCCACAAACTAACTACTGCCATAAACTAACTAACTTCGTCGAAACCTAGTTTCTATTCCATATCAGAATTTCAGAGGTCTCATTTCTAAGCTTAAAAATCTTTTTATGGCTAGGACTTCCTTCGAAGCGCATTTTCAGAAACATGGTTAAATTCGATCTTGTCTGATTTAAAAGTTTTTTCGAACAGTTTCATTGTGCATAGAAATGATCGGCCGACTCAAGGTGTTGTTAATGCCACTCTCCAGACAAAACCTTTCTACTTTACTACGCCTACTGACGCTGAGATTGTCTCAGTTAAGGTGCCTTTTTAATCATGGGATATTTTTATCACATGCTCTTATGTTCCTTCTTCTAATATTTAAGTTTATATAAAACATATTAATTGTTTAAAAAAAGTTTCTACACATGTGCGTGATAATGACCTATTTGTAGTGTTGGGTGATTTTAGTTTACCGAACATCTCTTGGTCATTATTCACTGCCGAAAATTATCTAGTACCCTCAGCACAGCATAACTTTATATATTGCACTCTAGCCCTTATGTTTTTTCAAATCAATTCGGTTTCTAATCATTTGAATAGAACACTTGATCTTGTATTTGTCAACGATTACCTTATTGCTAATGTGTCCAGGTCCTCTCCTTTATCTCTTCCTGAGGATGTATATTATCCTACTTAAGAGGTTACAATGATCAATTGCAATCCTCTTATTTCTCATTCACCAACTGCCAATAAGCCCCGCCATTGCTTTCGCAGAGGCAACTATTCCTTGCTTAATCAACGTATTCACGCAACCGATTTTTCTTTTTTATATGACTTGGTTGATATGAATATTGCTATTACTCCTGAACTCCCTTTTAGATGTTTGTATTCAAAACTCAATTCCTTCAATTGCTTCTTCAAAGCCACCCTGGCTTACTCCCAGACAATCAAACCTAAAAAGTTTTAAGTCTAAATATTTAAAAACTTTTATAAGACTGGTTCAAGAATTGACTTGGCTAAATATTCTATAGCCAAGTCGAACTTCCTTTTTTTTAATTCTCTGTGCTATGATCTTATTATCTTACTCGCTGCTAAAGGCAATTTGCCCAAAATCCGAGACAGTTTTATAATTTTGTTAACTTGAAGCAATCTTCAAGTTTGCCATCTTCCTTTTTTCTAGGACTGGATAAAGCTAGCAATGATTCTGATGATGTTAACCTCGTTTGTCTTTCCTAATAATAATACTAACCCTTATAATATTATTTCCTATTGCTCTATACTTCCTTTCCTTACTTCCCATTTATCTCTCCTTTCTGCTATATATTCTTTAAAATCCTCTTAAACTCCTAGGCCTGACAATTCGTCCATTGATAAAGCTTTTTAATCTATCCCTTGAATCTTGTCTTTCCATCTCTTTGGAAAGAATTTTATATCGTTCCTCTTGACAAGAAATGACAAGTAGCTTCTAGAACAGTATATAAATATATCTCTATATATAAAACTGTTTGTCCTGACTGACTGACTGATTGGTGATCAACGCACAGCCCAAACCGTATGAGCTAGGAAGCTGAAATTTTCACTGTAGTTACCCTTTGTGATGAAGGTGCACATAAAGACGGGGATTCGGGAAATTCCACCCGCAATTGTGGAAAAATCGGGAAAACATTTGTGTGAAACTTTTTTGTTTACCATCCGATCGGCATCAAACTTAATTTCAAGGTACTTTGTTCAAATTCATTTGAGGGGGGTTTTGTACTTTTTAGAAAATCTATCCCTCCTTGGTGGAAATGGAGGTCATAAATTTCGTGTGTGACGTTCCGCCCTCAAATTCATTTCCAAGAATCTACATAAAAAATCATTGGAGACGTGTTTCAAATTTTTCGCAAAATCACAGCTGTCTCGGTTTAATATTTTTTCGATATGCTTCAAACATATTTTCAAAGCTCTACATAAGAATTTGTTTCAGCGATTTTGGAAATTCCACCCGCGACAGTAGTAAATTGGCGGGAAATGGTTGCATAAAAATTATTGGTTTACCGGTTGGTCTCAAAATCATTTTCAAAGCTTTTTAGGAACATTTATTTTATACGTGCCACGGGTTAGGTCGGGTTATACCCGCTAGAATATATATATATATATATAAATAATTCCTCCCGTAAGCACAACGTTTTTTGAAATGAAAGTAAAATTAAAGTCACAAAGTAATTTTATATGCATATTGAGGAAAGTCGGGAGTGCCCTACAATAATTAGTATAAAATATATATTATTCAAGTCTCTAGCTTTTGTACTTTCTAAGATGGATGCTTGACTCAGATCGTTGTCCTAATTAAAAGTAATACAAAAATATTAAATATGGGGCTATGAGGATGCTTCCTTCTCTCTGGTGTAAACATTTGCACAAAAATATTATGGTATAAAAGCAGGTGCTAAAAATGCATAGTGGCTTATGGTGTCATTTTTAATTGCTGAAACTGCCACACAAAAACAGATTTAAATGCAGAAATATCTATTAACGCTTTAACAAATCGACGAATCTAACATTTTTTCAAATATTAATGTATAATATAACTATAGACGTTCGGTTGAAGACAGTACGAAGATTTAAATTTTTGAAAACAGTTGCTAGTTACTTATACGTCAACGGGGAAAAGTCGTGTCACAAAGTTGAACTTTAGTTAGCAGCGTTGTCGTAATGGCCACATAGACGGAAATTATGCGCATTAAATCACGTGTAAGCATTTCAAGGTTGTCCTGCCTAAGTAGAAAAACCATTCACTGGAAAAACAGGGAAAAGCTGCCAAAATGTGCTAAAAAGTGGTTGCGTAACTGGCAACAAACCCCAAAGGCGGCCACGACTTCGGACAAGTAGCCAAAGTCGAAAAAACCGACAACACAAATCAAGAGCGGCTAAATTGGACGTCAACATGGCTTTGATTGCTGTTATGCCATCAACCCCTTACGGCCACTTAACAGAAACGAGGTGAGAGCAAATCCAAAGGCAAACTGTCGGATGCCGATGACCAGTCACCAGATAGCTACAATCCAGGCCACCACTCATCACTAAACATTCAAGTGCTGACCGATATACTATGTACGTGCATATGTATGTACTTTAAGCACACTCAGATGAATCATCAGCTGTAAACTGGGCATAAAGCATTTCACACAAAACCATGTGGAAAGTGTGTCGGCGACATCCTGCGAAAGGTCAAAGCTGAAAGACAGTAACAAGGCGGATGAAGGACGATAGACACGCCCCAACCAAGTAAGTTGGCCGGAGCCTGTCAGATCTCGATTTGAACATTTAAAGTGATCTCTGGCACCTAGATAACTGACATTTGCAATGCCTGCAACCAATATTACGCATCGTGCAAAAAAAACTTGTGTGTGCCTCTGTAAGTGTGTACGTGCGTACGGGAGGCAACCCCAGTCACCATTAAATCAGCTTGCTTTCCTGCGTTTTTTCCCCCGCACCCTTTGAAAATGGCTGAAAAGGGGTTAATGGTTTTGTGCAAGAGTGTGTAACAACAGAATGTATATGTTCGTATATCACTATGATATTTTTTCGATTTGTTCTCCCATTTCCAAAATATCGATGTTTGAATCAAGGTTTTTAAGCATCACATTGAAACATTACGAGCTGTCGAATAGTATACCCAAAGGAACAATAATTTTCTTTTTGGATCTCGAATAACTTAGCTTGCCATCAAATGGGAAAAATAAACAAAAAGTTTAAAGTATATCGTTGCACTCTCTTTATATGATATAAAAAAAACACAGATGTTATTCAAAAGTTTGTTTCGTAAAGTACGTCCTTGTATGTGGGTGTTGGTTTGTTTTGTGAATGCATGTTTAAAATGAATTTGGAAACTCGAGGGTATTCCCCAGTCACGCGCTCCTGACAAGTGCAGTAGCGATGCGAGTTGTTTCGCATTTCGCTTTAATGCACTGTCGCCTAGCCGCTGGTTGAGGGCAAGCTTTGTGCGCTGGCTTTGGGTTGCCTTTCAAGCGCATTTCAGCAGCATTAATCAATTTAGTTGCGCTCATTTACACCATTTCGCTCTCTGGTACAGTTAAAGGGTCCAACTACGGTCCCACATAGACTTCGGAGCAAATACAAACAAGTAGATCTTATGCTTTAATGAAATTAACAAGTAAGAGGTTCTAGTCGGGAGCTCCCGACTAGGAGATACCCTGAACCCTCTTATTCCAACACCAAATGCAGCGCGCGCTTATAGATAGAGAGTAGCGGGGAGGTGGCGATAAGTATAAAATGAAAGATAATCGATATATATATACTATTCTAGAAGCTACATGTAAAGTTTGTTGACTCTAGCTCTTATTATTTACCAAAATTTGTAACGGGATTTCGATATACATTTTTATCGATTACTTGGAAACGGGGCAAGTGATCGTTTATCGGAAACAAACTCGATCTGCGCGGGCTCCAGGAGGACCTACAGCTAAAATTTCAAGTCTCTAGCTCTTATAGGTTCTGAGATCCTTGCGTTCATACATACGGACGGACGGACGGACAGACAGACGGACATGGCTAGATCGACTCGGCAATTGATGCTGATCAAGAATATATATACTTTATGGGGTCGGAGATGCTTCCTTCTGCCTGTTACATACATTTACATTTTGCACAAATACAATATACCCTTTTTACCCATTTTCAATGGGTTCAGGGTATAAACAGGAGCTCCAAGCAAACTAATAATTGTATATGAATCTCAAAATAAAATGTAATACTAGTATGGATGATAGTTAAAAAAGGCAAACTTCATTTTAAAATGCATACAAATTCTTGTTTATCTTATAAAGGGTTCCTTTTATATTATATCCTTAACTACATAAGCAGTTATGAGTTATGACCAGGTTCGACTTGTCACTTCCATTAAGAGGTTTGGCATTTTATAGTATTTTCTGGGTACGCTCGAATTTTTCAGGAAATAAAATGAAATAAACTCGTAAAAACTTTATTCTGATGAGATATAACGATTTTCGACGTGGATTCAAGGCAAAAAAGAGACAATCATATTTCGAATTTTGCCAACAAATCACAATTCTTAGCAATTGTTAAAAAGTGTTCTAAAAAAAAAACGGGCATTCCATTAGAAAAACGTAAAAAAGTCATTTCTGAATGCTACACTCGTACAACCATATATTTGCCCAAAGCTTTTAAAGCGTTCAACAAAACCAACTGCCAAAGAGGAATTGTCAGATACCACAATAATCCAAGATCTCACGCAACACAGATTTATAAAATGTCTTTGGCTTGCACAAAGCGATTATGTCTCTTGAGCCACAATCAATTTTTAGTTTAAATGATTGATTGCACCATGAAAATAATTTGATTACATAATTTGGACTTATTGTGTGATTTTGATTGTTATAAATTATAGTTCGAAAGCAAGGCCATAAAAGACGCTGTCATAAGGCCGGTAAGGACATTCAACTTAGCTACGGCTTAGTATGTATTAGGCACATTCGAGTAGGTTTTGTAACATATAAAAATGATGTTCCAACTTTGTGTATTTATGTTGTGCCACGCACATTTGGCACGCCCTGAGCTTATTGGTTGGACATAGCTGCGTGTGCTCCCCTGTTGGGGCTTTCGTACAAATATGCTGGCTGGTCTTTCCTTGTGCTGTGAACAGCATCATTTTTCATTAAGTTTTCGCACAACAGTGCAAAATTTCGTTATGTATACACACTTTATATTTTATTGGTGTTCTGGCAATTGCTTGGCTGTGTGCGTATATTTCAGACAATAAATAACACCGCTTTTTGGCCTTACTCAATGAGCTGACAAACTGGCTTTGCCATGCCATAACTTAATCGGAAAGTATCCACATTCTGCCTGAAAAACCTACATCAAAAACAGCTCATCGTTATGATTAACCTGGATACGTCATAAAAAAAAGGCGAAATTTGCATAACAAACCATACAGCCATTGAGCTGCAACTATCTGCGTGGGGTTGCAACTATCAGCAGCAAAATGACCCATTTCCTGGTTTAACACCTTAAGCCCCATGTGTCAGCTCCTTTTCTTATGCATATAATTAATAATTGTATTGATATAATAGCAAGATGTGAATATCTGTATTTTTAAAGCAACTCTCTGCCATGAAACTAATAAAAAGCAGTCATTCTTTTGACCCAAGAACTTGCTGCCACAGAAGATATTTGGTTTAGAGTGCGACAGTATATTTTTGGGGGCTTTAAATCAATCTTTCACCAATTTTTTAGAATAATGGTATGAGCTAATGTCAAGCAGCTCAAAATTATACAGTTAACGAAAACAATATCACATTATTAGGTTATCTGAGTACCATTTCATATTTTTGACACTTTTATAATAAATTTAAAACTTATTTCATTTAGAACTAGTATATATTTAAAATGTCCAATATGGACTCGGGAATTTCAAATCAATTATCTTCTTTGGATTTCGATGAGAATAAGGAATATTTTGTGGAGCAAATAATTAGTCGTCGCATCCGTATGGGGCAGTTGGAATATTTTGTGAAGTGGCAGGATTTTCCAGACGAAGATAATACTTGGGAGATTTCAAAAAATTTAGACTGTCTGGCATTAATAACTGAATTCGAATCTCAACGGACTACGAAAAACAATAAAAGACAGGCCGAACTCAAAATTAATGAGATTTATGTAGCCAAAGCAAAGAAACTTAAGATTGAACCATCAGTCATTATTGACAATGCCTTTGAATACGGGCACAAAGCTGAGAAAATACTGTGTGCTTCAAACATCCGTGGTAAAATATTATTTGTAATTAAATTTAGGGACCTGGATCAACCAGAACAGGTAGAGTCCGAGGTGGCATACAACCACATACCACTGTTGGTTATACAATTCTATGAGAAGCACCTAAACATTTTAAATGCATTTTCCACCAACTTAAGCTTACCAAGTTGAACATATTTTACAAATTTTATATTTTTATATTAAGCATGTAATACTAAAAAAGAAACAAAAATATCCTCTTCTATAATTAAAAGTGTATATATTAAATCTGTTTTTAATCTGGGAACAATAAATCAAATCTCTGTCTAAAAAATTTGGCTATTATGCTATTCTCTGTACACTTAAACGCCAGAGATTATTATCGGGGTTCCTCCAAAAAGGCTAAAAGTTAATAGTTACAGCGAAGATACCGAGATCACCAGCGCCTCATAAGGTAAAAGTTCTCAAATTCAAAAGTAATGAGGAAAATTACCTGCAGATGAGTCCGAGATGGGTATCAATGTAATGGCATAGTGACCTTCTTGACCTTTTTGGACAAAGTCAGTTTAACTAAATTCCACCTTGTGTATGGGTTGGAAAGCTGTGCGTACTCATACAGTTTTATACATGTAATTCGGCAAATTAAACCAACTCACACTGAAATCAAACCACTCAAAAAAACTGCCCGCTCGTTTATCCTGTGAGCAGACCGAAGCAACCCAAAAGCACAATAAAATTGTAGTTGTTTTTGTATGTTTTCATTTTTATTTAGCGGGTTAAGTGTGACAAAGTATTAGCTAGATAAGCTTAACAAGTAAGAGGGTTCTAGTCGGGAGTATGCGCCTAGGAGATAAACTTAACCTCATACCAAACCGTAATTACAAAAATTCGAACTTCCTTCTATGTACATGCTGCGAACTTTATGAAGCTATAGAAAATACATTGTTAAAAAGGTTCGATAATCACTATAATCAATAAGCTATAAAGTTTTTTAAATTTACAGCGCTTAAACATGACAGTATGTGTTTATATTAACGCACAAAGTTCTAGCATTAATCATTCCTATCTAATT
Organism: Drosophila ezoana; assembly: GCA_035045725.1. Taxonomy (NCBI): domain Eukaryota; kingdom Metazoa; phylum Arthropoda; class Insecta; order Diptera; family Drosophilidae; genus Drosophila; species Drosophila ezoana. The sequence goes on from JAWNOU010000127.1 coordinate 1,538,744, forward strand.
TAAGGGTTCTTAGTCCGACAGTGGATGCTCCAAAAAGGCTGTTACCGACAAAATCATCAGAAAAGTCCACAAAATAATTTTGTATAACCGTAAAGTGAAATTGATCGAGTTAGCTGACACCCATAGAGTAATAAACAGACCAAGAGGAGGCATTTGGATCAAAAGCTCTTTTCCAAAAATTCTGAAGCCAGATACAGAGGTTGCAAACACAACGCCCGGCTGTCTGCAGCAAATTCAAAGACAACTTCAAAACATTTTCCATAAGAACCAACAACAACCGACTCGACAATGAAAAAAGCACACCACAAATTCTATCCCTTTTCTGTTTGGGGCTACAGCCTATGATCTTAGCTGCTGCACCCTTCTACCTCATTGTTGTGGTTTCTAAGCACTGTTATGCCTATAATTCGCATAGTCATGTCTTCTTCTTCTCCACTCACTTTCAACTTGCAAGCAGCTCGGCAGATTTTTATCATTTTTCATTTTTCGACCAGCAAGGCACCCTTTCTTAAAATAGGGTAATTTAATTATTCATAAACAATGTAACCAAATAGCACAAAACTTCTTATAAATACATTTTTATCCAATGTCTAAGAAAAATATTATTTTATTTAGTGTGCAACTATTGGTACAATTATTATTAATTTTTTTCTTGAAACATTATATACCATTTCTATAAATAAGGGTATTAATACCGCGACGCGCCTAATAGTTGTTGTATGTGTGTCTCATCGCACACATATTGATGCAAATCTGCAAGGGAAGTCTATGAACTTAAGAAGGTTGCAATATTCTGTTGCGCATGTGACGTCACAGCCTAAGGTTTTTTCCGTGCGATCATTTCGTAATTAAAATGATTACATATGTCAATCAATTATTTACTATAAAGGACCCTATTCATAAATTATTTAAATGTACGTAATAAAGGTAGAAATATATACTAAACATCGCAAGAAATAAAATTCTGTGAAATGTGACGTCATAATATATGATGTTGTTGCGCCGTGCGCGTAACCCTTTGATCTGAATGCCATGGCTTGCTGGGATTCAAATTTTCTACCTACTTGCGTCGAGACTCGGCTCTGCAACAACAATTTAATACCCAAATTGTGCTGTTGTTGTTTCTACGCGCTGCCTTGTAGGAACGACAGAGAAACCCGCAAAGAACACAGTGGCATTATTTGTCCCTATTCTTTGCACTGAGTTTCCTATGTCCTCTAAATCTTGCTTCAGAATTTCATAGATCACAACGGGGGACGAAGAAAAAATGGGTTTTCGTGCGCAATGTTGTTGATTTGCTAGTGATTTGTTGTTGCTTCCTATGGTAAATGAGCTTTATTTCTTGGGTTTAATTTTGCGTTTGCGGACCAACCCGATCTACCTCTCGGGATTTTCAAAACGGTAAAAAAAGCTCGGAGCAAGCCTTCAGCTCTGTCTGTTTATTACTATTATTAGAGCTAGAGACTCGATCTGCGCGGGCACTAGGAGCACCTACGTCTAAAATTTCAAGTCTCTAGCTCTTATAGGTTCTGAGATCCTTGCGTTCATACATACGGACGGACGGACGGACGGACGGACAGACAGACGGACAGACGGACATGGCTAGATCGACTCGGCTATTGATGCTGATCAAGAATATATAAACTTTATGGGGTCGGAGATGCTTCCTTCTGCCTGTTACATACATTTGCACTTTGCACAAATACAATATACCCCTTTAACCCATTTTCAATGGGTTCAGGGTATAAAAATACTCTGTGTACAATTTAGTATTAGCCAGGGATAATTCTACTTACCACACAGAATTTTTCACTCTTCTTGTTGCATTCCTTGAGATAGAGATGCGCAATCTCCTTGGAATAGTTTGTGCAGGGAGTAATCGAGCCCACGCCCTCGTTGTACTGGCCGCACATGTGGCACTTGAGGCCTTCGACATTCCCAAGGCTGATGCTGCAAAACAAAATGGCGCTCAACAGCAGCACCGCCCATGGAGGTCCAGAAACTGCCGAAACAGCTGCCCAGCCGGCCTTGGAGTACTCTTTGGATGACACGACCTTCTTCGTTGGCATTGCTTTTCAGTTAGCGTGCAATATGTTCGTATGAGTCCTAGCCTTTAACACGGGCAGCAGATGAACACAGCAAACACTCCCACTCACAAATATTGCAAATGTGCTATTTACGCTTACTTGATTGCTTTTTTTACTTTTATTTCCTATGGTCGAGGGTTCTTTTCGTTCTTGGCGCTAATCTGGTCTTTAGTTATTGTTTGCGGTTATTTAATTTTTATTTGTTTTCTTATATTTATTTTTTTTGCTGTTTGTTTTTGTTTTTATTTTCTGGCAGATGATACTAGAGGTCAAGGTGTTTGTTAACGTTTATGTAAAAAGGATCAGAAAAGTATTGTATGCAGTTAGCAAATATTAGATGCACAAATCAATTATACCCCCTTTATATCCTATAGATTTGTGACTAGTGTACTACAATTATTGCAAAAAATATTTTTGTAAATATATTACGAATAAATATTGGCTACATTTTACAATATAAAAATTCATAAACCCATATATTTATAATTTGCACGTCCTTTGACATGGTCTAAATGTTCTATGATACATGCAAAATATACATACACCTTATAAAAGTGCTCATATGCCAGCGTCTTTTATTCTGCAGATTTATTAAATCGAAACGATTTCGGTATCTGGGCTCGAAAACAACAAAGTTAAATAATTTAATCAGTTAATGTACACTTTTAATCAATTTATATTATTATATCTATGCTTAGTTCGTATTATGCTGCTGGCAAAAAGCACTTTAGGTCGCATGCTACAATCTACCAGATGCTGCGGCATTCATGACCAGGCCGAAAACATTTACGCCGCGTCCAAAAAGAAATTATCAAAAAATTTGATTTCGAATCGCTTTTGTTTTTACTGAACGTTGTTTGAACTTTCCTCTGAACACGTGTGATGGCCTTGAATGTGCTGCTTAAACGCAGAGCTAGATTACCAGAATGTTATGTACCGACTTTATGTGCGTTTTGCTGCATACTTTTAGGCCTTTCGTCTATTCGACAAATGCAAAAGTGGGCCAGTTGGTAAAATACTGTGCTCCTTCTTGCACAGAAGTGGCAACGCTTTCAACTGCAGCCAGTTTAATTGCTGACGAATATCACGCATACGAGGCAGCGCTGCTACTGCTGCTACTCATACAGCCAATTAACAAATTATTTTTAATTAAACGGATTAGTACGCGCCCTGATTTGCAATTCCACGAAGATCGATGGTTGCCCTTTCTAATTATACGCTCCACATTATCGACCACCATAATTAGCGAAAACTTAAATCATATATTTTGCTAACCCTATCTTTTACAGTCCCGAATCTCAGTTTGGTTAAGTAGTGTAAGCACTGGCATGTGCCTCACTCAGCAAAGATACAGCTGGAACCTACTTTGAATATTTGTTAAAAGCTGCTTCGTCCGCTTAACACGTGCGTCGCGTTTAAACAGAATTCGTCGACTGCAGCAATAAAATGTTCGTCGAACATTGTGCGCAACGGACATTCGAGTAGTCTTGTAATTCGGCATAAGCTGTCTTGTTCGGTGGTTTGCTGGCTTGATGAAGTATGAAGTGATGGCTGTGGTGGTTTGATTCGGAGATTGAATATTTTAGGGCTCAAAATTAATTATCGTACTATGTAAGCCTGCATTAAAACTACAAAACGTATGTACCTCTCTGCTTTTGACATGATAAATGTTATAAGACTTACTACTATATGCTAATTCTTAGAATTTATAAAGGTCATTTGGTAAGATTGAAAACTAATTTTAAAGCATATCTGCATTTTCATAATTTAAAACCAACATTTTAAGTGCTTAAGGATCGTGACACTAAACTTGTCAGCTCCGCTAACAAAACATTGTTTTTGCCGATTTGGGTTTAGATCAAATGAGTTAAATAATCAAGAAATAAACCTTGCCTTGCCTGCAAGCAGTATGCATATTGGGTACATGTAGAAATGTTAAAATTTTGGCTTCTTTCCAACATGTCGCATGGTGTACGTCGAACATGGTTGACCATAAATTTGTGATGGCATGGTAAATACAATTGCCATAAAAGCATATCTTTGGTTCACCACAGGGTGCCGGTCTTGGCTTACAGTTTGAAGTCAATGGCGTTTTCGAGTAAGTTTCAAACGTTTATGAGTTATTTTCGGAGTTTTCGGACTTCAAAAATGAAACGTGTAAAAATAAAAATTTACTTTTATTGAAGAAATAATTCAGGCAAGCTTGCAAATAAAAAATATTTATTTATTTATGGTTCGGCTCACGGTTTTAAAGAACATTTAGGTTAGGTTTGATAACATGGTTGTTCATGTCCGTGCACCTAGGCATTGGTTTGGACCTTGGCTCCCCGAATTTTGTGTTAAGAAAATTGCCTAATTTCGTTTTAAGCTTAACGACCGTCAAATTTTTTATTAAAAAGTGGCCGTTTCGATTTTTCACTTCCTCAAGAGGCATAGGCAAAAGATTCACTATCTGAACGAGTGCTATGTACATGCTATCTAAACATGCATAAATACATACCTACATATGTATGAACAGTGAGAATGACTTCTTATTAAAAAAATGAAATTCGGCGAGCATAAGTGCTGGCGCCAAACGTGTATTAGAATTTTTATACCCTGAACCCATTAAAAATGGGTAAAAGGGGTAAAATGTTTTTGTGCAAAATGTAAATGTATATAACAGGCAGAAGGAAGCCTCTCCGACACCATAAAGTATATATATTCTTGATCAGCATCAACAGCTGAGTCGATCTAGCCATGTCCGTCTGTCTGTCCGTCCGTCCGTCTGTCCGTATGTATGTACGCAAGGATCTCAGTACCGTTAAGAGCTAGAGACTTGACGTTTTAGATGGGGTTCCAACACCAAATGCAAATATATATAATATTCTAGAATCAACATATCAAGTTTGGTGACTCTAGCTCTTATTATTTACCCAATTTGCCCAAAAAACAGGATGTCGATATCGATGTTTATCGATTGCTTGAAAACGGAGTAAGTTATCGATTATCGGAAACAAACTCGATCTGCTTAGGCACTAGGAGGACCTACAGCTAAAACTTCAAGTCTCTAGCTCTTAACGGTACAAATTCACATTTAGTAGATTCATTTTAAAATACCCAATAAATTAAATTTAAATTAAATATAATCTGTGTATACTATACGAGAAAACACTTATAAAATTTGGTGAGTAGCTCATAAAACCTTGGAAATATGGGCAAAAACCGTATTTCGATATCGAATTTTATCGATTGCTTGAAACCGAGGCGAGTTATCGATGAACGTTAGCAATCTGTCAATCTGAGATCGACGCGTTTCCTCATACAGACAAACAAACAGAAAGCAGACATTGCTAGATCGACTCGACTATTGATGCTGAACAAGGATTTGCATACATTTTATGGGATCCTAGATGTTTACCTCTATTATACTCTTTTACTAATTTTCAACGGGCTCAAATTGTAAAACGAAAATGTAATGGATATGGACAAGTCTGTCCACTTGTTCATATTCAAACTAGTCTCTTAAATATGGTTGTCTTAATTAGTCTATACATAGCTGATATAGGAATAATCGGTCGCAAATTCAGCTCTTGTGTGCGCAACATTTTTGTTTTTCAAAATTTTTTGGCATACATTGGTTTTTACCCTATGTTTTCAATTGCTTTTTACGTGCTTTACGTGTACTGTGTTGTAGGCTAGTAAATTCCAATTGAACTTTTTTTTTGCGAAGATTAAGTACTAAAGTACAAAATCTTCAATTAAGTGTAGGGCTCATTTTTCTCAGTGCGGTTGAAACGAACGATTAAAGACGACTTTAAAGTTTAATGTGTTAATACTTTGATTTATTAACCACGACAGCCATCGATAAGCTCATGGCGATTGCGACTTTTAACTACGGGATTAGCGCACGAATCGTGGGTACAAAGAGGAAGACTGATAACTGATTTGCGCGGCTTATTGGGTTTTTTTTTTGAGAGCCTAAGCCAATATTATTTGGTTCTTTTGGATCCAATCGACATAGTTGGCTACCTTGCAGTAAACACCAGGATAAGGTGCCACCGTGCAAGGCTTGATACTCCAGGACACAATGCCCACCTGCTGGCCGTCGTACAAGAGGGGGCCGCCAGAATCGCCACTGCATTGTCCCTTTCCACCCTCATCGACACCACCGCAAATGTGGTAGCGGGGATCTGTGGATCCTTGGTGTCGCGCCACGCACTCCTCGTCAGAATATACCTTCAGCTGTACCTGCTGCAAGGTAGTCTGTATACTTCCACCAGTCTAGACGATAAGACAAAATATTTTTTCACATTTTTGACTACTGGAATCCGATAAATAAAAAACTCCTACCGCATTCAGGCCCCAACCAACAAGTGTCCCCTCACCGCCGGACTCCAACTGGGGCGTGGCAAAGTTAAGCGCGGGCAGCTGCACAGGGGCAACGGTCTTGTAGTCAAACTTAAAAGGCTCCGCCACCTGGAGCAGGGAAATATCATTGGCATAGTGGTTGTTTGGGTTGTAAAGCTCGTGCTGAATGATCCGCTTGACAGCCACCAAGTTGGGTCCGCTGGCGCCGATTTTGGTCACACCGTACTGTACTGAGATCTGCCCGGCTTTGCGTCCATCGGTGCAATGAGCCGCTGTCAGCACAAATTGATTGGAAACTATGGAGCCGCCGCAGGAATGGGAGCCACTGGCACCGCGCAACGAAATCTGGGTAGCATGTTAAATTCGTATATGATATGGATGTATGCACTTATGAATCGTCGAGCTCACCACAAACGGATATTTCTCCACTGTGGCATCCGTGCCATTGACTACCCGACCCATCGAAGGTGCAGCGTAGACGCTGGCATTGACGATTGCCAGCAATAGGAGTGCGAATATGTTTAGTCTGGACGATAGCATATTGTTGAGTAGATGGTATCTCGCGTAGACTCCAGTTGCACGACGCTTCGAGTAGCGCCTTTTATAGGCACGACCCATTTGAGTTGGCAGTGGCGATAGGCCGAATATTTATGGCCAGCGATAGGTGGGTAATAAATATAAAAGAGCCAGATTCACCTGGCCTTTCTGGGTTTTATTCCAAGATTAGTATGCGTCTCGGTAATTTTGTTATATACTAGCGGGCATTGATTTTCCGAAAAGAGTGAAACCCTCTTCAAATGAATTCGAACAAAGATCTTTGAAAATGAGCTTTGGTTGTAAACAAATAAGTTTCAAGCAATCGTTTTTTCCTAGCTCTTCAAATTTGGACTGGACGTTAATCACCAAAATGGCAGCCAGTCAGTCAGGATTAACAGTTTTTATATATATATTCTCTATATACAGAATAAATCTGGTCAAATATTAGTTTCCCAATATTTGTGTATATATATAATGTACATCTAAACCATTTTAATTAAGGTATAAACAATGCAGAAAAACAAATAAGCGTGAGGCTTGATGTCCCAGAGAAAACTTGGCAATATTGCTGGAATGTGAAACTGTGCAGATAGTGCTTAAAATAGTTTGATTTATACAATACATTTTAGTCACAAATAATTTATAACAACTCTAGTTACAAGCAGGTTACAACGTCCCAAGGGATTTTGAACCCCCCCAACCAACGTTCTTTTTCAGTTAGCTGAAAAATTCATCGCTGCTTTTAACTTTTTAACCAAAAATTATTTTGAATATAGTAAATATATATTAAGGACTAACAGATTTTAGCAATCGCTCTTTGTATCGGAAAATGTGAGTCAAACAGAACACATAACTTAAGCAACCATATTATATAGTCCAGATCTAGATACATTTGTAGCTATGCTCTATATAATACGTAACTACACTACTTTACTAAGCGATGCTAGCATCGGTCTACAAAAATACTCCAACATCTGCGCACCAGCGCCATCAAATTTCTACTGTATACTGCAGCTGCGTACCGTGGACATCTTTTGTTCCTCTTCATCCAAATGTTTGGCGCTCAAAATACTTTTAATGCTCTCGGCTTCCTTGATCCAGAACTCCAGCTGAAATGAAAAGTACATGCTACATACGTTACACGAAAACAATCTTGGAACTCACTTGTTGCAGCAGCAGATTTCGTCGCTTGCCCCTTGGCTCGTTGTTCACAAATGGTACAAGAATACCCAAAGCAGAGGTATACGACTCCAAGGCGGCGTCCAGCTTGCGCTCGTACAGATACAGCTCGCCCTGCCGCCCAATTTCCAGGCCTGTCTTCATAGCAGGACTCGAGCTCGATAGAGTAACTAAAAGACATTCAATATTAATGTCAGATACTTACAGTTTGTAAAGATAAATATAAAAAAACCTTTTTATAATATAATTATTTTAACCGATATTGAGCAACAATATATATGTATGTATGTAACAATAATATGTATATACTAAAATGAAGTCTCCGTATTGATTAAACATTAATGAAAATCGTCGACAGTTGTTGCCTGTCAAACACTACATTCAACCCCTAAGCAGAATTAATTAAAAAGTGTTATCTCAAAATAATGTTAAATTATTGAATTATAAGATTTAAAAAAAATATCTTATTATTTCCGCAATAGTTGTTCTTCCTATTACTGTTCAACTTCATTAGTTTGGTTATAAAAAACAATCGAAAGCAAGCCAATCGCCAAAATGAACAAACTTAGAGATCACTCGTCGAATGAACTGAATAGAATAGACTACAAATGTGGTCTTCAGGTTAACTGGAACAAGAATAAAGTGAAATGTCATACAAAGCTGTTTATAGCGCGCATCCGGCTCAAGCATTTCCATCACGCGCGACGTGCTTGGCTGTGCCTGATTCGAGGCTTCAGCAGTTGCAGTAGGGGTGCCTTTTTCAGAGCGTTGCGATACTGGTGTCTGCTGCCGTTGTGCCAGCAGCTTGTATTCATCTTCAATGATAACATTTTTAAGCTCCTCCGCTCTCTTCATGTAGGCTAAAGCACGATTGCGTAGCTCCTGCCGCCGGCTGGCATCCGATTCTTCGGTTATGAGCGGCACAAAATATTGTAATGCGCTGCAGTACAAATAGTAAGCCTCCTTATAACTTCGTTTCTCATCATGCTCCACCGCCTGAGTCACCAAGTCAATGGCTTTTTTCAGTGTCTGCTCCGATGGAAAAGTTTTGAGATCTAAGAATGGATGTGCAAAGAAATCCGCAAAAGAGATGCGCTGCGCAGGCTCATGAGCCAGAAGACGACGCAACAAATCGTGGCATTCATTGCTGATGCGCGCATTTGGTGGCAGCACAATTGGCTCGGCCTTGCGAATGCGCTGTAACAGCTCCTCAATAGTGCGCGAGCTATAGGGCGCTTTTCCGAACAGGCATTCATACAGTATTACCCCGACGCTCCAGAGATCGGCCTTGGCATCGTACTGATGATTTCGCACAATCTCCGGGGCCATGTAAAGCGGCGAGCCTTTTAGCTGCTGATTGATTTCACCTAGTTTCAGGTGCTGCGCAAATCTATAAAACGCAAACGATTAAAGGATCACAGTCGTCATTCCTTCAAATACATACCCAAAATCCGCAACCTTTAGAGAGACATTATGAGCGCTGCGTGTGAGGAGTAAATTCTGTGGTTTCAGATCAAAATGTGAAACGTCGTTGACCCGCATATACTGAACCGCAGCAGCTAATTGGCGCAGAAAATATCGACATGTTGATTCTGGGAGCGCTTTCTTGGTGCGTATGAAGGCAGATAAATTGCCAGCATTACAATATTCCAATACAATGTAAATGTTCCTTAAGTAGACGAAGAAGAGATACAATAAAATTATTTGAAATATAATGTTAGTTGTTTTCATTATCAAGTAGACTCTGTCAAATACGCTTATCATATTTTATTGGAACTCACTTGTCATCCCAGAAAAAATCCTGAAGCGTCACAATGTACTTGTGCTTCAGATCTCGCAGCAGGCGAATTTCCGTAATTAAATTGTCGCGTGAGCTCTGAGATAAAGTAGACATTTCCACATATTTTATGGCATGATAAGTGCGTTCCTTCTATGAGAATATACGAGTGAATGTGTTTAGATAATTGATTTCGTAGAATAATTGGATTGAAGGACTCACTTTATGGCGTGCCTTGTAGACAGATGCATAGCTGCCCACTCCCAGTTTCTCCAATATTTCATAGTCCGTTATTCGCGGCAGTGACATGTTTCGACATTTATAAGGCCATTAATTAATTAACATTGAAATTTTAAGCCTATGTGTATTTTAGGCATTTGCGTTAGATTTTGGAAATACCATAACAAAATGTATGGCAGTCACAGCAAAGATCTACACTCAGCTGATGCGAACGGCTGTCGATTTTACAGCAATCGACACACTTGATACGAAACAGTTGCGCCACCTTTCCACTGCGTACAGCAAAGCAACGCTGTGCCAGCGAATGGGCAGCACTTTTGCGATTCAGTGTGTTTGTTGTTGATGCGTTGCAAAGCAACTGAATTTGATATTCTTACAGGTAAATAAATGGATAGCCTGAATTAATAACGCGGAAATCAGTTATAAGTGAATAATAATGCATACGACATGAAACATAATTGCTACTGAATACTTTAAAAAGTATAAACTGTGCTCGTCAACCCAACACGTTCAAGCTGGGTTTCAGCTTGGGGGAATTGACACACCCAAAACAACGAATTAATCGGACACGCCCGTTATCATCGAAAATGTGATTACAGCTTGTATTGTTTAATTTTCAGCTATCCGTCTGTAGTGAATGCTTGAGCATATTTCATTACTTGCACCGCGTAACGTCACAAAAAAACGTTTCAAAATGAATTACGGCCGTAAAACGCCCTCAACCTACCGATCGAATCCCTCGATGTACTCCCATGCCACGGGCAGGTATGCAATACAAATTTGTTACCAGGATCGATGAATATATATATATTGAATGAAATGTATAACCCTACAGATCCTCTACAAACTTACATTCGAAAATGTCGCGTTCCACGCGGAGCGTACGCATACCCTGGTACCAGAGGCCTCTCCTGAAGAACAATCAATACATAGATATACAGAAGGGTGCGATGCTTATAGGCCTATTTGCTGTAGTAAGTTTGTGCAATGATTACCTTTTCCTTGAAAGTGGATTGACTATTTCTTTGCCTCCGTAGTTTCTCTCACTCTTTACCATTGGCACTACCATCTTTGATATCTATTGTTATGCCATGGCTGCTCCAGGATCCACCCATTATGGCTACTATATCATATCGTACGAGTTTGTGTATGTTGGGAACAAGCACGGTATATATATGGCTCCCCATCATTGATTTAATTGCAACCACTTAATCATATTTCGAATGTTTTCTAGTACGCAACATGCTTATTGTATTTGCTTTATTCTCGCTTATTATGGCGCTCATCAACTTTGTCACCAGCGTCTTACTGTGCGTCGCCTTGCGTAAGGTAAGCTAAATATTTAGTTGGGATTGGTTTGGCAAAAATTTCACTCTCATTTCACTCATGCCTTAAAGCAATGTATACTTGGAGCACAAAAACGCTTACTGAGAAAAAGGGTAACAAAGCATCCAACATAAAAAGTTATACCTTAATTTTCAATCGACAAATTGGCAGCAGACTTCCTAAACTATTTACTTATTATTTTAAATATTAAAAATTTTGTTTTCTTAGGAATACGAAAGAAAGGTGCTGCCCTGGCTGTGGACCTTTGCCATCTTCACCGTTTGGCGCGCTTTGGCTCTCATATTTTTTGCCATTGTTAATGATTTGTATTTTGCATACAATATCATAATGGTACTGCTTTGGAGCATCTTTTGTCTGGTTTCCATCTATGGCTGGGCCGTTGTATATTCGCTATTCCTAGAACTAGTGGATCTTACAAAGCTGGAAGATCTAGCGCACTTACGTGTAAGTTACTTGTCGTTAATTGTCGTCTAATATCATAAGAGCTCTTGTTTATTGTGTCCCTTCAGATGGGCACCATGGCCTCGCTGCACGCATCCACAGCTAACTCTCTGGCTGGCTCGCGTCCTACAACACCCCACAGTACTGTGTCTACAATGCCAGTGGGCTAGACAATGTGTTGCATATATTCCAAGCATAATGATACCGTCCGGCGTAGTGTTACACAACATTCACCAGTTTAGTGCCTTAGATGTGTTTAAACAATGTCTAGTACATATCAAAAACGAATTGCAATTGCAAATTTTTTTACATGAATGCATAGTATTTATATTCAAGTCTCATTCCGTCCATCTACATACATATATGTGTATATAATTATGTTTATTTAAACAATCTTGTTGTTTATGAAATCTCTATCGTAATATGTGTTTAGATGTCATTTTTGTAACGCATCAACCGTCATTTGTAACAATAATGAATGCAAATTAATATGTTGCAAATATAAAATTTTTTAAAGCATGTTGAATCATTTCTACATTTCTCTGCCAATTTAGCCTATTGCCTGTTTATTTAAAGGAAAAAATTAAAAGATATGTTTATCTTTAGTTACTTGTGTAATCAAAAAAGTTTCAAATATCTATATGTATAAACGAGTTTTTCCTAACTCACTGCATTGTGATCAACGACTTGTTTTAATAATTAAATTTTCCACAACGGGAAATGTTTGGAAAAGTTGTAGCTAAAATTGAAGCAAAAACTTGGGCAAACAGACTACTTTTTGATAATAAAGGTGAAAAATATTACGAATATTTTTTAAGCTTTTAAATCGGAAAGCAATTAAACATGTCCCTTGAATTTAATTAGAAAACAAATTAAAGTGCTGTAGACGGGAGTACCCGACTAGGGTTTATTCGGCACCTTCTACAAAAACCAGATGCTCAAACATTACACTTTTTTTTTTAAATTTAAAAAAAAAAATTTTTTAACCTGTAATTGGGAAAGATGACTAAACTAACACATCACACACCGCAGCACAAAAAAATCGTAAATTATCGAATTCGAAATGACTCGCACACGAATGTATGAGTGTGTATACATAAATACGCTAACGTTTTCTTTAATAACTTCTGTGCTCCTTAATCAATCTGGATAACATTTCCTGGAGATGATCTTATTGCGTTGCTCCAACTGGAATTGGTATTATTTGATTTAAAGGAGATTGTGCCCGAAAAATTAAATTTTTCTGTGTATACACTATACAAAAAGCAATGTGTCGAATTTTCTGACTAGTAATTAAATGCTACAATATATGCTCAAAAACGAGGCATATTATAGAATATCTTAAACAAAATCATAACACGGTGATGCTTTCTTCCGTGTGTTGCATATATTTGCGGAACCTTTATACCCTTTTATAAATCTTTAAAATATTTGATATCAACACATTATGGTCACACCGTAAGCAGAAATACCTTTTCCAGCCTAGCAATCAGCTTTTGCTCGTCAAAAGCCAAAATAATGATTATTGTACAGGAAATTGGGGCAATTGCAATGCATTCGCCCGCAGCTAATTCCACATACAAACATGAGTTCAAACTATCTCTATCAACTAATACCACACACACCAACTGGGGTATTTATTATTTTAAATAGAAATTCGTTGTTTTGTTATTCGCCTGAATTTTGATTTCTAAAAAATATGTTAATAAATGTTATAAATTAGAGATTTTGGTAAAAACACAACCAGGGAGCAAAGGGTGTTAGTCGTGCTTTCCGCAACTAACTTTTGCTTGCATTTCAACGCCGATTCAATGCACACGCATACATGTGTATGTACATACATACATACGGATAGTGTAATATCCATGCATACATGGAACAAATACATACATATGTATAAACAAAACATGTACATATAATTGCTTTTGTTTCTCTCACTTCGCTGCGTACTGCTACGCAATTTCGCAAAGCTCGAAGTTTAATATACATATGTATTGCTCGTCGTTGTGAAGTCATGCTAGATATGCCTATGTTGCTCTCCCTCCATTCACCACTCGTTTATCTCTCGCAGCTGTTGATCGCTGCAACGGAACACATGACTGACTACGCGTCTCGCACCTGTCCAAGTTGAATGCCCCAAAGCAGAATAGGGTAAGAGAATGCACTCAGTGCTATTGCTAACATAGCGCTCAATTTCGTTGCCGACACGTTTATCAACCTTGCATTAATTTGGTTTCTCCCATCGGTCTTCTACGCAGCGCCGCATTTGCTTTGTGCTCGGACAGTAACTGCGCATTTCCATTGAGGCAGCAATGTGGTTCGCTTGTATCATGCCTGCCAGACAGATATGATGTATAAAATGCAACGCTACATCAACGCTGTTCAGATGTCAGACCATCTCTTAGATTGCTTTGTCTGTTGTTGTGCGTGGGGCGCGTCGTTCACCTCTGTAAAACACCCCCACAAGCTGTGGCAGCAACAGCAAGGCACGCATCAAACATATGTACATATATACATACATACATGCACACCAGTTTACTTACATAGTTGTCTTTGTTTCAGGTTTTTGAGTTGTGTTGTGCTCTCATTTGCTGTTAACTGGTGGTAAGCGAGTTTTTCACCACAGCTGCTTTCTGCGCTGTTGGTGACTAATTGTTATTATTGCTAAATTTTGACTTTGCTCAATAAAACAATGTTTTGTTTTGTATCGGTGTGATCTTAAAACTGACGAAATCGGGTGCTGCGTTTCCCAACTCCCTCTCACTTCAGCCTTCGGCCTTAGCTGTTGTGCTTATCCATTCACATGTACATATGTATGTACATACATATGTACATAAAATACTTACAGACAACATGCGCATATGAAACAGGAAATTATTTTCGTTTTCTACAGAAAAGCTGCTGCCCGCTGTTGGTAGTCTTACATATGCGTCTTTGTATGTATATATGTATATACATACATATATACTTACACACATAGCTGTACATCCAAAACTATGCACACTAACTAAATCTACTTGGTTTATTTTTACATCCATAATAATCGAATAATATACATACATATGTATGTATGTACTTATTTACTAGCGTTAAATTTTCAACTGAAAATATGATGTTTAATAATTACTTGTTTGGTACATAGGTATGTACATATGTATGTATGTCTATTGTCTGAACATCGATGCGTGTATGCGTAAAATGGAATATATCTGTACGTAGACATATATGTATATACATATGTATGTACATATATATATATATATATATATATGTACGTACATGCTGCGCATACATATGTACATATGTATGTATGTCTTGTTATTTCTGTCGTTTTAATTATATTTTAAATTATTCTTCCGATGCAATTACTCAATTACTGTTAAGCAGAAAACGGATCTTGGTTTTAACCTACATATGTACATGAATATACATACATACATATTTATGTATTAATATACAAAGGTATACATACGTACATATGTATGTAAAAACGCCAACGAAAAACAAATTGCAGCCATCAAAAAATGTTAACCTGTCTAGAGAAATTCACCACTCCTTCGCAACGGGTACAATATTAAATGAGAGCTCGTAATAAAAAAGAGCAACACCAGACACAAATTCGGTCTTATTTCCTGCTAAAAAACGTCCTATATATGTATATGTATGTATAAACACACATAAGTATTTTATGAAATACGTAGATATTGAATTAAACATCATATGTACATATGTATTTAATAAAAGTGCGCAGTTTGCATTGATGACGCAGCAACAAAAACACAATGGCAATGCCAACAACATGACAATAACAGCAACTGCTCTCAATAGCTCTCACTCTTACTCTCTCGCACAGTTTACGTGGGGCTACAACATGGCGTCGTCGGAATTGTGTGGCCGCTGAATTTCAATTTTTAAATAACAATATGTTGAATGTGTATAAATATGAACTAATTAGGCACATATTACGTTTGTTAAATCATAAATCAAAATAATAAAAATAACGTACATAACAACAGTTTAATAATTGAATGTTAGGAATTCGCTTTCTATCAGCCTCTCCTTTTCATGCACTCCATTGGTCTCTGAATATGGTGGATCGACATAAACACATATGTATGTATGTACATTCACATGTGTATGTACATACATATATAAATTGGGTGTATACATAAATGTAAAGGTCTGTTACTTGTTACAATCGGTATACTCTTTAAAATAGAAATTTAATTTTTTTACCACGTATGTTACGTCGTGAATGGAATACATCCAATTCAATATTATGTACATATACGAACACACATACATACATATCTATTCTAGATCAGATCGATGATTGCTTTTTGAATACAGTTCTATAACATTTATTTTGTTACATATAAATCTATGAATATTTAAAAAAGAAACCTAGATCGAACTTAAATTTATATATGTATGTATATTAAAAAGAATTATGAAAATATTGCTGTTAACTCTTTAGTAAAGTACGTCTTCCACAGTTCTTGAACATTTTAATTATGATTAATATAATAATAAAATTATTAAAAAGTAGTACAGCTACAAGTTGCTTAATTTTGTCTATTTTGTTCGCAGAGCTTTGAAAATAAAATAAAAGCATATTAGAAGACAGTTGAAATTTTCAAGGTAGCTTCATAAAACCGTTTTTCTTAATTTGCCAACATTATATGAGTAAAAATAAAACACCGTCTTAATGTACCGTATTATAGATATAGAAAATATACATATTTTGATCTATCGAACGTATGTTTGTAGATATATCCAATGGTTATTTTTCTGGTCGCAAGAATTTTGTAAAGATCTCAATAGTAAGTATTGTCTCAATTGGATAATAATGTCGAATATTAAGGGTGTTTAATTGCGTCACCCTTAAAATGTGCGTTCTAATTTTTATATATGTATGTACATATGTATACACACATGCATTCATATGTATTAAATTTAGAAGCAGGTCCAATTTTATGTTTTACAAGTTATAACATTGTCTACATAAAATTTAACAAAAAAAGTTAATGAATATTTGTTGTCCGTCCATAGTTATTTCTCCAAATTTAGCAAATACTCTTGCATATTTATTAATCTAAAATACAAATTTTTAACTTTACAGTGACTTTTATTGTTGGTTTCTTCATAAGTTGTTTTTTTTTGCATTGGTTGTTATTTTACTACTTAAATTTAACATGGAAAAATGTTTATGTATGTATGTACATATTTTGGTGTTTTGTCACTAATATGTGCCACATAT
Source organism: Drosophila ezoana (assembly GCA_035045725.1). Lineage (NCBI taxonomy): Eukaryota > Metazoa > Arthropoda > Insecta > Diptera > Drosophilidae > Drosophila > Drosophila ezoana. The sequence continues at coordinate 1,555,962 of JAWNOU010000127.1, forward strand.
GTATATGAATGTACATACATATACGTACGAACACACAAGCACATAATATTTCCTTATGTTTTTTCACCACACTAGCCAAATTCTCTCTAGTTCGCACACACACATTTGCCTTTATTATTTTGCTCACACTTCCGCCTAAGCATATACATATGTATGTATTTATATATGCACATATATATGCGTCTGGTGTCTTAATGTTACACTACTCAACTCGCTGTTAAGTTTAACTGTTAAATATCTTACTAGAACTTTAATTTGTAGTATATTTCTCAAGGTGTGCAGTTTTATTAAAATATTTATGTATATATGTTTTTATATACAAATATTCACAAATCTTTGATACGCATTTAAAGAAAAGATTAAAATTGACTGTGACAAGTCACTTTTGTGTTAACAGATTGTGTTGTGGTAACAACATTGCACTTTGAGTATAACATACTCAAATTCATTTTTATTCGACTGTTTTGCGTTTTGCTTTGTCGTTTCATTCGTGCGTTGAACCTTGGAGACTTCACATCGAGTTTGGAGGATCAAATCCACGTTGGGTTTTGCTACAACTACAACTGTCATCCACAATACAATACACGCGCTGTGTCTCTGCTGCTTCGTCTGCTGGCTTGCTTTGTGTCTGTGTGTGCGTGCGCGCCGTGTTGATTTGGCATAATTTGTAAATAATCTTACAATTTTTGTTACAAATAATCGTCGAGCGCAAATTAAATGCGACTGTTAAATTCGCGCAAGCTTCGCTGCTAACCTCGCCGTCGTGTACGTTGTGTGAAGGAATATTTAAGTTTATTTCAAATAAAAAGAAAGTTAACCATAATTTGTGATATACATACATATATAATTTGTTTTTGCCCCTGAAATTTTTAAAAATTCGTATATGTGAAAAAGGAAAAAGTCAACCTACAATCATTAAAATTAAATTCTCACAACTGTGATTAAAACATAACTGGCGTTTTTGTTTAAAATGCTTAGCAATTTGCAATAACTACAAATAGTACAAGAAAGTAAGTGCATTACTTAAGCATTTCTGATGAAAAAATTGTTTAATTGTCGCCTACGTTTTCGTACCACTCACACGCGCTTATTCACCACAATTAACAGCTAAATTTCAACACGAGCGCAGTACTGAGCTCACCACTGGTCGACCGTATTCATGCCCTCTCACTCTCACGCGCGCACACAAGCGTGTCCGTAGAATGTGAGATTGTGTTTGCGTGTGTCATTACAGGCGATGTCATAGAACAGACGTTGCCATGTCGCGTAAAACAAAAATAAATCTCAGTTCAAGCGAAGAAAATGAAAGCCAAAGACTGTTAAAATAGTAGTAGACAAAATACACAACTGCAAAGTATAAACGTACATACCACCGAGTCAATTGAAAACTGTAACCTTCTCATTTTATTAGCACTTAAATATTTGTACGTATTTGCTATATGTTTATAATGATCTGACAAGTGTGTTTTTGTTTTTATGTTTTTGACACATTGTAAAGTGTAGGAAATTATAACTTTCCCTACAATAACAACAGTTTTACTTGCCAGAGCAAAAAAGAATTCTTTCGCTTTTATCTTTGTCAGGAAGGACGAAACAAATACTTTATTTCAATGTGACTGATGCGCCAAGTACATATTTACGCATACAAAGATGGTTGTAAAATTTTGGTCGATTAAAATTTCACAGTCCTATATTTTCCATTTATTTACATGTTCATACATAAGCATGAATGTAAATAAATGCAGTTCGTGATTAAAAAATTGTTTTGCTCTCACTGGATGACTCACCGCACATACATTTATGTACATCCATACATAAATACATTTATGTACATGCAGACATGCATACATTTATTTACATCCATACATACATACATTTATGTACATCCATACATACATACATTTATGTACATCCATACATACATACAGGATGTACATAAATGTATGTATATATATATATATATATATATATATATATATATATATACACACACCCATGCATTCATACATACGTTTATAAATACATACAAACGTACGCATATACCTGTATACATACATACATACATGCATATATACTAACGCACTGAGCGAGTCGTAAGCATCATTTGCTTGGTACGCATTATCTACATATCTAATCAGCAGAGACAGCGCATCACAGGCGATATTTTTTGTGGGCGCACGTTTGTTTTCGATGAAGGCACATATTTCTTCCCATATTCAAATCCAATTAAGACTAATTTGTGTATGTGTGTGTGTGCGTACGCTTGTATTTCAACTATTTGCATTCCTCATACGTTTGTGTGGGTAGTGATAGACGGTTTTATCGGTTGTAGCTGCACTCGACCGAGAGTTGAGAGTTTACAGTATTTGTTTTGGGTAAAACTGGATTATTTTTCCAAAAAAATCAGGAAACTAAGAAAATAACAAAATACCCAGGTAAAGTTTAAAAAAAAATAATCTTGAAACTTTCTGACACTAAATTTCGAAATTGTCATTGGAGTTCGCTTTAAAATGTTGCCATACTAACTTTTTGGAGCTGTACCTAATTGTATGTGTTCGAGCATTTACTCAAACAGAAATTGGCACGTGTATTGAGTTTGGTTCTTATCGCTAACTCTACATTATCACAATAACGTTTTATACCCTACTGTACAGTTGCAAATAAACAAATTGTTGCACGTCGCTGCTATTATATTGTATGTGTATTATTTACAGATGTACATATGTATATGTACCAATGTGATACATATACAGTGTGATATGTTATATAATAGTCCGACTTTATCTAAAAGTCGTTTAACTGAAAAGTCATAGTTGAGTATGAAATTGGTGATTTATGTAAATGGCACTGATATTATATTTATTTATTTTATGATATGTAAATACCTAGCTGGTAGTACACAGTCTTGCCTGGTCCACGTATTTTAACTTAAAAGTTTAAACTAAAGTTTCTACCCATTTTATAAATGAGTTTGAAGTGTAGTGAATATAGCGCCAAGAGTCGGCATCAACGTTTTCTACTTATTTTAGTCATTGTTCATAGAACCTTAGAACAATCTGTGGACACAATTTTTCAACCAGGAGTGGTTTTTCACTTCTTAAATGAACTTGAACAGGGCTTTGAAAATGAGTTTAAGACAAACCTAAATCCCCGTTTACGCAGGCATCTGATCACATAAGGCGTTTTCCGTAAATTTATCCCTCCTTTGAAATTTGCGTCAAGCTTCAAAATCGTATTCAAGGAGCTTTATGAAAATTCACTTGATACGTGTTTGAATATTTTGATAAAATTCAAACGTCTTTAAATAATTATGTGAATTCAATATTTTGATGCATCGACTTATATTTCTTCAGCGATTTTTAAAGTGTTACATTGTGTTACAACTGTGATAAATTGGCGGAAAAGGTTATATGAGATGATTTTATTTATTTTACCGATCGGTCACTTTGAAAGATCATCAAGATAATCCCTCTCTTATTTTATGGACTTCTGAGTCACTTTCAATTATTTGTGTTAAATATAACTTAATGGATAAATCTAAAGGTGTGAAAAAGAGATACCTAAAATTCGAAGCAAAAAACTTGACACTTGTATATATGTATATATGTATTAATCATGGTTAATTGATCTGCACTCGAGTGTGTTTAATCCGACTGATCGAACTTTTATGAACTTCAAACGCGATGACTAATTTTTAGCTGAAATTGATTTTGTTTACCATTTAAGAGTCCATAAACAATACGTGTCATCTGTTAAAAAGTATACATACGTATTCTGTTTGCTATAAATTTATGCAAATTAAATATACACATTACATATTAAAATACCTATGTATTTGTAAGAACGTGAACGGAACTTCTACATACATTATACATTCACAGACACACATGTCTGTATAGTCATGATGACGACGGCAAAGCGAAGAATTAACTGAAAACAAACAACTCGCACGTTTCGTTTCCGTCAGCGTCTCCCGTTTACATATGATTGAACGTCTGTGTATGTGAGCTTATTATTAGCTTTGCTGTTGCTATACCCCGTGCAATTGAAATATGGTTTTAACAGGGTATAATACACATTTGCAAACACAAATATGCGTTACAGCCAGAAGAATCTGCGTAATTATGAAGAGTATACATATTTTGTATGTGCGACATCTGTGACTATACTTACATTTTATATATATATTTTCAGGGTATTTCCTAGTCGCGCACTCTCTATTTGTTATCGCGATACGCTTTCTTCTTATATGCTGCCGTTTCTCTCTGGCGGCTCTCTTGATTTTAAACATACTTACAAGCACATACAAAGAGCTGATAAGTGCGCGTCACTGTCGACGTCAGCGTCGTCGGCGTCAGCTGCCCGGCCTGACTCTTGTCTCCGCCGCCATAGCGACGCGTGGATGGCCACGACCTCATTTTCTGTTGGCTTGTTTTTAGGTCGCGTGCAAATGGTCACGTCTCCCCCACCCTACCGCACTACTCACTGAATGTGATCGCCATCGTTTGACCTTTCTCCCACTATTTCTCTGCCGGGAGCTTTTTTACGCTAAGCGAAAATCAACAATACCCCATGATATTATTATTATTATCTTAGTTTTTATCTGTATTTATTTTGTATTTTAATTTTTTGGTCTGTTTGAGCTATTTTTAGTCGAAATCCGCTCTACTTGATCTTGTATAAATACATATGTATGCATATAGCTACATATGTTGTTGTGTTCTGGCTTCTCGTTTAGTTGTGTTTATTTGCTAAGTTGTGCAATTTATTTATTTATTTTATGAATATGCCTTTCTATTGGGTCATTTGTGCATACATTTGTCTATATGTATGTTGTGTTCGTGCATTAATAAGCATTATGACTATACCCAGAGATTTTTGATTTGTAGGAAAGTGATTTTGGATTTCGAATTTTTAGTATTATGCCTTAAATGCTTATAAATCCAAATGTCTGAAGACACGAAATTTAAAACACATAAAGTTTATTTATTCCCGTTTCCATCTCTCTTGCAGCGCGATCTTTGCAATTATTTCACTTGGGGCTTACTCTTTAACGTAAGTAATGTGTATGTTAGTCCCAAACTTAAGACGTTTACCTATGACATTGGTGGAAAATAACCTTAGCAATGGACCCATTCCAAAAAATCATACTGTCATATTGTCAAGTACATTTTTGCACAAATTAAAATTGAACTAGTTCTTTTATATTTTGAAATTTAAAAGTTCTAACAGCTTACTATATTACCTAATTCGTTCAATATACGTGTACTGATACATATATAACTGTCATTTTCATTAAAACAACTTTTACACGAAAAGTGGTTGCCCAAATCCCGACCCATGCACTAGCAGCTTTATTTTTGCGTACCCGTTTTTCAGCACATAACAGTACTTTTTAGCATATTCATCTTGCTTTTTTGTCTTTGGCAACCGTCAACTCTCCCTTCCACTGTTAGCTAGGGAAGATGAAAATCGAAACTTTTGCCTTTTACCTTTTTTTCTCGCATGTCTGCCTTTTGCCTTGATTCTTTGTCGTTTTCGTTTCCCTGGCGAATGAAGCGTACTGCGCCTCTTTGTCTCCGTGGTCGCGACTCTCGTTTGCAGTTCATTGGCTTGCATCTAAGCTATATACATGCTTATGCACACATATGGTATGTATAGATGTATGTATGTGAGTGATGTATTTAATGAATATCAATGAAATAAACAATATGCGCTTTGTTGTTAATGACACGCCTCTAACTCCCACAAAGTTGACGTCAACATCACTGAGACAGCCGGCAGCTCTACGCTTTAGCCTTCAGTTGGTGCTGCTAAAGTCAAGCCCCAACGGCAAAGTTCAATAACACAAAATGGCAGTCAAAGAAATATTGCTAGTTAAATTCCGAGGCTTCCGCGTTTCGTTGTTGTCATGTTGTTTGTTTTTTTTTGTTGTGTTCCATTATTGTCGGCTAAGAATCGGTCAGTCATTTCTTAAATTGTCTCTTCTGACTCAGGTATTTAACCACTTAAAGCTCTGACAAGCCTTAATGGATTTTAACGACCTACACGGACCGAAAGCAAAAAGGATACTATTGTGATACAAATTTAAACCTGGGAAAAAAATAAATAATGGGTTTTAAAAACTTTATTTATGACTAATTCATTAATTTTCACTTTTAAATAAAAGTTTACAAAAATTGCAATGAGAAATGCAATGAAAATATAATAGGCTTTCTATATTACAACAAGTAACAGGCTCTAGTCGTGAATTCGCGTCTAGGGGATCCCCTGAACCCTCTTCTATCAACACCAAGTGCAGCTCGCGATACAAGCTCATTTGCTTAAGCAGTAATAAAGATTAGTTAACAAAAAAAAAATAGCCCCCTCTATAGGACTCGAACTAGTAACACACCGCACTACTTGCCACCGCCTAAACCCAACAGCCACACCGACAATACGGTTTCAACGAGAAAAAACGAATTAAAATAGCAGCACAGAAAACAATACAATCGCAATTGTAATGCTGTTCATAGAATTCATTGAAGACTCGTATGCATGTGTGTGTGTACATGCACACAGAAATTGTTGCAATTTGCGCTAGCTGCCTCAACCACGTGGTCAGCCAAAACACATATTCTTTAATAACTTCTGTGTTTCTTAACCTATCTTGATGAAATTTTCAACAGTAGATCTTATTGTTGCATAGAATATTTTCAATTGCATTAAAATTATGACGTAAATTGGTGGCCAATACAAATTGTTTTTTTTTACTTGACTATAGCTCTAAAAACCTAAGAGATTTGCTGAAAAAGAAAAGTATTTCGAATTGCATTTTTACCTATTTTTTTTTAAACGGCTCAAGGTATAGATTATCGGAAAGTCTCTAGCTCTTATAGATTCTGAGATCCTTGTTCGAAGGTTCTTCTTTCTGCCTGTTACATTTGCACATATACATTATGATCCTCTTACCCAATCAATGACTTCAGGAAATAAAAAGATTCATCTGTATAGCAATTAGTTCCGTTTCACAAATTGCTTATTCTTCTTCTTGCACCCACGAAAATGACGGCAACGCCCTCACGATCTTCGTGGTGGTTGGTTGACAACGTGAACCTAGTGCTCGCATCGAACCTTATTCTCACTCACTTTCTGTTGCCTCTGTCTCTTTATTCCTACAGCTACTCTTGTAGTGTTTCTCATATTTCATGTTTCCATACGATTTCCATAAATCTCCTACGAGTGTGTGTGTTTGTGTTTGCGTGTAATTGTAACGTGAGTCGTCGGCTCCGTCACAGCATGGCAACTTGAGAATTTAGAGGTAACACGATCGACGGGGTTTTCTCAATACACACATGCACTGACTTTGTAAGTGCACACCTTGCCGTTTATTTTTGCTGTCTGTGTGCATGTGTGTGAGTAGCATGGATGAAACAGGAGCGAATCGAGACACAAGCTAAGGAGCACATATGAACGCCTTGTCAAGACAAGCATTTGAGCGTTATCATTATAACTTTTTTTTTTTTATTGTTTATAGCCTATGAAATACGTTTCATGTAATATAAGTGATGTGTTTAGCTCAAATAAAATATTTACGCTCAGAAATTAAAAAAAAAAAAACAATCTAGTACAGACTCGCACTCTTAACACAGGCATACAGCGAAATTGAAGCAGGTTCGGTTCATACATATGTGCATGCATCTTTGCTACATGATGTTAATTTATTATTATTCCGTCATTAACTTATACATTTGTATATGCGTAGATACATTCATACATGCACAGATACATACTGAGTTACAGATGTTGATACATGCGTTAATAGAAACATGTGCCGCAGACAGAAGGATTTTAAGGCGTTTAAGAACGAAAGTGTAACAATTTCGATTAAAATATTCACATTTGTAAAATTAGCATTCAGCAAAACTGTGCTGTCCGATGCGCACATGCATATAGAATAGAGATCCACCCACATAAACCGGAAATTGTTTGCTTTGTGTTGTTCAGGCTTTATTTGTGGGCATCATCTTTTAATGCTCTGCTTACACATTTATTTAATTTATTTGGTGAATTGTCCATGAATTAAACTTGTACGCATAAAACTCAATATAAAGATAAAGCATCAAAATCCTAGTCAGGAGTTAGCCAGAAATTAAACTACGCTCTTACAGAATGATAAAATGACAGATCCAGGACCAAACTAGACAGACTGAAATAATTATACACAAAATCTGGAAGATACTTATCCTTTTGCTTGCCAGTCGTAGAACAGGGAATTTTTAAACCCTTGCGTGTATTATAATTTTGTATTGAAAGGAGACATCTGCGACATCATAAAGTATGTATATACTTGATCAGTGTCAACAGCCGAGTCGATATAGTCATGTCCGTCTGTCTGTTTCTATGCAAACTATCGTCAATTTTTGTTTTTCAAGATATCTTAATCATACTTGGCATTAACTTCTTTCTCTGTGCTTCCTAGATACGGGCAAAGCATTATGAGCTTTATGAGAAGGTTTGGTCTGCAAAGGTATTACATTTTCGACGTGCCCTTCTTCCTCGATTTAATTGTAATTTGAATTTAAAAATATATTTTTTTATATTTATTATTTTTTTTTTTTGTATTTTTTTTTTTTATTTATTTATTGCCAAGAATGAAATTTATATTTATGATTTGAAGAATTCCAAGCGTGGTTCTATAAACCAAAATATTCTAACTAAGGGGTGAGGTACAGGGAATTTTAAGTCTACATATTCGATTACACCGTTTTTATATGCTTGTTGTAACTTTTTTATGTTTATTTCATCCTTAAGTCGGTGAAAAATTTGCGTGGTTTATCCCTCTTGTTTGGTCCTGAATCTGCCAGTTGATCATTCAGTAATATCGATTTTTTTTCTGTATAGCTCCTGCAGTTAATAGAATCGCATGTTATTTCTTGGGCTTATGTTCTTTTCTGGATCACATGACACTCTACTTTCCGTTAATTTGTATTGCCTTCCGGCAATTTAAATTGCCACTCTTAACTAGATAGCAAGCATTATGATTGATTATTTTTGTGTTCAAAAGTGGGTACCCCTCATATTTCGTTTGAGGTCTCAGTCGCCAATTTTAGCCGGAAGAGCGTCGCATTCTTGAGCGCGACTTTTTAATCTCACAAGCAAGGCTCAGATGACCGCCATGTTGCTCTCTCTCTCTCTCTGCGCCTTGTTGAGCTTTTAAATCATTTTTTATACCCTAACCAATTGAAAATGGGTAAAAAGGGTATATTGTATTTGTGCAAAGTGCAAATGTATGTAACAGGCAGAAGGAAGCATCTCCGACCCAATAAAGTATATATATTCTTGATCAGCATCAATAGCCGAGTCGATCATCATGTCCGTCTGTCCGTCCGTCCGTCCGTATGTATGAACGCAAGGATCTCAGAACCTATAAGAGCTAGAGACTGAAATTTTAGCTGTAGGTCCCCCCAGGTTCCCGCGCAGATTGAGTTTGTTTCCGATAAACGATAACTTGCCCCGTTTCCAAGTAATCGATAAAAATGTATATCGAAATCCCGTTTTTTAAGCAATTTTGGTAAATAATAAGAGCTAGAGCTCACCAAACTTGACATGTAGCTTCTAGAATGGTATATATATATCAAGTATCTTTAATTTTATACCTATCTCCTTCTCCCCGCTACTCTCTATCTATTAGCGCGAGCTGCATTTGGTGTTGGAATAAGAGGGTTCAGGGTATCCCCGAGTCGGGAGCTCTCGTCTAGAACCTCTTACTTGTTTAAAATTCAATGTCTGCTGGAGGTGATGTTGCTCCTCTGTTCATTTCATCAGCTTCTTTCTTGGAGTCGACGCTTCTGTATGTTATGACTGTGGCTTAACTCGGTCATTAATATGGAAATATGACTCAAACGCAGGCCTTATGCGTATGTGTGTAGGTGAGAGTGTGTGTTAGTATAGCCAGTCTGACTTTGTTCTTTACCTTTTATACTCACCCCGTTTTCTTTCCTGTTGTAAATTTCGTAATTTAAATGCAGGTCAACGGCACATTAACCTTTACTTTGTTAGTCTTGTGCGCTTATTACCGTTTTGACATTGCAGTGGAATGCTTTTTAAATTGGCCATTGCAGCGTTGTTAAGTATTTAATTTGCTATGTGAAAAAAGGCATCTTGATTGTATGGACAGATGTTAATTTTGGGTTGAATTTCATTTTTTAATTTCTACATTATCAAAGATTGTATACATGTTTACTGACCTTGGAGAGTCCACCCCACAGATGATTGCAACGTTGAACTTTCATGGTATTGAAATGCGATCTACCGATTGTGTAAAATTCCTATGGATGGTGCAAACTAGCGTACAAGGTTGTACCGAAAAATTAAAATTTCGTACGCCTGGGAAGTGGGAATTAAAATGATGTTCAAAAATTCGATAACTTCATCCCGTCTGGGGTATAGTTTTACAAATATGTACGTAAATGCAATGTTCAATATGGATATGCACAGATTACTACTGTGCAGGGGTCTATCAAGTCGAATACTCCCGACTCTAGCACTAACTTGTTGCTGTCGCAGCGCGGCACACGTTTGCTTATGTTGTTGTTTGTTTTGCACATAGTACTTGGCAATGTTATGTATTTGTTATGCAATTTTCACAAATGCGCATTTGGCATACACTCGCTCTCACATACATCTACATATAAAAATACATACATCCATTTGTACATGGGTTGCTAAGCAACTCTGGTGTGTTATATATTAATTTTCATGGGGGCAACCGTGACGTCACTTCAAAGCAAGAGACAGAAGTCGTCATCACTTAAGGGGTTTTTACACTCTAGAGGCCGAAATAATAAATTAAATTACAATTATAATTATATATATTTTCAATCGATTAAAGCCTTATTAAAATAAAAATGAACGTAAGTAAATTAAATGCATAACAGGGAACAGCAGCAAAGCTTCTTGCAATCAAAAATCCATTTTATCTACTGCTGCGTAATACGCAGTGCGTATTGTGTCTATCGGATGGACATACATATGTACGTATGTATGTATGTATGCGCAAAGAGAGAGAGAGAGAGAGAAAGAAACGTATCGTTGACAGACAGCTGTTTTGGTTTTCAATTAACCGCAACAGGAGGAAGTCAACTACACAAATATGTATATACATTAAAGATTATATATATGTACATAAGAAAATTAAAGAACTCGCATGTCAATTATTAAATTTTAAATTTGGCCAGTGTCTATGCACTTAGACGTTGGTAGATATATGTACTTGTTCTAAAAAATAGATTTACATCAACACCAATGTAATTCAATATTGGAAAAGCTAGAGAATCAGATTACGCTATTTCCGAGGTCGTATAAGTTATGAAATGTAGAAATTAAGTACCGTTTTGCACTTTTTATATAAAATATAACTATAACTCTATTTTTAAAATAGAGACAGTAGAAAAAATTAAAACAAATATATAATAATTTATTTGATCGCTTGCATACGGAGACGTTGAAAATAGCCCAAACATAATCAAATACATACGTGTGTGAAGTACATACACATACATACGTATGTATATAAGTGCTCTGTGCGCAACAAAAGAGGCCACTTTTAACAGTGACTGCAGCGCTTTGCTCTTATTTGACAATATTATGCGTGAGCGCTAGTTCGTACTTTTTTAGTTTTTAATCTAATTATTATTTATTATTTTTCATATATTATATATATTATTGGGAACAATATATTAATTATCATATTAAGCGTATGTGTCATCACCAAACACAACTGGTAAAGGTAGTGCAACTCTTAAATATTTTGAAATATATGTTTAAATGAATAAAGACTTGAGGAAGTATAATTTGTTAGCTACTTGTTACCGATTTTATTACACTTGTTATTATTTACACCTCTTTAGCTGCTGGTTGCAGCAGTTATTAGCTGTACAGTTGTAAAGCTCTTGAGATTGGCTGAAAATGAATATGTAAAATATAGTTATGTGCAAGAATCGATATAAAATAACACAATATCGATAGCTTGAGATTTCGATACACAGTCGATATATTACTTTTGTGTTAGTAAAATTATAAAGTAAAACTTGTTTAATTTGCTGTCTATCTATCGAGTCGTATCTTTTGTCTCCTTCTCTTCTCTCTCCCCATGTCTCTCTTTCTGTCTCATTCTTGCCCGCTGAAGTGCATGTCTTTGTGACGGATAAAACTGGTTTGATCTTAACTTATTTCTCTGCTTTTTGTGGCATGCATGTGTACTTGTAAGATTTTATTTATGAATGTGTGTGTTTACCTGTTGACAGCCTTGAAGAGAAACTAAAAAACCAGATGTAATTTTGTTTGTTTATAGCACAACTCAATCGTAACTTATGTGCTCTTTTTTTGCTCGCTCCAAAATGCGTATTTTGTGTTATACTTTGTTGTATCGTTTGAAAATAAGAGTGCTCGCAATTACTGTAAATAAATTCAAGGCTCGTCGAATTTCTTAAGACATAAGTTATAGATAGATCTGTGACTTCACATATCAGTCATTTTACCCATAAGCCAAACAGATTTATAAATACAAGTGCTGAGCTGAATTTTTCACGCGTTTTCAGTATTTTTTAGTATATTTTTCTCCACGCTGCTTAGTAACATTTCCATTGCATTTGTTTTGCAGGTTTACGATTGGATTAAAAACTCCGTTTGCTCCGCGTATGTCACGAAGCAAGCTAATTATTTGGACAGAAGTTAGTTAAGCAAATCGTAATACGAACTGATTATACATAATAACAATAATAAACAGGCGAAAAGAGAGGAGTCGAAGTTGCTGACGCCGCAGCTGCAACTGGAAATAACCGCAACATATTTCGCTGGGCGAAAGTCAGCAACAAAAAAGAGAGTAGACGATACCATTGTCAATCCATCGTTGTCCAATCAACTTTTAAATTCACGCACACACACCCTTCATAAAGTAGGTCCAGCCAGCATGGAACGTGAATCGAATCCAATGCAACCCATGTGTCGTTCTGGATGCGGTTTCTATGGAAATCCAGCCACGGATGGTCTGTGTTCGGTTTGTTACAAGGTAAGTATATTGACCACCTCACATTTAATATAAACCACGAATCAAGATTAAAATTTCTTTCCCCCTGCAGGACTCGCTTAGAAAAAAGCAACAGCCACCTGTGAGCAGCACACCTGCCTCAGTTCCAAGCCCACAACCTAGCCCTACATTCAGTCCGGCCATTGCAACAACCAACACCGCACAACCCACGGTACAGAGCTTACAGCAGTCACACAGTGATGTAAAAGAGGTGAGTGTAAGGTTTGCTCAAGCCATCGGGCTTTCTTGTTCCAACTCTTTTAGTAGGCCAAGCAGTTTGTGGATGCCTCTGATATCTTTGTATTTTTCATCAGTCAGTCACAAATTTTTTTTTTTGTTTTTCGGATATAAATTTAGTCTCATAAGTGAAATAGTCTAAACAACTTGTATGTGTAAAATATAGAAAAAGTTAATTGTAACAGTGCATCGTGTGTGTTGGCTGTGCTGGCCACGTGTCGCTGCAGACTACGGTGGAGTTGACAAGGTAATCCAAACAGAGATCCATGTCTCTCCATTGCTGTTCCTAAGGAACACCGCCATCTGGTTATTTTGACAAACAGGACTAATTGGCCTTTAGTGGTGGTGCTCATCAGAAGTGAATCAAAAATTGAATAATTAGCAAGTACTATATTTAAAATGTCAGTTGAATGGTTTCTACATTCTACATTCTCTTTCTTTAACATAGATTTGTAGATACCATTGTGTTAAATATTTTAAGTAAGGATGGGATCTGTCAAAAGCATAGTTTTACCATAATAGAAAACAAATTCGAGGCATGTAAAGTGACAGAAAATACGAGTGGCTTTCGCCTGCGAAATGCGGCCGAGTTAGTTAAATGCAGCCTTTGCTTAAAAAATCGGAATTGGTATTGTTTTAATCAAAATTTAATACTTTTAGGGTAAAATTTGATATTTCATGTTGTTAGTTTAAAAAGCATTGTAAATATTTTCTGTGATAATTATCTATTCAA